>JADLZN010000373.1:0-65683 GCA_018155175.1 Sinocyclocheilus anophthalmus | reverse complement strand
CACAATGGTAGTCCAGAAGGACTGTTGTCTTTTTTTCGCACGCACAGGCTTAAGTAAAGACCTGAGAAATAAAGACAAAGGGCTCAATGAATTCTCAGAGGAGAATGAGCCCTTTTTGAGTGTAAAGTTAAATCAAGAGCGGATTCAAAAGTGAAAGTGAATTATAATGGGGCAAATGACGACGGTCAGCCTCATCGCTCAAGATCTAGCTGGAAGATTAGACTGGATTAATCCCACACAGTGTAGATGTGGTTCTGGTCAAATTCCGTGGCACGAGATAAGGATGATGGCTTCAGTAGTGAATTTTTGAATATATGAGGGAGCGGAAATCCCACCCTTTATCTATTAAAATAAAGGGGGAAGGGATGGATATCCCAAAGTTAGGGTGTTTGACGAATTCGGGTCAGAAATCAGAAATATTCCCACCAGAAGTTGGGATGACCTCGAAGAAGTTGATATGGGGGAAGGATCCGAGCGCGGATCCTTAGCTCCCAATTTTATTCCCCATAGAGAAGGGAATAGAAGCACCTTAGATCCAAGTGCTCCACAGCCGGAAAATCCCGAAAGCCCAGATGATGAGTTTTCATCAGAAGGTGAAGAACCGCTTAGGATATATTTCGGCAAAGGCAGGAATTTAATTATCCTTAAGGAAGGGCGGTTAGAAATAGAGGAAGAAGCAAGTGTTTTAGTGAATGCGGCCAACACCAAACTCCGGCACGGAGAGGGGGTGGCAGGTGCCTTTCGAAAGCACGCAGGGCAGAGGTTTCAGGATGAGTCAGATCGAATATTAGAGCGCAGGAAAAATCCCATAAGGACAGGCGATGCAGTTTTGCAGAAAAAAGGGGGCCCGAATGGTAATCCAGTAATTCATGCAATAGGCCATAGAAAGGGTCAGAAAGGCGACATAGCGGAAGAACCGACAGCGATTCTCACTTTGGACACCTTAATAGATAATATATGTAAGCTGCCCAGAGATAATAAATATCGCGCAGTAGCTATGCCCATTATTTCAGGAGGGAATTTTGGGTTTAATGAAGTCACAATGGGAGCAGCTCTAGTGAATGCATTACTAAGGAAAACAGATCGAACCGAATGGCCTAAGGCGTGGATAATTTGCCACCCAGATCCCATGGTCCTAGAAAATGTAACTACGAGAGTAAACCAGGATCAGGATGCAGGAGAAGGGAGGTCGAGCCAGGGAACTGGTATTATACAGAGGCCGATAAATCCAGAGGCCGAGGTGCCCGAGGAAGGTTCAGATCCCGAATGGCCCAAGCTGAGGCGAACGAGAACAGCTAGGGGTAGAAAAGACAGGGTAGAAAACCTGTTCCCCAGGTTAAAACTGGCAAGGAGTTATGAGACCTTTCGATTAGGAAAAGGCTTTTATAAACCAGCACATGCCGCGAGCAGGAAAAGAGAAACGGCTTTAGACAGAATAAATAAATGGGATGAGGAATATGCTCCAGGAATAACCTGCGGACAAGTTTGGTCCATTTTGAACGGAGGAAATGCAGTTCAGATTTTAGCAGACACCTCACTAACACAGCGGGCTAAGAGAGCAATATTAGCTCAAAAAGATTTGACAAGTCAGGCCTCGCTGGAGAGAATAATTAGAAGCGCGATTGGTAATGATTTATTCGAAGAATATTATTCTTATGTAGGACCAGAAAGTGACAGCGCTGACAGCGACTTGGAGGAGAATCAGGAAGATTCAGATTATGAACAGTTAGTGGTGGAAAGAACAGTGAGAAATGTGACACCTGTCCCTGTCAGAGCGGCACGAGCGCCGAGAAGGCTCCGTTTCAGAGACAGGTCCGGAGTCAGACATTCAGCCAGAGAGGGAGATTCAGCCAGAGAGGGAAATGAATCAACCTGTGGAGTTTAATGCATTAAATCAACATTTGGAGGCATTGCATTTAGGGACACCAGGACAGAGAAGACCCATGACTCCTATAAATCAAGCGCGTTCCCCTGGGCAAACAGAAATTAATTCGAGGGAATCCAGAGTTACTCTGGAAGAATTAATGAAAAAAGATCAGGAAATGAAGCTTTTGAAAAAGGCCAAGTTGAAAAATACCACAGTGAAAGGAAAAGTCCAAGAGCTGGTTCGTTATGGTGAACAGATGAAAATATCTGGCGAATCAACAGACTCACATATTTTGGCCGAGTTTGGACTGCACGGAGGTAGGAAATTAGCAAAGACCCTAGAGGGACTAATACCTACTAATAAAGATGAAGTCGAACAGGAGCGTTTTGAGGAGAAATGGTAGGCATGTCCCGTTAAAAACAAAAGAAATTGACTAGCAATTATACAAGACGTATGATGATACTTCATTTATCGTGGATACAGGTGCTCAAATGACCGTCATCAAACCGACAGAGAAACATGACGAATTTGTAGAAGTAATTACAATAGAAGATTTTGAAGGAAATTCCAGAAACAAAGAGGTTTGGAGGAAGAAAAAAATAAATGTAGTTCATGGAAGTGAAAACCTCCTGTGCCCGGATGACTTAATCAAAATTGGCAGGCTGGGAGTTGTTGATCAAAATAAAGAAATAGAAAGGCTAGTAAGAGAATCAGAATTGAGCAATAAAGGGGAGCTGGAAAAAATACTGAGAAAATATATGAATAGTTATTCGAAAAGCAAGAATGACTGCGGCAAGGTCCAATCACAATATGAACATGTGATTCAAGGAGGAATTCCCCCTCCTCAGAGACAATATAAAATTAACAGCTTAGCAGAAAAAGAAATTGCCGAGACAATTAAAGAGCTGACGGAGCAAGGAATTGTCAGGAAGCTGTCAAAAGGCGAATTGTCGCCGACGAAAGCTCCGTTGCAGGCCGTGCCGAAACCCGACAGCTCATGGAGATTAGTTACTAATTATAAGGCCCTGAATAAAGTTACTATACCTGATAATAGATATTTAATTAACTGCGGTGAAGTGAGTGCAGAAATAGGCAAAGAGAAAAAACTGGCTGTCAAAAATTGATCTAGCTAATGGATTTTGGAGTATCCCTCTGGCGAAGGAGAGTCAATTAAAGACTGCCTTCACTTTTGGGAGTGACCATTACGTATGGTCAAGAATGGCCCAAGGCCTCCGTAATGCTCCAAACGAATTTCAAGCAGTAATAAAGAAAATATTATCAGGAATTCCAGTTACAGTATATATTGATGATATTCTGATATCGTCAACGAATGAGGCGGAACACCTGAGACTGCTAGAACAGACACTAGACAGAATCACAGAGGCTGGTTTAAAACCTAGCCTGAAAAAGATGGAAATAGGAAAACATGAAGTAGATTTTCTAGGATTTAAACTGGGTAGAGACACAAAGGCCCTAACGACGAGTACTAGAGTAAAACTGGAAGAAATGGCCCCCCAAGTCCAGGAAACAGCTGCAGTCGCTGCTAGGAATCCTGAACTACATCAGGGAGTTAATACCCAAATATTCTAGAGAGGCAAAGGTTCTCTATCAAGGGACAAAAGAGGGAAAATGGAGCTGGACAGAGCAAATGGAATGTGCCCGTCTGAAATTAATCAGAATGGCCCTTAACAGTGGTGCACTGGAAAGGCGTGACGAGGCAATTCCCTTGCAAGTCGAGGTTTCAGAGACAGATGATGAGGTCACACTAACGCTCTCAAATGAGGAAGAAAAGTGCCCTATCACTTTTCTCACGCATCAGCAGGAAGCTGCAATGAAACGTTACCCAGAGAATGAAGCAGAAAGGGTGCTGGCTTCTGTGACAAAGCGTCTTTTGCATTTGAAAGCAATAGCAAAAAAACAGCCGATAATAATTTTTTCCATGGCTGGAGAGCTCTCCAGATTAAAGAAAAATCTGGTGATGAACCAGGCTCGCATTCACAGTCATCGATTTGACCAGTGGAGCCTGATTCTGAACGATAATCAGCTGGACTGGTGAAGGAAAAAACAGAAAAGGGAAGAAAAAAACGACTAAATATCACAGAAACCATAAAAATCTCCCGAAATATTTTACTGATGGCAGTGAAAGGGCAGGGAGAGTACAATGGGGCTATTTAGTCAAAAAACACGGGCAGCTGATAAACTCACAGAGCGGTGAGATCGAAGGGACCGCCCAGCTAGCAGAGGTGACAGCTGTGGAGCGAGCACTTCAAAAGGCCGCTGAATTAGGGCATAATGAAATTGTTTTAACCAGCGATTCTGAATATGTCACGGATGGCATCAATAAAGAACTAGAGAAATGGAAGGCTAATGATTTTCACACTGCTCGAAGCAAGCCCATGGCGAATAGGGAACAGTGGAAAAGCATAGCCGCTCTGTTAGAAAAAGTAACAGCCCACACTTATCACCAAACGAGCCACACATCACAGGCAACTGAGGTCGCTGAGGGAAACAGGCAGGTGGATAAGATGATAGGGCGTGTGAAACTTCAGGAAGTAACAGAGTTATTTAAAAAATTGCATGATGAATTGAACCATCCAAGTGTAAATATGATACAAGTGGAACTTAGATTAAGGAATCTAAATATCCCAAACTGGCGAACTCGCTATAGGGAAGTGAGGAAAGAATGCCAGGTCTGCAGAAAATTTATGACAGCAAAAGGCTGCATAGAGAGCAAGCTACCAAAAGCGTTTCCAGGGCAGGAAGTAAGCATTGACTTCGCGGGTCCGCTAAGACCGTGCACGCGCAAAGGAAACTGTTATTTCCTGCTTGCTATTGACAATCATACCAAAAACAAAATGGTTTGGCCCATGAGATCTGCACTCAAAGAAAAAGTAGTGGAATGCTTAAAAGAGTGGATTAAATGGCGCTGGAAGATGTTCAGTATCAGAGTGGATAATGCACATAATATAAGCGGTAAACTAGTAGAAGATTTCTGTAAGGAGAATAAAATAATACTAGTGAAGAGCATTCCTTACAGGCCTGAAACTAACGGGATCGCAGAACATGCTATTAGGTCTGTGAAGGAATGGTTTGGAAAGAATAAAAGCCTTGGAGAATGGGATACGCTTATTGATAAGTGTTTATTGCATCTCAACAGGTGTAATGCAGTGAACTTGAAGGAAAGGGAAATTGCTGAGAATTCGAAGTTTGAAGTCGGAGACGAAGTCATTATTACCAGACGGATGAAGGTAGGCAAGTTCACAGAGGGCTCGGGAGTAATTGATACAGTTAAAACAATTATGGGGTCTAATACGGTCGAGTTACAGAATAACGGTATTCTGAGTAACAAGGACCTAATAAGGAAATAGGAAATGGAAGCTATAATAGCTATCGTAAATCGAAAGGGCTTAATATGGGTGGAGCACGGCAAACATGGATCAAGAGCTTTTTTATGGCTAGAACCGGAGATGGAAAGACTTCTAGGCTTTGACGGAGTAAGTGACAAAGTCGTAGAATCCGCGGTAAGAACATATTGCTGTATAATATGCAGTCAGTTATGCGCCCTGCCAGCCCTGTCTCTATGCGATGAGAAGAGAGATATTGGGGTTGAATGGACGATGTATCGACAAACTCATACTGAAGTGGCAGAAATCCTTATCTGTGCGGATTGCCGACCTGGCCATCCAAAAATCCGGATAGACTCATACAAAGTGCCCGGGAATTTTGGCGAACGGTGTAACTGTACTTGGAACGGCAAGATTTCGTGGTGTTGTTTGATCTGCAAGGCAAAAGGACGGACTTTAATGTCCTCACGGTCGGTTTGGGAGACTTTGAGATTTCTTAAACCGATAGGATTATTTCAAGACGGAATAATACCCAGGTTCGCTAGGCATCCTTACTTAGGTATGCGAGAACATGAGAGGGGTGCATTTTTGGACGCAAGGGTCCCCATGCTACCCAGAGATAGGGAAGAACTTAAGGAGAGGGCTCTTTCGGAAAGAGGAGAATTAATCCGAGAAATAAAAAGGAAAGATCGCGAGAAAGATTTGACCCTAACGGACTTAGAGTCCACCAGGTGGCATCTGACGCTCTGGCATGAGCCGATCTTGAGGTGTTTTCCTGAAGTGGACCTGAAACAGGGGTCCAGGGGAAAAATCGCTTGGGTATATGTCAAACTAGGCGAACAATGGCAGGTCCGTAGCTGGGGAAATCTAGCTATTGAATTAGCACAAGGAGGCGGATGGGAGGATAGCCCGCCTTATCATAAAGATTACAGAGGGAAGCAGCCGCGTTCTAATATCACGAAAGAAAAGAGGCGATCTATCAGGAAGGAAAAATTTGTGCAGCTAACCGTGTCACTGGCGAACGACTTAGAAAAGTACAGAGTTTGGTGTCCGGCAGATGAGACGTATATAACCGGGGTTCTTTATGATAATGAACAGGTCACAGAGGAACCGAAGGATATTTTCACTATTGTAATGCATTTTAAAATAAATGTATTATCATGTGCGCATCCAGACTATGACTGGATCGGGGGAATACAAGTGGAGTTGCACGAGAAGCAACCCGAAGTGAAGGTGGTACGGCAGGGGATCTTGAGGAGGTCTAGACGGCTCTTAATTGGGCCTGAGAACTAACCTATGCTTGCAGAAAGATGAACAGAACGCCGTCGCTGGAGAGTATCATGGAGGAGCTCGGAGAAGCGAAAGATATCATTAAAAAATTGAGGAGACAGCGACGAGTCTGCAAATGGATGAGTATAATATTATGGATTCTATTATTTTTAGGAATAATATTATTAATTTTAATTAGGGTGAGCTTTCTGTTAGAATGGGAAATAATGTCAGGCGATATTATTTTAGCCGAAGTAAAAGTAGAGAGGCAGAATGTCTCAGGATTTTAACTGTCTGTGTGGTGTACCAAGAAAGGAAAAAGAAACGAAATAGAAAATAAAACAAAGGATTTTTGGAAATGGTTAGATAACCTAAATACAGGCAAAACTATGTATTACATGGTCAGAACACCAAAGGTTAAACTGAAAAGTACAGTGAAAATGAAATATTGGCAAAGTAACGAGATAGAAATATTTGAAGAAAATAATTTTATCAAGGAACGGGAAGGAAATAAAACTATGAAATATTTTTTAGGACCAAAATACAGGACTA
The DNA here is from genome assembly GCA_018155175.1 of Sinocyclocheilus anophthalmus. NCBI lineage: Eukaryota > Metazoa > Chordata > Actinopteri > Cypriniformes > Cyprinidae > Sinocyclocheilus > Sinocyclocheilus anophthalmus. Next base: position 58,651 of record JADLZN010000373.1, on the reverse strand, counting down.
GTTCGAGTGAAGAATTAGGGGGATGTTGGATATTTCGTTCAAGTAAGAATTTCAACCCGTGGAAACTAGGCCAATGTAAATATAAAGGAACAATGAAAAGAAAAAAAAGGGATAAAACGCAAGAGAAAATAAAAAGTGCAGGTATAATAAAACAAAATGCAGAAGAATGGATAAAAAGTAGCAGAATGTTAAACCCAGAGGGCGAGTATACTTTGTTAACTACAACTAGAGACCGGTTAGTAGGCTCGCGAAAAACAGGTTACGCAGAGCTGGAGACCAGATCTGAATCTGGAATAAGCCTAGAATTAAATAAAACAGTTCCATGGATATGGACAAAGAGAATGGCCATACCAAGAGTTAAATTTAATTTTAAAATCGGTTATTGGGAAATAGATAACATGAAATGGGAAACAGATGTATATTTAATAAAAATGAAACTAAACGAAGCCTTAAAAACGGAAAGTGAGATCAAAAAGTACTACGAAAATAAAGTAAAACGAATGGACCAATGTGTCAGAAACGAAATTAGTAAAAGGAACCACGGGCAGAAATATAAATATACGAAAAAAGACTATGGAGATTTTTCTTATGCTAGTTTCTGTGACAAAGACGGAGAAAAAATGGATTGTGATGATTTTCTTAATGGGACAGACCCGTTTACAGGGAATAAAACAAGCGAGAACTTAAGCATAAAGAGAAAGTTACATTTAAAAAGATTAAACCTTTACAGAAAAAAGAGACAAAGAAGGCGTATTCAGAAGTAATTAGATTTTCCTTGACGATGGCATCTTTGGCCTGACAGGAAATGAATGTGGTGCTTATATTGAAAAATGCTCTAAAGGATATGATCATCTTACAATAAATCAAATCGCAGCAGTTTTGTGTTATTGGACCAAGGGAATAGTTCCTCTCCCTTGGACATTTAAGAAGAGTAAACTGGGGAATAAATATGAGATGAGTTATGGAGCTGGAGGAGTAGTGAGAGTAGTGGATAAGAACCAGAAATGGAAATTATTCCATGGGCCTGCGTATATTGCAATTAATAGCATGTTAAAGGTACAGGGTCCCTAAAGGAGGTAACAATGTGCCGCTGACAAAGCTAGATGCAATAACGATGGATGATTTATCATTGACTATTGATAGAAAGGACTGGAAGGAAGATTGGTGCAAAGGTAAGGATAAAAATTATTACTTGGGGTTAGACTGGTTAAAAAAATTATCTCTGTAATAGCAGTACACAAATTAAAGGTCAAAAGGTCTTCGGAGGACCGCGGTGGTACGAGAATCCAGGTGAATTCATAGAACAAGGAATATCAGGGATAAAAACGGCCGCTAAAGCGGTATTTAATTTCGTTACAACAGACATGTGGACTGGGTTGGTTGGCTTCCTGGTTAGTGCCGGCTGGTATGTTCTTTATGGGGGACTAATAATATTAGGCTTAGTATTATTATTTATTGTGGTGAAATGTCTCTGTGCATCTGTGGGACAACGACTGTTATCACGGAAAGAGAATAAAAAAGACGAATTAGCTGTTCTAGAGTAAATTATAGATTTTCAAGCTAAGGGGCATAGACGTTTCAGAAGAAGAACAAAGAGCGTAACGGAAAAACCTCTGCTGTAAGACAGTTACAGAAGAAGAAATAGGAGGAGTTAAGCCGTTAGAAGAATAAGGAGAAAAGCTCACGAGGCGAGCGCACACACTCACTTGCGACTGAAAACAAAGGAACATTTGGGTAATTGAGGGATATAATTTTGAAAAATCACTTTGCATTTAAACCAATTGCTGCTAAAAAAGTCCAACAGAGATCGAAATTGATAACGATAGAATGGCATCCAACGATTCAATAAGCGGGACACCAAATGAGACTAACGGGCAGCCTGACGAGAACTCGACGGGTTCTTCAGATGACCTTCTCCAGGTTGGTTGGGAGGCCGCAGCCTTTATTATTTGGATGTTAATTCAGGGTTTGAACCGAAATCTCTGGTGGCACCTTCTTCTTAGTTGTATACAGATTGGTAGAATCGTATTAATGAAGAAATTAAGTAGAATAATTTTAGTCTGCTCCCTAATGATGGTATCAGAAGGGTGGCAGAATCTACTGGAATCAAGAGGGGCTTTAATCCTATTCCTATCAAGCTTAAGTAAAATGATTGTCGATATTGCTGGTATAATGATAAAAAGGAATGAAATAGTTTATTGGGGGGAGCTAGTTATTATTGTAACTAGTGTATTGTATCTAATTGGAATTTTAATGTTTCGATATGGAAAAGAGGCTAACTTATGGATTATGATTGGCCTTATGACATTAGCTATTTTTATGTTAGGATTTTTCCTAAGTAATGACAACATAGTGTTCCTAGGTATTCTCATACTAATGAATAGATGGAATAAAATGAAAATAGCCCTCAAGAAGTTCAGGAAATGCTTTGGACAAATTGCCATAGTTAATTCCGATTCCATATCTGCATGATTTACAGATGGTTCTTTCAAGCGTGGAACAGATGAAACAAGACAAAGAGGAGGACAAATTTTTATATAAGTGGAGGCATCACAGGGGTGATCAATATTGTTTAGAGTGTAAAAGTCACACTGGGAAAGTGTATTTAGAATTAATTGATGGCCAATGCCGATGTATAATGTGTATGAATAATCCTGAAACAATGGTTCAAAACGGTTTTAAAGCTTTTGTTTCAATATGGCAACTAGTTCATGCCATGAGTGTGAGAGTGGGGGCAGACATAAAAAATGAATTGAAAGTATGTGGTTTTACTGAAATGATGTTAGAAAAAGACAATTATGGAATGTATATGATACCATGGTGGATAAAATTATCATTTCTGGTCTATCAGACTGTCGTCCGGGAATACATAAGTAACACACCAAGAATTGTATTTCAAATTATCGAATTAAGACAAATGAAAGAGATTGGTATTGAAGATAATGTAAAAGAAGAAATAATCAATACAGGTCAATTTGGACTTTCTTTCTTTGATGATTGTCGCCTTTTCTACAGATGGCTGCAGTAATTGTGAGGGAAGACGGCCGAAAGGCTGGAATGACTTTCGAAGCGTTTCTGGAAGTGATTAAACTCGCATCGGATTCGCTAGAGAAAGTCTACTTTTCATCCGAGGTGCTGGAGACATATGTGGAAAAGGATGGACAGAGTCAATTGTTCATCAATAAGTATCCAAGAAATGAATATGAGCTAAAAATACGTTAATTTTGTGAAGTTACCTTAATCAGGAGAAAAGGAAATATTTTTGATGTTTATGTTGAAAAATGTTTTACTAGTGAAAGAATTGGGTATGTGATTATGGACTGTGCTGAAAATAGAATTCCGAAATTACAGAAGGATTTGACACGGAAAATGGAAAGAGAGGGTGAAATAGGAATTATTAAATTTCCCGGTCAAACTCCACATATTCGAAGACTGAACCAAAAAGGTAAATTAGAGATTCCTATTAATGATCTGCTTTTAGAATCCATGCAGAAGAGACATCATCGGAGCGAAAAAAAGAAAGCAGAAATGGAGAAGAAAAGAAATGACCGGACAAGAGACAATGGACATGCTCTTGATGGCTAAGGAGCTTCTTCAGATAATTCGTCAACATGAACGTATAAACGGTTGATGAAAAGGGTTAAACAATTTATTGAAGTTAATGAGTTTAATTTGAAAATGGAAACTTTGCGAAGTGAGGTTGACTGTTTGAGGATTCAAAGAGTCAGCACCACTTCTAAGAGTATAAACGGTTAAAACTGACATCCTGTCAAAAAGCGAGAGCAGATGTCACTATCTGGGTTAACAGTGAACAGATGGAAAATGTTAAGATGTGAAAACTTGCTCGTATATTTTGCAAAGGTGTTGCTGCATTGTAGAATAGATGCATAATTGTGGGTAGCATAAAAAGGTCAGACATCCTGTGTTAGCGAATCGGAGATAAACTTTGTTTGATTGGTTTCTCCGCATATATTTTTTGAGATGTACGCACGTGTATATGCTGTGCTTAGTGTGATGATGTAATGGAATTGCAACTCGCTGAAACAAGGGGTGTGACCAAGTGTTTTGTGTGTCTTGCATTTATCCAATGGAGTGTTTGAATAGATGCTTTGCAGTAGAGGAATTGTGTAACGCCCTCTCCTATATAATCAAGCGCTTTATGATTCTGCGAGGCCGAGAAATGGGTGAAGACTATACACTGTTATTTTCTTGAATTTTGCTTATGAGTTATTGTTTTTAATAAAGCGAAACCATTTGTATATGGTGATTCGATAAACTTTCTTTTAATCAAGTCTCTGAGTAATGTATTAAGGGTAACACATTATCTGAATTTAGTTCATAAATCTCCAGTGCGGACCTCAACGTGGTGAAAACCCTGCTGAGCCGGTCAGGACGTTTCGCTGAGGACCTCGGACCTTACATTACACTTCCCATTAATGAGAGGTAAGGGCTGTATTTGCTTATGACAGCTACAGGTGGGGGGCACAGTGTATATATGAGGTTTATTGGTTCATTAAGTGCGGAATTTATACAACAGTCCCTGTGTTCCACTTTGCTGACCCACTGCGGGTACGTCGGTGGTTTCCCTAGTCCTGCTAGTTCGGTCGCTGGGGGCATGGTTAGCGCTCCCCAGGCCGTCTCGCTGGATCATGAGAACCATCAGACTCGGCTACGCGATTCAATTCGCCCTAACCCTCCCAAGTTCAGGGGCATTCGGTTCACCTCTGTGCTGGACAGGGATGCTCCGGTCTTGCGTGCAGAGATCGCGGTCCTACTGGCGAAGGACGCGATACAGCCGGTCCCTCCAGCCGAGATGAGGTCAGATTTTAACAGCCCGTACGTCATCGTACCCAAGAAAGGCGGTGGGATACGACCAATCTTGGACCTGCATGTCTTGAACAGGGCCCTTCAAAAGCTTCCCGTCAGGATGTTGAGCAACCAACGAGTCCCCCTTTCAATGCGTCGCCTATAGACTTGGTTAGAGCGACGCGGACTCACGGACGGTACTTTAATGTCTTGATTTCCCTCAACACACGCCTCAAGGGCACGCAATCGACTGGCATGGCGACACGGCACTTACCGGGTTTCTGTCACCCCGTTCTGCCATCAGACCTTCAGCCCGTGGGCAGATCTTGCCTTTCTTCGGACAGGGGTGTCCCTTGGGCCAGTATCCAGGCATGTTGTTGTGTCAAAAGATGCCTCCACCAGGGGATGGGGTGCCATGTGCAATGGGAATGCAACTGCGAGGCTCCGGCCGGGGCCCCCGACTGCAGTGGCATATCAACTGCCTCGAGTTGCACGCAGTATGGCTGGCTCTGCGCCGCTTCAAAACGCTGCTACACGACAAAACACCGAGAAAAAAAAAAACAAAAAAAGAAGCATGTCCATTTGACCCGCCATCTCCTCCTATGGAGTCAGAAGCATCTGAGGTCGCTTCGCGCCGTTTACATTCCAGGTGAGCTCAATCGTGCAGCCGATGAGCTCTCACGTCAGCCCGCCATTCCGGGAGAATAGCGACTCCACCCCGAGACAGCCCAGCTGATTTGGAGGCGCTTTGGGGATGCTCAGGTAGACCTGTTTGCCTCCCCGGACACGTCCCATTGCCAGTTGTTTTTCTCCCTGGCCAAGGGGACCCTCGGCACGGACGCACTGGCGTGCAGCTGGCCTCGGGGCCTACGCAAATATGCGTTTCCCCCAGTGAGCCTTCTCGCACGGACACTGTGCAAGGTCAGGGAGGACAAGAGGAGCAGGTCCTCTTGGTGGCGCCATACGGGCCCAGTCGGACTTGGTTCCCCGAACTGATGCTCCTCGCGACAGCCCCTCCTTGGCGAATTCCTCTGATGAGGGATCTCCTTTCTCAGAGAGGGGCACCCTCTGGCACCCACGTCCAAACTTGTGGAATCTCCACTTATGGTCCAAGCGGGACGCGGAGGTTCTAGGTGGGCTAACTCCAGCGGTAGTAAACACCATCACTTCAACTAGAGCCCCGTCTACTAGACACGCTTACAGGCTGAAGTGGAACCTACCGCCGGGAAGACCCCCGTAGATGCCACGATCGGAGTCGTGCTTTCTTTCCTGCAGGATGGGTTGGAGCGAAGGCTGTCTCCCTCCACCCTTAAAGTGTATGTTGCCGCCATTGCCGCGCATCACGAGGCAGTAGACGGTAAGTCTGTGGGGAAGCACGACTTGGTCATCAGTTTTCTCAGAGGGGCAAGGAGGTTAAAGCCTCCGCGCCCTCACCTGTTACCCTCTTGGGATCTCCCATCGGTCCTGACGGCCTTGAAGGAGGAGCCCTTCGAGCCTCTGCAGTCAGGAGAGCTTAAGTTCTGTCATTAAAGACAGTGCTCATACCGCATTGGCCTTGGTCAAGAGGTTAGGGGACCTGCAGGAATTTTCGGTCGAACATTCGTGCCTTGAATTCGGGCCGGCCAACTCTCACGTTATCTTGAGACCCCGCCCTGGATACGTGCCCAAAGTTCCCACCACACCTTTCAGGGATCAGGTGGTGAACCTGCAGCGTGCTATATGGCGCTTGTTGATTCTCAGTTCAGTTACCCATGGCGAACCCCTTTTGGAGTCCTTACGCCACCCCTCGGCACGTAAGGCGTGGCGGAGAGCCAGACGCCAGGCTCAGCACTCGTGTGTATGCCCAAGGTCAGCCCTTGTGCAAATTTTGCCTTGTGTGTAGTGATTCTCCCTTTGGGTGATCCCACATGTGTATTCTTCCACGCTACGGCTCCCCTCACGATAAGCCCGTGTCTTTCCCTGGCAGTCATTCACTGCCATCTCTGCTGCATAGTTATCTCACCCCAGGCGGGTTGAGTCTACCGCAGGGACTTACATATGTAGCACTGCCCTAGGCCAGTCCATATGTGTAATTCCACAAGATACCTCCTATATGCAGGATGTGGCTTCCGTAGCATCCCAACTGAGTACGCTTTCCCAGTGTTATCCAATGTACCAATGTATGGAACAGCATTGGCGGACACCTCTCCCTAACCGCTGTCCTATCTTCCGCCCCAGCTAGTGTGGGGGGACTTGCCGGCTTCCGCAGGGCACTGGAGGGGTCAGCAATAGTGGCGTTTTCCATACGGATTCCAATTCATCAGTCATGACTGACGTAACGTAGAACGTGACTGACTGAAAGGGAACGCCTTGGTTACTTGTGTAACCCTCGTTCCCTGAAGGAGGGAACGGACATGTTACGTTCCGTCGCCACAGTTGCTGTACCACCGCTGTACGGCCGGGGCACGTAGTCTCGGCTCCGAAGCGAAAAGCTGATGTGCGTTGGCGTGCGTTCTCCTTTTATACCCGCGCTGCGGGGCCGGGTGCGCGTGGCGAAACATGCACGCCAGCTGTCATTGGCTTGTTTAGTTAACACTCGAAGGCTCTCGGGCGAGATCCCAATTCGTCAGTCACGACTGATGTAACGTCTCCATTCCCTCCTTCAGGGAACGAGGGTTACACAAGTAACCGAGACGTTCTATTCCTGTGTTTTGCCCTCATGTCATTAGATTCCATGGTTTCTCAGGGGGTGTTTACATGACACAGTTTTCAACTAAAAACTTAAATATTTTTATGTCTTTTGGCTGTTTGTTTACACAACAACAGCATTTTGGGGTCCTGAAAACTCAAACTTTTGAAAACGATACCATTATCTCTGTGTAAACTACAAAAACGCAAATTTGTGAAAATGGTGATGTCATGCGTATGCATACTATGTATTCAGTCTATAGGAATGTGTGCAGGTGCATTTCTTTACAAAGTGACATCGCCAACTACTGGCCTGGCATACATAATGCAGCGTTTTTAGTTGTTTTTGCGGATCCGTATAAACGGGGATCACTTTGAGTTGTTCAATTGTCGTCTGTACGTCAAACTTTTCTAAAAAGCAAAGAAAAAATGTAATTCATTGTCTGTTCTTGGCAAGTATTATGTTGGTTTCTGTATTTCTAGTTTTCTTGTTCTCTTGTATATTATTTAGTCTTGTAAATAAATTACATTTGCTGCTAATAGATCCTTGCCTCAACTCTTCCTTGCTGATCCTGCAACCAACCCTGACAATTAGACCATGAAAAGCACTCAGTACTGCGTCCTGTCCTTAAATGAGCCCTTTCTCTCAGTGGATGTGACCTGCCATCAACTTTATAGTCAAATCATCCTTTGCATAAGTAAGAAATAACATACAAGTTCACCCTAAAGAACTTTGTATTTCATTTCATGCAAATCTCATTGCCATTTGGGATATTTGATATGCATTTCCTCAGTTTATTTGCTTAGTCCAGGAGACGCAGCATGCAACAGTTGGGCTTTTACACTTGGGTCTGTTGTTGTTCTCCATTCAGGCAAGGATAAAAGAGTGTTAAAAAAGAAACAGCGAGTGAAAGCAAATACATGCTATAGAGAGGAGGCCAAGTCAAACTGCAGCATTTGTCATTAATGTTCATGATAGATTTTTTTTGGCAATGTTGACTAAAATATTATCATCATTTACTGAACCCTAATGCTGTTACAGACCGTATGATATTATTTCTATGTGGAACACAAAATATTTTTATCCTCATACATATAGCTCGAGAAATAAAAAAAAAACTCTTTAAAACTGAACTGAACAAAGGTCTTGGTTGTCTATATCTATTCTGTGTAAAGCTCCATCAGTGTGAGGCTGGTTTTCATTTCCTATCAAGCTGTGGAATAGTGCTGTATTCGTCTTTTCATTTCTGCTTTTCATCACTTCAGTAAAGCCAAGTCATATTGAATTAACTGACAGTTATAATAGCGATTTAGCAGATTGCTCTGTTGGGCTGTGAAAATGGATCAAGAAGAGTAAGTTAAGATCTTTTATAAGCTTTAGAGTCCTTGTGCTGGTGAACATATCAAAGACATGGCCATCTTTAAAAGTGGAAATGAATACCACTGCAAGCTATAAGCTACTCATATAGTGTATAGAGTACTGTATGTCCGTATATCCAAATCCTCATATCCCAACTGTTTTCCTTCATAGTGATTAAACCTCACATCATTCTACACATATCTGTTCATATGTTTCCACACTCAAAAACAAATTGGTGCAGAGAAAAATTACTCTACTGTCAATGAATAGAACGAATTTCATCTGCAAGTCCACTGATTTTCAGTATCAAACAGGGCCTGTGAGGAATCTTATCGAAGCTTATTTTCACAATTGCTATTTTATTTTTTTATTTCTGTAGCAGAAACAAAGACTTTTTTTTCTTGCAATTTATCTTTCACAATTCAGAATTGTCTTTTTTATCTTTTCACAATTTATGAATTGTCTGAAAAGTCGCAAATTTACTTTTTTTATAAATAAATAAAACTAAGTTTAAAAAAAAAAAACAGAAATAACATGCTATGCAATAATTATTGCTAAGTGACTATGCATTTTTTTTTTTAACTTAGATGAAAAAAAAGCCACAAAAATCAACAGCGTCATCCATAGAAAAACAAAACCAATGGCATTTGGCAAATATATAATATATTATATTATATATATATCTACTATAGATATTTACATTTTATTTATTTATTTATTTATATATTTATTTATGTTGTTTGTTGGCAAAGTTGCATACAGTGCATTCAAGTCTTACATGTTATCTTGAATGCACTACTGTATATGCATATTATCTTATATATTATATATTTTTTATACTTTAGTTATACATATACATAATGCATTTTTATACATCAAGACTAAAGAGTCTTACCTTGTCTCCAGGTTGTGGTCGCATGATAGACACTCTGGCATACCCTTTCTTCAGAAGTACCCACAATGCATCTAGTTTTCCCTGCGCATCAGCACAAACAAACACACATCCCAAAAACACAAAAATTAAGATGGAAAAAGCAAGCATATGTGTTTGTCTATTAATAAAATCTGTTCCTGGAGGGCTACTGTCCTGCAGAGTTTAGCTACAACCCTAGTTAAACACACCTGAATCAGCTAATCAAGCTCTTCAGACTCACAAGAAACTTCCAAGCAAGTGTGTCGGAGCTAAAATCTGCAGGACATTGGCCCTCCAGGAGCGGTATTGGACAGCTCTGGTATAAACTGTCTGTTTTCTGTATGATTCAAGTCTTCATGGGTCTTCACTGACCTTCAGGGTTTGTGACTGAACTTGTTCCTCACATTGTTCAGTCACTAAACTCTGAGAAATAGATTATATTAACAAAGAGATTTCCTGAACTCAACACCCCACATGTGGCCTCTCTGGCGCACTATATGAGACGGATAAATCTCAAAGCCACAGTTTAGAATGAATCAATGCTTTGCTATCTGCTCCACGGTTATGAATATACAACAGAATTCTGATGTCCCTCAGCCTCGATCCAACTTCCTAATAAAGACAGCCGACCCTCATTGCACAAGAGCTGCTGCTGTCTGCTGTCAAGAAGAGGTGGAATAGAGAACATGAACGGGTGAAAGAAAGAACAGAAGGGGATTTTGGAAGATTTAAATGTAAAGTTGGATTACAAAAAGTGGCACATACTGGTCACATTGACTCTCCCCCCCCCCCCAAAAAAAAACCGGGGAGATACATTAGATACAGAGATGAACAAATCAAGGAAATAAATAATATTCAACAATAAAGATCCACAGACTTAAAAGAACGAACCTACGGGGCCCCCCCCCCCCCCCCTCCCCTTTCCCCCCCCTCGAAAAAAAGTTTTGGCAATGCTCTGAGCTCCTGGACAGTGAGATCTATTAAAGTGAGCGAGTGGAGAGAGGTGAAATGAGGGAAACCTGGTTTTGAGAGTAGCAAAGTGCTGACTCCACAGGCACAGTTTCTCGGAGGTCACAACAGTTTCTGGTCTATATTACGAATCCCCAAGCTGATTGATTATAAGCACTGACATCTTAAGCCATGTTTTTACGCATTAATTCAGCAGGAGAACTGCATGGTTGGGGGCTGCTCATGTTTAACTGTCAACAGAATTAGTGTCATCTTTAGTCTTAGCTGCATCACAATTCAGAGGCTGCATCCTTCAAAGGTGAAATTCCAAGACTGAATGCCTCACAGCAGCACGACTAATGTCATTAGTAAAGCATTGTTCTTTCTTTGTTCTGTCGTGGTAGTCCCTCGATGACACATCATACAGGCAGGAGTACTGTTGCCACAGCTCCACGAACCTTTCCTCCATCTCATAATTCCACCTAGCAGCACCATCATCTCTCAGTCGTTTTGCCATGTTTGAAACCTGTGCATGAAAGAGCTTATGTGCTGCTATTGGTCAACGTCACCAATGTGACAGAACTCATCGTGGATGACGGAAAAAAATTTTTATCTGGAATCGGAGACGCGGAATCGGTTGTCGTCCACTATGACACACTACACGTGCTGAAACGATGAAATCTTGCGTCCCGACGCCCATTGTCATTTACGAATCCCCACGACACCCTACGTCAAGCAAATCGTGGCAAAATCGGGCTAAAATCGTGTAGTCTGAACCGGGCATAAGGGTGTCCCAATGTGCAGGCTCCTTCATTTTTATTCGGTTTAATTTTTGAGAGTGCATGCTGATTACACTTTTAACTCTTAAGTATTGGGTTTCAGTTTATTTGAATATCTAATTTCGAAAATATCAAATATAATTTTCACAAAAAAAAAATCCAGTACAAACATTACTGCCACTCGTCAACGGCAGCTGTCACAGTTGCTAGGTGGCAACGTCTGGCCTTCAAAGTCTGTGGCCTTCTAAGGAAGCAGTCCCTGAATTTGAACTTATATATTCATGCATTTATTATGTGCTATTTCTTATGTTATTTATTATGTATTGTTTGTCTGTCCAATGTCAAAATATCTTATTTGTTGTTTTACAAACTGTTACCCTTAACATAGAAAACTGTAGAAAACCTGTAAAATACTGTTGAAAGAATATAGCGCCCCTTGTGGCAAAGTTAAGACTTGCACACTTAGTTAATATGAATTGCATTTTAACACAGAATGCATGCAAAATTCAAACATGCATAGCCAAATGTATCTGCAGTACATATTACATATTCTTATTTTGTGCTCAGAAACTTGGCCCTTCCTAATTAACAACAGTGTGAGCTACAGGTGGATACAAAGAGCAGCCAATCATAACAAAGCTCCTTCACATATAGACAACATGACTACTGACTTTTTATCAACAACTGCATTTAAGGTTAAAATTCACGTGAATGTTTAGAAAAAAATGTCCAAAGTTTCTTGAAAGTTTTTTTGGTTTGGTTTTTTGGTATTTCTTGAATGGTTTTTATCACCATTCACCTTCACTAATTCATTTTGCAGTGTGACAAATGTTTTTAAAAGGTACGAATATTCCAATTAATATGATCTTATAAAAAGCAGCATGCATAATAATTATAAAATAGTTGTATAATTTTGAGTAGTTTTCTTTAGTAACTTAGCACGTCACACCACACAATAAGTCAACTTCTCATACATTTTTCCTATCAGCTATCCAAATTTAATCATCATTTGCCATTTCTCAACAAGATACTGGACACAAAATACTTTTGAGTTTTTTTGAGTTTGGGGACCAGTTCTCACTAACTATTAACTACAACTTTGCCTCAATAAACTCTTAATTCGCTGCCTATTAATATATATTAAGGTAGTTGTTAAGTTTAGGTATGTGGTAAAATTACCGGGCTCTAAAATGTGGTCATGCAGAATAAGGCATTAATATCTGCTTTATAAGTACTAATAAACAGCCAATATGCTAGTAATATGCATGCTAATAAGCAACTAGTTAAAAGTGAGAACAGGTCCCTTAACTAAAGTGTTACTCTTTTCAGTTTTAGTTAGCGTGTGTACCCTGAGAGTACACTATTGTTCTTCTCACCTTAATGGGCGAGTACCATTTACGAGGGCCTGGAGGTTTCCGCATGCCATTATTTAGGATGCGAGCAGGAGGAGCTTCAAACTCTTGCTCAGGCATCTTTACCCTCGCGTTCTTCGCCTTTTCCAGTTTAGCACCCTCCTCGGTCGAACCTCTCTCACCCCAGCGAACCTGAAATGAAGGAGATGGCGATGATCATGTTATCCAGCATGACTTGACAATGATCCAAAGAGCTTCAATGGAGGCAAGAGCATTTGATCTTCTGTATAAAGAAGTGCACATGAATTTTACTCCAAAATATTTCTTCATTTTTACATCATAACCTTTCTGTTATCAGCATTTCAGAATCCTTTCCAGGTACAAATGGAAAAACAAACTCAAAGGATTTTCAAGGTGAACTCAGTAGTATAAAAGCTATGTGTATTTCATGATGTTTTCTCAAACAGAGATATTTATGGACAGGTATTTTCTGTGACAATCACATTGCAAACTCTGCACTGCTGGTAATTGAGGCAGAATGTTTGACAGAAGGAAGGATTCCAAACAGCAGATGAGCTGTATAATGCACGCACACTTGTTTCCCTCTATTGTAAACACTGTCTTGCTGTGATTGTAAACTCTGGTACTTTACTGGCAGCCGTTTGATGAAACACGCCAAAGGTTGTTTGCTAAAGGTTGTCTCCCAGCCTAGTCAAGCTGGTCTTCAGGCGCTTTAGCTGGTCAGCGAGCTCCAGTGTCCAAAACCATTTTAAACCCTAGACCAGGGGTGCCCAAACTCGGTCCTGGAGGGCCGGTGTCCTGCAGAGTTTAACTCCAACTTGCCTCAACACACCTGCTGGTAAGTTTCTAGTATGCCTATAAGTGCTTGATTATCTGGTTCAGGTGTGTTTAATTGGGGTTGGAGCTAAACTCTGCTGGACACCGGCCCTCCAAGACCGAGTTTGGGCACCCCTGCCCTAGACCTTCTAAGACCAACAGACCACCTTATGCTGGCTTAAACCATTTTTTCCCTTGTTTTTGTCATGGCATTTTTTTGCATAGCAGATTGTTTATTTCAAGCATACTTTTGCGAATCAATGCATTTGACAAACATTTTACTTTCCCTTCAGTGTTTCCTGTTTTTCTTCACAGTTGTGGCATTTTCATCGCTGACTTCAATTATGACGTGCTGAAGTCTCTTGGCATGCAATGTAAACAACAGTGGTTTCATTCCAAGTAGGGGCAAACTGTCAACTGGAGATTTACTTACAGAATCCATCACCCTTAAGAAAGACAGTTAACCCTGTGTTCCTTCAGAGATACAGCCCTCTTCCTCTGGATGAAAAACATCTGTTAAGAGACTGAGCGTGTGCTAATTTAGTGGCTGGTGCCCTCCAGCGAGTGATAAAACTGTTGTTTACCTCCATTCTTTTAATGCCGCCAACTCCTCTTCCTCCATAGTAGGACGCGTCGACTGTGGGCCACTTCTTCTTCGGAGTTCCATCCTCTTCATCATCCTTATAGAGCAAACAAAGAGACAATGAAATTGTGACTGAAATAGAGCCCAATGGTTCTTAACTGTTGGACCACAAAACTACACAACATTCTGAAAAATAACGTTTCTTTATTGGCATCGATGGTTCCATGAAGAGAACCTAACATCCATTCCACAAAAGGTTATTTATAGTGGAGAAAGGTTCTTAGATTTTTTAAAAATGTTCTTCACTCTAAGAAAAAAATGGTTCTTTTAAGAACTGATCACTGAAAGGTTCTTTGGGGAACTGAATATGGTTCGGCTGTGAAAACCCCTTATGGAGCCTTTATTTTTAAGTGTGAAGCTAAAACAAAATGCGGCCCAGACCATATTAAGCAGATGTTACGGATTTTGCACTATGTTGGGTTGCCAAATGTCCAATGTAAAATCTGTCTCTATGTTGAGAACTGATATACACATTTTCTTGACTGAAACAATAACACTTATTGTAAAGATTTTTTGTTTGTTCCAAGAACATATTTTTGGGGTCTTATTCAAATGGTGGAGTATTTTCCTAAATGAGGTGTGACTCACTCCTTAAAAACATGACTTTTTCATTTATTGCCTCTCAGAAAGGCACGAGCCATGCTTACGCCCTCCCTATAGCTCTTCCTGATCCAATAAAATAAGTCCAAATAGGCTCACTCAAGTTATGACTTTATTTTTCCAGCTCTGAGGAAATTTAACCCTGTTTAACAATCAGTCCTCGAGATTTAAACAGACATCTTTTTATCAATGCTTTTTTATCCATACTTAATCAAAAAGTTTTAACAGCCATCCCCATGCTTCATATTTTAATTTGACCACCCACTTGATTACCCATCACATATTTTATATCCTGAAACTTTAGCGTAACTTAAAGAAACCTTTAGGGAAATTTCCCAAACCCACAGCATTCCACGTATGACATTCCTATGGACTTACAAAAGTGACATCACTGATGAAAGATTTATAAAAAATATGCTATCATATTACAGGTCTTTAATAAGGCCAGACTGAACTAATTCATTTTAGCGCAGCAGAGACAGAGTGGTTAAACAACAGCCTACAAAGATCTGGAGAGTTTTATGGAATCCAAAGACTCTCCCAAAGTTCCTGTTAAATAGTTGAAACATTCTGACCTTCAGAAAGAGTTTCAAATCAGAATAACATCATTACAAAATAACATCCAAATCTTAATAAGCTTTTTTTGTTTTTCATGTTTGGACAATGAGATCTCAGGGATTGTTTCAATAAACAAGGATTAAGTCTAATCCAAGATAAACAAGAGTTAAAGAAGAAAATCACTATAAATGCTGTAAGGTAATCTGGTGAACTCTTGTAGTTCCCATAGTATAGTACCAACACGTTTTCAGATATACTGTGCAGTCATACGGTTATTATCACAAAATAAACCCCTTTATGGTGATACAAAACCCCTCTGCATAACGTCACAGTCATGTCTGGGTTTATTTAAGCGATAATGACCAGCTGACTATACATTATCCCGCATATTACACGGCTGCTTACCAGGATATTTATTATCTTACTTACAGATTAACTTAAATCTTTCGCCAATAAAAACAGTCCATTGTAATGTAGGAAACTTCCTATAGCAACCAGACGAACACTGGCACATTTTCTCAGTAATAATTTATGTATTAGTAATCTGCAATCCAAGTTACTTGTCTTCCATTAAGTTCTCTCTTATCTGTCTCTGTGTCTCTGGATGCATTCACACCATGTCAGAATTACCATAATTTTGAGATTTCGGCTAATAAAAAGCTTTCATGTCCTTGCAGAACTTGTGACTAATCTTGTAAACTTCTACTGCCTGACCACTGCGTCCTGCGGAAACACTCAAACTGCAAACGGCTCCAGCAGTAACATGTCAAATTAATCTTACAATAATAAAAATATTACAACACATTCAATACAGTTTAATGTGGCTAGCACAGAGTTGGAAAACGACTGCCTGAAGTCCAGCTTAATAAGCCAAGTAAACTTGAAATGTTCATTAATGAGACATTTGCATAATGACTGTTACTTGTATCATGTTTTTTTTTAATCTATTGATTACTCATATTACACAGATTTATTTTGCCATTATTAGTGTTGTCATAGAAACAGATCATTCTGAGTCGGAGGATGTAAACAGCTCCAAGTAGAATTGTTGTCTAGTAATCACGGCATGGCATGAACACAGCATTTTACTGGGCTCTTGTGTGCGGAATTATCATTTTCTTGCTTTAACTGGGAACTTCTGATCTTCTAGCCATCTACAAGATGTATGCAATTCTGCAATTGACCAATCAGACTCCAGTTTTCCAGAAAGCCATGATAAAGTGTAGCATAACAGCACTAGGATTTCACAGTTCACATCACTCCGCTCGTCCGTGCTCATTGCTTTTCAGACCAGAATATGTGAGCAGCGGAGTGATTATGGAAAGCTTCGAACGGAAATGGGAAATCTCTTGCGCTCCACTCCACTGATATGCTGTTCCAGACCAGCTTTCAGTCTGTGTGCTGCTTCGTGACAAGCAAAGCTTGATGCTTCAGCTTCTTTTGACAATATTTTTGTTGGTGAGTAAGAAACAAATGAACACATTGGCCAGTTTTTGTCTGAAATGTATTGTGGCAGACCAGATCACAGTATGACAACACAAATGCAAGTGCAATACTACTTAATTAGACATTGTACAGATCATTACAAAAAAAAAAAAATTCTTACCGAACTATCTTCCACTATTGGTGGTGGAGGTTCATGGATAATCTGCAGAGAGAGAGAGAGAGAGAGAGAGAGAGAGAGAGTGAGAGAGAGAGAGAGAGAGAGCGATAAACAACCTCATATGAGCCCACTCATGCTGGCATGTCAGACCACATGCTCTCCAAAGTTAAAAAACAGTTTTTTTTCTTCCACTGACTTGTCAAAGGACCCAAGTAATGTTTTCAGTGTGTGCCAGAAAATCAGGTTACACAAAAACACATGGCTAAGGAATTGCACCCCTCCCCTCCTTGTTTTCAGTGTGTTTACAAGCAAGTTTAAATGACCTAAATATCTGGAGGCCAGATCTAAAAGCCACAATGCAGGGCTCAACGTTAAGCTTTTCCAGGTATGTGTCTTTCAGAGAAGTAAAACTGATTATTTACTTGTCCAGAAGTCACTTGTATACTACAACATTTTAGCAATGCAGTATACATTACAGTTATTAGCAAAATAGCACAGGACATCAGGAATACATAAAAGAAACATATAATGATAATTATGCAAGATTCACTTTTTTGTGGGGGGTAAAAACATTACCAATGGGGGGAAAATGCGTTTTGTAAGCTCAAAGTTGCAATGTTACGTAGGAGCATTATAATTAAATGATAAATAGTATTTATAATGAGAATAATAAACAAAAATAATAACTGAATATATTCTTTTAATTCAACAATGTACACTCTTAAAAATAAAGGTGCTTCAAAAGGTTCTTCAAGCGATGCCATAGAAGAACCATTTTTGGTTCCACAAAGAACCATTCAGTCAAAGGTTCTTAAAAGAACCATCTCTTTCTTACCTTTTTATAATCTCAAGAACCTTTATTCGCCACAAAGAAGCTTTTGTGAAACAGAAAGGTTCTTCAGATGTTGAAGGTTCTTTATGGAACCATTTAGACAAAAAGGTCTAATTCTATGGCATCGTGAAGCACCTTTAGTTTTAAGAGTGTACTGCTATACTTATTTATTTATTAATACATCCTATAATCTCACAAATTCTAACATAATTCTTCACAAATTCTATCCTTAGACCTCAAGGAGCAGCTGTTTGTAAATTATGATCAAATAACTGGTTACATTATGACTTTTCTTTTTATCCTTTTGCTAAACTCTGTGTAGTATGACAGGTTAGCAGGCTAACTAGTTGGTGGTTTGCTAAGCTAACAGCTAATTGGAAAACTGAAACTATTTAGAGCTTTGGTTATTTGATGTCACGTAATATATAATGTAAAGGACATTTAGAAACATAATTTGATGAAGGCAGTAAAACTTTGTGTCACTGTTCAAACTGGTAAAGTGTTAAAAAGGAAATCCACTATTCATCCACATGCAAAACAATTGTGAAAGAGCACATATTGTGATTGTGTTGAAACTCATTTGGAATTCTGGGAATCACGTGAAAAACATTGTAAGGACAGAGACATTAAAAATGCCAGAGTGTAGTTGTAATTCCAGGTTTTTTTGCTTTCTATTTGGACTGAAGGGGAAATTATTTGATTAGTTGAGTGTTTTCATGAACAGTTTCTTTGGTCTCTTGCTGTGTTCTAGTCATGATGGAATGATTGTATTGAGTGAAAGCATCTAAACAACACCATAAAGTCACAATTACCAGTGAGAAACATTTTTATGCTCTCGCTTTCCGAGTTGTTAACTATAGAATTAATGGATGAAGCCAATTGTTATTGAACATGCAATTGTGAATGTTGATGGTACCATTTAGTTTGTACACATTTGGTGTTCTGTTGATGAAGATCAGGGACAAGCTGATTAAAAAAAAATGCAAATTTAGCTGTTTATATAAGTATAAAACAAACGACTAATGCATGTCAGTTGCTCTTCATTTTGTTGCACTAATGCTAAAATCGTCCTGTATGGTTGAGAAATGAAAAAAAAGGCTAAATTGGCCAACGCATCGAATTTATTCCATGCAAAATCACTTTATTACACATCATGTTGTAATTAAGATTTCCAAATGTATAGGCAGAGACTGCCAGAAAGGTTTTTTAAACACAGAATTAGCATATAGACAGTTCTTCGTATACTGACTATCCTACAGTAAAAACAGCTTCATTCATTATAGGGGGAGCGTTCCAGTTTTGTCATGTCACATGGCTGCAAATATGGCCTGCAGAAAAACGTTAGCATTACGCTACTTGGTAATCAATAGTTCTTAATGAAGTTGAGAACGGGCATAATTCTTCTTTGCTATTTCAAAGGTCAAATCGCAATTTCATTTTCCATGGTAACACAGGATAACTTTCCCAAACAGAGCCGTGCCCCCTTGAAGTTCCCGGAGAGATTTCAAGCGGCAGACAGAATTACCTTGCATAAACAGACAAGTCTTTTTCCCTTTTGTAAAAATATTCATTTCATAAGGCATTTTGCCTAGCTGGTTTGAACTTGACCAACACACATGGTATTTAAAGTCGAAACGACCCTGTGTTAATAAATAAAGCCAAGCTATTTGGACATAGCAATAAGCCAATGCTAATTCAGTCTATGTTGGCCAACACCTGGTCTCTATGGAAAATGATCATGGCTGAGCGGGATTTTAGCCGGTTTAGCTGGTTCAGCCTTCCATGAACTTCAGCTCAACACTCCTCTAACATGGAAATGACTCATTTCTTCTCTTTTCCTGTTGTGCTTTTCCAGACAATTTCCAGACAAATCTAGTTCTTCTGATATTTCTCAGCTGAACCTCGCTGACAGTTTGAATTATAATAGGTTCTTCAGAAATCAAGAGAAAGGCCAGGCTTGGGTCTCAAGCAGTGTAAGCCGACACAATGTCCTGTGGTAAATGTTTACTCTGGTAAACAAACTCAGGCCTGAGTTACTCTGGTTTCAAACTCAGCCCTGCAGAGTTTAAATGTGACGCTGCTCCAACCAGTGTTCATTTTGACTGGCATTTTTGATTTAGTATTTGTCTTTATCTTGAGACGAAAATGCTTAATAGTCTTGGTCACATTTTAGTCAGTTGTGTCTTTCATAGTTTTAGTTGATGAAAGTCATTGCATCCAAATTCAATCCTTGATTCAAATTTCTCATAAGATTAATTGATTTGGAAAAACTTGAATAAATAATGACAATTTTCATTTTTGGGTGAACTATCCCTTTAACAGTAGTGAAAAGGGAGCAACATATACAAATTATTGTTCATAGATATATATAATTTATAATTTTGAAAGAGAAATAAGAAAATACTAAAGGAGGTTCAAATTTAAACTATGTTTTTCAGATACAGTAGGTTACACCATAGATATACACTTTTGTGGTTAACTTAATGCCACGTAGCGTACTAGTAGGAATTGCTGTCCCCTTAAGACGGAAGGCAGCAGTATAGGACCGTTCAGTTGTACCCACCTGTTTACGTTCACTAATCCATAAACCGGGGGGAACTGTATTACGTGAGGATACTCTACACGAATAGGATTGGACGATGCGGTGTGTATTTGAGCATGAGAACTGATCGCGCGCGTATATGCGAACTGACGAAGGTGGAGGGTGCGCTGGAGATGGAGAACTTCTATCAGCACGATTCTGGCCTTCCTGCCTTCACTACTTGTTAATTCGAAGAATGTGCCTCCCGGGAAAAGGAGAGTTTTGGCACCTATCCCGACCCCTTCGGGTGCTGAGGCATTGTTTCAGACGCTGTTCGCATTTGGTAGCTACTTATCCATCAATGCGGCGCACTACTGAGACTAGATATGCAAACGCTTATCGATTAATCCAATTGACTGGGACGCACATTTGAAGGACCAGACGTAGACTATAGTGATGTATTTAGAATGTCCGATTCATCAAATAAAATTATAGTCACGTGAGTTTGTTCACGAAGACGCGGCATAAATTTTGTCACAGTTTTTATCATCAGTTATTAGTTTTAGCTCATCAACGCCTCGTCTTAGTCACAGAAAAAAAAAATTTGTTAACGAATAGTTTTCGTGTCGTATCCGTTTGGACGAATAACACGGCTCCAAGTACTGCCTTTCCCCTGCAACCTGCCAGAATTAGTTTTCAGGTAATTCTGGAGGCCTTGATTAACTGACTGGAGCCAAATTAGGGTTCTAGCAGCACTAAACTCGTGCATGTAGTGGCCTCAAGAGAGGATTTGACAACCCTGATCTATAGAATAAGTCTTTCATGTTGGAAGAGCCGGGGATGTCCGATGCCTTCCTGCAGACTTGTGTGGAAGTTTCAGGTGATCCCATGACCTCGATTTTGTGGTTCAGGTTTATTGTGGTTGACCCACTCTCGAGGGGCCCGCAAGGAGCAGGATTTGACACCTCAGGCCAAGACCATAACAGGTTCTGCTGTTAATTATCTTAAATAACCTATCAAAACCATCTTATTGAACAGTATGAGCTATGTTTTGGGAACGTTCAAGTTGGTTTTGGGGTTTTGGCTGGTCACCATCAGGGTTACATTGGACAACCTAGTCTACCTGGAACAATGACCATCTAACCAGCTTGTGCTAGTGTAACAGAGACCAACAAGTAAAAGCTGTTTAGCACCTTTGTTAGTGTGCTCGCCTCCACAATAAGCCCCTTCACAGTCAGCGAAGACCTTGGTGAGATGAGGCCTCAAGAAGATGGAGTCTTGTTACTGTTGCCTTTGGCTTGCTTAGTTGGGGTTTGAAAGTCACTAAATATTCAATAATATCATCAATTTGGCACTGATATTATCAGATGAGTTTGCATAATAGGACTAGGTGTTTAGCACTATTTAGCCGCACCATAGAACATTTTCTCCTTCGCTGTGAGCAGAACACAGCAAGACCCAGCAATTGTTATGCTCTGCTTTTTGTTCAGCAAGAATCCAGGATCATGGCCTAATCTCATGTCCATGGTTCTTGCCTCCATACCCAAAAATCAGTCATGAATTTACAATTGCTTTATGCGTGACTGGGGAACAATAAGAAAAAGGACTAGTATAATGTGTAGATGGATAAATGAAGACGGTACAACTCTTCACTGCAGTCATTGGGTTGGGATCCTAGATGTTTTGATGTTATACTGTACATAATGTGTACTTATCTTGCATGGATGTGGCCAGTGAGACACCTTATCTGATGTCCATCAGATCCCAGTTTCTGTGCGAACTTTAGCATGTGTGAAAGATGCCTTTTGTTGAGGTGATGTTGCCAATGTCCTTTGTATGGTGTTTCCACCAATGCAAAACATCATCAGTTGTTTAGCCCAGCCTCATTGTGTGTTTCAGCCCTTTATCACAAGACACCCTAAGCCGAGGCAGGCCCACCACAGGCTCGGGTGTGTGTCACTTTGTTACATGGTCATTTGGCAGCCCAGACTGTGTCCATCCGCTTCAGCCACAGCCAGTGGCTGCTTCTTTCGGCAACAGTGGCGAATTCCCTGACTATCCTCCGCTGGACCTGTCCTCTGATGCTCAACTCCTTCAGCAGCCTTATAGTGGAACTAGCCACAAAGCCCCTGCAGCCCACTTCCACCGGGTATACTTTCACTGTCCAGCCCCGCTCCTCTGCCTCAGCAGTCAAGTTGGTCATAAGCTTCTTCCTTTCAAAGGCCTTGTTAATGGACTCTTCCCAAGGGACTGTCAGTTCGATTATTATGACGATCCGGCTGGAGTTGGACCAGAGAACCAGGTCTGGGCACAGATTGGTGACTGCAATTTCAGATGGGAAAGTGAGAACAAGAACAAAACTTGAACTGAATTGAGCTAAATAATGACACTATTGCCTTCTGCTTTAGAGTTGAATCTAATTTATACATTATTTGCAACATTGACACTGTTATTGAACTGAGCTGAGTCAACATTGAACTGACTCAAGATGAATAATGAAACTGCTGTCGTCAGAAGAGCTGCTTAACGCTGAATTGAGCTTGAGTTTTAGGGTGTAACGAAGGCCAGCTGGTAAGCGCTATGCTGGTAAATTTCACTCACCTGGCCTTAAGAGTTGTGCTAGTTACTGACTGCACCTAACTCCCATGCTGGTTGACGCTGCTTCGAATCCCACTTAGAGTGGTGCAGTAGGACCAGTTACTCAAGTAAAAGAGCAGCATTGCCCAGTGTTGTAGTCGGGACCAGCTCATTCGAGTCAGCCAAGACAAAGGCCAGATGAGGTTCGAGTTTGTTTGAGTCAAGACTGAGAACAGAAGAGGGTCAAGTCCAAGTCAATATCAAGTCCATATGCTCCCATGTCCATGACCAGTCCAAGTCCAAGACTCGATTTTCTTCATCTTGAGATTGAGTCCTTTTTTGAGCGCTACAACACTGTAATTCAATAGCACCTACACGTGTGAACTCTCATGATAACACATACTAATCATTAGTAAGTGTATATGTAGAGGTCTACATGTCTTGGACTGGTCTGACTAAATAAGAAAAAAAAATCTAAATCTAATCAAACTTACTAATCATTTGTTGAATATATAGCCACAAAAACTACCATCTTGACAAGGGGTAGGCAAGTTCGGTCTTAGAGATCCGCTGTCCTGCAGAGTTTAGTTGCAACCCTATTCAAACACACCTGAAAAAGCTAATCAATATCTTCAGGATTACTAAGGCTAAAGGCAGGTGAGGTTTTTTTTCAGAGTTGGAACTGAACTCTGCAGGACAGCGGCTCTCTAGGTCCAAACTTGCCTACCCCTGATCTTAACCAATCCCTTTTTCAAACAATGCTTTTTTCCCCCTCTGATCATCTCGAAGTGCTTATACTCAAACTTTCTTTGTGTAAAAGAAGGTTCCACATCTGCACCTCTGCTGGAAAAGCAATGAGGAAACTCACTTTTGACCTCGACAGTTCAAAGGTGATGTCAAATCCAAGAGGTGTTGAACTAGTTTGTCCACGAATCCCAGGTGGCCTTGACTCTGTGTGAGTCTAAAATATTCAGTCGGGGCTTAACAAGTCATTACAGGACAAACAGGACATGAAAGCTAACCCAACACAACCTGTAAAACTGTCTGGTCACAACTGGAATTTAGCTTAGCACCAGAAGGGCTCATTACATGGTCAAAACAAACAAACCTTGAAGAAAGATCATGGCAACAACCAAAGGTCGTCCAGAATTAAGGTGCAAAGGTACAGCTACCCTTTAAATGAAACAACTTTTTTGTCTGTGTGTCCCTAGGCCTGGGATATCACATCTAAAATGTCTCTTTAGGTAATGGAATTTGGTTCAAGTCATCCTTGTGTATTTATATAATTATTGAAAAAATAGAAATCCAACAGGTTTGTCAGATATGAATGCTAATTAAACACATTAATCTTATATACTAGGCTTCAGGGGAGTGCAGTTTTAGCCCAGAGTAAACAAATAATTTGCCAACTGTAATTCTCACATGTAGTTTTTAGATGTTCCAAGCATTTAGTATTTTGTATGGTTGGAAAACTTGATGTGTAATGCATTGTCCTAATATATATTCATTTAGAAATACAGTTTAAGAGACAGGCAATAACATATTAATATTTCATACTGGTAAAAAACTTAAAATGTGCTCATGTTTCTGAAAGAGGAGTAGTCCTCCCCACATTTAATGAAATTACCAAATCTTCAAATAAATCCTCTTAATTTGTTATTGGTCCATTCTGAGTCATTGAAACCACATGACATCATGGCTACAGGCCATTCTGTGTAATTATGTACAAAATAATGAGATTTTACATTTTGAATGGTTTTCTAACCATTAAATAAGACCACACATACTCTGCACATTTCCTCCACAGTGATTGTGGGGGGAAATCTGACAGAATACAAGAAATGGTTAAGCGTGGTCAAATGTGCAACTGAGAGTACTACACACATTTTTGCATTCCACTGCACTGCATTCCCATTGTTTTTCTGTGTGTGAAATGTGTTTGACCATGGATCTCATGTATCCCATCTTTTGTAGCTACTAGCACATTCTAAAAAGTGAGTTAAAATTACTTCGGTTTTAAAGAAAACTTCTAGACCTTGCATTTTTTTTTCATATCTCACATTTTTAAACAAAAATGTGTTGTAAATGTGTGTAAATGGTTCCCTACTGGTAGCTGATTATTATCAATTATTAACAAATTAGACAAAATATTTAGTAAATGGCCACAAAAAGGGTGAGAAATGTGAATACTTTTGGTTAAAATTAAGTTATTCAGAATAAAGTTAGAATTCATCAGAAATTGCAACCTAATGGGAAAAACAAGTTAAAAAAAAAAAAAACATTAAACATTAAAAACTTACTGTAGAAATGTCAACTTTTTTATCAAAATTTAAATCAGCCAAGAGCAATGCATGTTTTCCTAAACCTAACCCTTAACCATACCTAGATTCCAAAATCAAGTACTTGTAATTAGAGTATATTACATTTTAAAATGCTCATAATCAGATTACAGTTATTTATTATGGATTACATGATTGCATATTATTCACACAATAGCAATAAATGATACATCATTTATTGATTCTCCCTGATTCCTCTTTTTCATCTTTTAAAAGTTCCATTTTAAAATAGCCTACCACTTATATACACTCAGAAAGTCTTTCAGTTTTTTGGACATTCACACAAGTCCAGTCGCTATTCAGGGTGGCTACACAGCATTTGACCACTGAATTTACAAAAATAATTTCCGGTTTAAGAAGTGTTTCAACATTGCATCAACTACTGATGAACACAATGTTTATTTAAATCATCACTCGGTAGGTTATTTAACCATCTATTACAATGTCATTGGAAGGTTTTTGCCTTTCAAACACATTAAAAAGTACAAATTCACATTATTTTTTTTATATTACCTGAAATGTGTAATGTAATGGATTACTTCTACAATTTTGGTCATGTAATTTGGAATCAGTAATGAATTACAATTGGTAAGTAATCCACCCTGCTCTGTGTGTGTCATACCATTGAACTTTGACTCTATTGACAATATAGAATGATCATGTAGATGTCATGTAAAAAAAAATCATGTGCAAACCATGCTTTGAATTTGGGTGAAAAAAACACCTCCCAAGCAATTAGACCATGAAACAAATAATTATGCATGTTACTAAACACTGGTGATGTATAGCTGTGAAAGTTCTTATACATTAACCCCAGTTTGGGAAACCCTTGTTTAATGTATGTTTAATGCATTTTATGATGTTGATTTTAAAAAGTTTTTTTTTATATCAATATGGTACATTTAATAGTAAGTTTAAAACAAGTTAGGTAAACTATAAGTAATTATGCAACTGCATGTCAACTAGCAGTCATTAGAGCATTAGTAGACTATCTGCTTAATATCTGCTAACACTTTATTTTGATGGTCCCACAACATAAACTACTGACTATAATTAAACTTGCAACTACATGTTAACTTATTCTACAAACCCTAGCCCTAACAGTCTACTAATAGGCTAACACTCTAATGAGTGTTAGTTGACATGTAGATGCAAATATGCTTATAGTTAGTAGAATGCCTGAAGTGGATGAAATAAAGTGTAACCCTCAGATTTAGCAGAAATGTGTGATCCCATGAGACCAGGGGTATATTTCCTATTCAACGACATAACTCTCTGATTATGTCATACTATGACCATAGTCATAATTAAAGGAATAAACTATCTAGTCAAAACTGCTTCCTGAAATCTTAATAACTTTGTTGCAAATCTGCAGTTCAAACCACACTGCTTCAACAATATACAACTATTGTTAATGACATCATGCAGGTGGTGAAGTAATAATAATTTTGATTATTCCTGTATTTAATTAACATGGCATCTGAGGACTACTTTGCCACTTTGGTTTCTCTATAGTTTTGCTTTATTTCCAGATGTTTGATTCCATCGTGGGTTCCCTCTTATGTCATACTCCTTCAAGTTTCCCCTGCAGACTTGTGCACATGCATACTCATCAAGTCCAAATCATACTAACAAAAAACGATTCTTCCAATGAGAGCTGTAGTTCCGACCACGCAAGTTTTCATGAATGCTTGCTGAAACTATGATT
This sequence comes from Sinocyclocheilus anophthalmus, assembly GCA_018155175.1. Lineage (NCBI taxonomy): Eukaryota > Metazoa > Chordata > Actinopteri > Cypriniformes > Cyprinidae > Sinocyclocheilus > Sinocyclocheilus anophthalmus. The sequence continues at coordinate 31,608 of JADLZN010000373.1, read as the reverse complement.
TGAGGAAACACCGATTCGTTGAACTGTGTTGGTAACGATGGAACTTGTTACCATAGTTGGTGCTTTTTGGAAACACACCCCAGGCTATGAGATACATCGAGTTTTCTGTGTAATTCTGCAGATGCAGATTTGTGCAGGTCTGCGCATAAGTCCTAATATGTAGCAGGACTTCTATTTAAGTAAACTCAAGATTTTCCATGCAGGACTCACCACTGTGCAGCAGAGTGGCCAAAACCACCAGAGGAGAGCCAGAATCAGCAGTAGCATCACTATCAGTAGCGCTATGGCCAGGATCGTACCATCAGACTGCAGGGAGAAACAGATATGAACACTTCTCTGAGTGGGACTGTTTTTTGTTATGACAGCAAATCCAAATGACATGCAGAAAAGCATTTGGAAAATGCAATGGAACAATAAGATGATGTCAGTTGTTCAATCTCCAGTTCAAACAATGGTTGCATGAAAGGGTGCTCGCTATGAAAATAAAAGATGATGCATGCTGAAAGGGATGGTTATTAACCGAGGGGATGAACTAAGTTACAAGTGATCTCACTGGGAGATCTCATAACCCATTGGCTTGTGGGAAGGTTTTGGATTTGTCTGTTGGGAAACCTATTGTGCTCTTCTAAAGAGCTTTGACTGGCACCACTTTACAGGAAACACTCCAGCAATCCTTTTAACAATTTTTTATCGTAATTTTGTTTTCCTTTGCACAAAAGTTCCCAACCTGTAGAATCTTTTGTTTACTTTCCTTTAACACATTTTTCACAGTAATTTGGCTGCATTTTCAAAAGTTAAAACACTACAGCAATGGCTGTTAGCTAGAGAATCATTTTGAGTAATATTGCTGCTTCAAGCCTTATGAATTCAAATGTTGGGGAGTAGCCTAACGTAATTATATTTTTAAGTAGCATGAAAGTAGTCAAACTATATTTAAAATAGTGCAGCTCCAGTAGCATGCTACGTCTTCCAACATCAAGCGGTTTGGTACACAAATCAAAATGTTGGGGTAATTATTAATTTATTTACTTACCTTTTTTTAAGAAACTGATACTTTTAATCAGCAAGAGCGTGTTAAAAAAATCTAATGTGACACTGACCATTTTTAGAATGGTACATAAAATGTCTATTTCAAATACATGCTGTTCTTCAAACTTTCCTTCATCAAATAATCCTGAAAGAAACACACTTTCCACTCCTAATTAAGTAGCAGAACTGTTTACAGTATTGATAACAATAATATATGTTTAGTGAGCAGCAAATCAGAATGATTTCTTTTTCTTCTTCTTCTTCTGAGACTAAATTTGGACTGTATCTCCTCCTAGAGTTGTGAAGCTACAACCACCAAACTCAGGTCAGGCCTTCAGACTTGTCTGACTCAGGTTGCTATATCTTGTATTTTATTTCATTGAGGGGGTCAAAACTTGTGTACAATAACACTTATAGAGTGTTTAAGCTGTGTATCACCAGCGAAGCTTAATGACTATCCGACAACATGCTAATGTGCTAATCTAGGGTGACCATATGTGCAATTTTCCCAGGACGCGTCCTGGCCAGAATTTCTATATTGCCTAAAATATCTAGGTTTTGGCTTTGTTTGCGTGAGCAGACCGATCGGTGTATGACATCAAAATACCATACAGACGGTTCCTTATGCTTTCAAAATGCTCTCAAGGTACTTTGATGTCATACACCGATCGGACTGCACACGCAAACAAAGCCAAAACCAAGATATTTTAGGCAATATAGAAATCCAGGCCAGGATGCGTCCTAGGAAAATGGCACGTATGGTCACCCTAGCTAATCATGCTAGCAACATGTTAAAACATGATAGCAATGTGCAAATGTTACGTTATGATGTTTGTTTCTGTAATATTTGTGTTTTGTTGGATGTTTTCTGTCTGAGTTTCAGATTGCTGCTGATTGACTAGGAGTGCTGCCGTCTATCAGCGGTAATTGGTGTGATCAGCTGGCAGTCCTTTTAAAACGCCTCTTCCGCTCTTCAGAGGGCGGGTGGTGCGACTTCGGGCCGGTCGCACTGGTCCAGATTCCCTGTTAGCCGCCAGACCAAGATGTGTTGTTAGTGTTTCTTTTGATTGTTTGGTTATTTTGAAATGTGGTAGTAATGTAGGAGAGACCTGCCCTTTTGTTTAAATCTCATTTCTACTATGTTTTTTTGGTTAAGAGTAGATAGGTTAGGTTTATTGTATTTCTTTTTTCTTTTTCTTTGTGGCAGGTTATTTATATTGTTTTATTATTAGTTTGGCTTTGTTTGTTATTTTGGGCCTTGGGTCTCTCTGACGAAAAGTACTGCTTTATTATTCATATTTAGTTATTTGATTATTATTTTAATAATTCGTCACTTAGACTAATTATTTCTGCTTTTGATATTTCCTTGTTTGGACCATGGTCCCTTAATGAATGTTATCAGTTGGTGGCTGCATTTTCCTTGGTCATGTACAATAAAGCTACCTTATACTTTATTGTGTTTGCTTTGGTTCGTGTTTTTTGGTCTGGTGGCTTGCTGGAAACCTTTTGTTCCTTCCCTTTTTATTTATTTATTGCGTCTTACCCTAGGGACGTAATAAAATGGGGGCTCGTCCGTTTATTAATTCCTGGTTTTTTTTTATGTTTTTTTGTCGTAAGTAAGATTTGCCTTGCTGGTGAGTATGTTTTTTTTTTTGTCTGATTGGCGGTTTTTACTTGTGAAAGGGGTAGTGTAATAATGGAGTTTAGTATCGAGGCTTTTAAACAATCTCCTACTGTTGAGGCTTTACATGCATGCCGTAAGTCTGACCTAATTCTTATTGCAGATTATTATGATATATCTATACCTAAAGTGGCGATCAAACAGGCAATAAGAGATGTGGTGCAGGATAATTTGGTGTTGGCAGGGGTTTTAAAAATAGAACCGGAGTTGCTGGATGTCGATGCTGTTTCTCTATTGATGGGTCTAAACACAGAAGATCTGAAATTGGCTATCAGACTTAAAGAGCTTGATTTACAAGTTAAGCGGCAAGAACATGATACACAACTTCTGCGTGTCAGGCAGTGTGACCTTGAGGCTTGCCGTGTTTCAGCTAGGCCGGTGAATGGATCACAAACCCCTATAGCGTCTGTATCCAATGTTTCTCCCAGTGTTCCTCCTGCTGTTTCCCCTGTTCCACATCCCCCAAGTATGGGTGAGGTTGATATCAGCAGGCAGATTCGTTTAGTCCCTCCTTTTAGGGAAGCGGAGATTGATTCGTACTTCAGTGCATTTGAGCGTATAGCTGTCGCTCTGCATTGGCCAAGAGAGATTTGGTCACTCTTGTTGCAGTGCAGACTGACTGGTAAAGCTCACGAAATTTGTGCGGCTTTGTCCATCGAGGAGAGTTTAGATTATGATATTTTGAAAGCCTCGGTTCTTAGGGCATATGAGCTTGTTCCCGAAGCTTATCGGCAAAAATTCCGTGGTCATTTAAAAGCCGCCAGTCAGACTTTTGTTGAGTTCGCCCGTGAAAAGGGAACTCTTTTTGATAAATGGTGTCAGTCCAGCAAGGTAAATGATTTTGAGCAACTTCGTGAGCTTGTGTTATTGGAGGATTTTAAAGACACGTTATCAGATCGGATTGTCGTACATTTGAATGAGCAAAAAGTAAAGACTCTTGCGCAAGCAGCTGTTTCAGCTGATGAATTTGTATTGACTCACAAAAATGCTTTCGTTTCGTCTGTGCGTCGTGAATCTTCCCAATCTGGGACTGAAAGGAATTGGAAAACTGTAAAAACTACTATACCGAATCAGGGCGAATCACGTGAATGTTTTTATTGCCATGAGGCTGGCCACCTCATTGCTGGTTGTCCAGTTTTGAAAAAGAAAAGTCAGTCCCCGAAACGTCAGGTGCCGAAGGGGGTGGGTTTTTGCGTTACGAGTCGTCCGGTTGATTTTGATGAGCAAAGAATTGATTCCGGGTATGATCCGTTTGTTTTTGACGGGGTGGGTTTTCTTACAGGACAGGAGAGAGACAAAGTTCCCATTCGCATTCTTCGAGATACTGGGTCGGCCCAATCCTTTGTGCTTGGCAGTATTTTACCGTTTACTAGGGATTCGTACTGTGGTTCCGATGTGCTGGTTCAAGGAATCGAATTAGGAATAGTCAGAGTTCCTTTACATTTTGTAAATATTCAATCTGACCTAGTTTCCGGTCTCGTTAAGATCGCTGTTCGTTCACAACTGCCTATTAAAGGAGTTGATTTGATTCTTGGTAATGACCTTGCCGGTGGAAAGGTATTGCCGTTCCCTGAAGTAGTTGAGGATCCGCTTTCTGAACCACGAAATGTTGTACACTTGGTTTCGAACCGAACTTCCGTATTTCCTGCATGCGTGATTACACGAGCACAGTCACGTAAATATAGTGACATGGTTGAACTTTCAGACAGTTTTCTGGCTTCCTCTGACGGCGCTGACGTTTGCCATGAGCTTTCTGTGGAGATGGAACATAAGCACCCTGAGTCGCTGTCTACTGTACCTGGTGCTGAAATTGATCTGTCTTCAACTATTGATAGGGTCACTTTAGTGAACGCGCAGAGACATGATAATTCACTGGCTCGCTGCAGAGCTACCGTTGTGAAAAGGAGGACGTGTTTAAACAACCTATTGTTTATTTTTGGGACGACGGGTTGCTGATGCGGAAAAGAACGCCAGCGGTTTCTGAATGTGAAGCTGATGCAGTTTATCAGATAGTCGTGCCCATACAATTTCGTTCTCATGTGTTGATGTTAGCTCACGATCACAGTTTTTCAGGTCACTTGGGCATTACAAAAACATACCATCGCATTTTACGGCATTTCTTTTGGCCTGGGTTGAGATCCGATATTGTGAAATATTGCCGGTCATGCCATACCTGCCAGATTGTGGGCAAGCCAAATCAGTCGATTTCTCCAGCGCCTCTTTGCCCCATTCCTGTTGATGAGCCGTTCGAGCGGGTGATATTAGACTGTGTTGGTCCTTTGCCACGGACTAAGTCCGGACATAAGTTCATATTAACTATGATGTGCTCTAACACCCGTTTCCCGGAAGCTGTGCCTTTACGCACTATAAAAACTAAGGGAATTCTGCGAGCTTTAACGAAGTTCTTCTCTACCTTTGGTTTACCAAAGGTGGTGCAGACCGACCAGGGCACAAATTTTATGTCTCGGTTATTCAAACAAGTGATATCACAACTCCATATAAAACATGAAGTCTCTAGTGCGTACCATCCAGAATCACAGGGTGCATTGGAACGGTTTCACCAAACCTTAAAGTCAATGTTGCGTACATTTTGTGCTCAGTCAGAGAGAGAGTGGGATGAGGGTTTACCCCTATTATTGTTTGCGGTGCGTGAGACGCAGCAAGAATCGCTTGGCTTTAGTCCTGCCGAATTAGTTTTCGGCCACACTGTGAGAGGTCCGCTGAAGTTATTGAAGGAAAAAATGATGGGTGGTAAATCCAATGATGCCACCAATATTTTGGATTATGTTAGTTCATTTCGGGAGCGTTTGCATCACGTGTGTGAATTAGCTCGTGCCTCTATGGCGTCTGTTCAGGTAAAAATGAAGACCCGATTTGACAAAAAAGCAGTTTCGCGTTCTTTTAATCAGGGCGATATGGTCTTGGTTTTGTTACCTGTCCCTGGGTCAGCCTTACAGGCGAAATTTTCTGGTCTGTATGTGATTGATGCTAAACTTAGTGAAACTGATTATGTAATCCGTACACCTGACCATAAAAGGAAAACTCGCGTTTGACACATAAACATGTTGAAGTTTTATGTGCACCTGTATCCGTTATATCTGGACCTGCTCCTGATTGTCCTGATACAGATGGGTTGACTATACGAAGTGTTTCTGTTACTGGTGCTCGTTTGCAGAACTCTGAGATTATTAAAGATTTGAAGTCTCATTTGTCATATCTGTCTGAAGTCCCCCGAGCAGATATTTGTCAGTTAGTTCAGACATATTTAACTTTGTTCTCCGATGTACCATCTAGAACGACTGCAGTGTACGATGACATTGATGTGGGAGACCATCCACCAATTAAGCAGCATGCTTATAGGGTGAACCCGACTAAGCGCCAGGTAATGCAGGATGAGGTGAAGTACCTGCTCGAAAATGGGTTGGCTGTTCCGAGCTCCAGCGCTTGGAGTTCCCCCTGTCTTATCGTTCCGAAAAGTGATGGTAAGTCCCGATTTTGCATTGATTATAGAAAAGTCAACGCGATTACGAAGCCGGATTCCTTTCCTTTACCACGTATGGAGGATTGTGTAGACCGGGTGGGGTCAGCTACCTTTGTTTCGAAGCTGGATTTACTCAAGGGCTACTGGCAGGTGCCCTTGACTCCTCGCGCAGCCGAAGTTTCAGCTTTTGTTACGCCTGATAACCTGCTACAGTACACAGTTATGGCATTCGGATTGCGAAACGCTCCGGCCACGTTTCAGCGTCTGATGAATAAGGTGTTGGCAGGCATTCCTAATTGTGATGCATATTTAGACGACATTGTGGTGTACTCTTCTGATTGGAATGAACATCTAAAAACCCTTCGGATGGTTTTTGACCGTCTGCAAGCCTTTACTTTGACTCTAAATCTCGCGAAATACGAGTTTGGAAGGGCTACAGTAACGTATTTGGGCAAGCAGGTTGGCCAGGGTGAAGTTCGTCCTATTGCTGCTAAAGTGCAGGCTATTGTACAGTTCCCTGCCCCGAATACTAAGTGACAGCTGAGACGTTTTCTCGGTATGGCAGGATATTATCGGGGATTCTGTAAACTTTTCTGATGTGGTGTTACCTCTGACTAATCTGCTTTGTCAAAACCGAGATTATGTGTGGTCTGATGAATGTCAGATAGCCTTTGAGTCTGTCAAATCATTATTGTGCAGCACGCCGGTACTCTCTGCTCCTGACTTCTCGACGTCGTTCAAGCTGGACGTGGATGCTAGCACTACTGGCGCTGGTGCTGTTCTCCTGCAGGAAGATGCGCATGGAGTTGATCATCCTGTGTGCTATTTTTCGAGGAAGTTTTTGAAGCACCAGTTGAATTACAGCACAATCGAGAAGGAAGCGTTGGCGTTACTGCTTGCGTTACAGTATTTTGAGGTGTATGTGGGGTCAAGCCCATTACCTCTTGTGGTATTTACAGATCATAACCCTTTGGTTTTTCTCTCCCGCATGCGTAACTCCAATCAACGTATAATGCGCTGGGCATTAATTATACAGGAGTTTAACTTGGAAATCCACTATAAGAAAGGAAAAGACAATGTTTTGGCCGATACTTTGTCTCGTGCTGTTTAACATAAGTAATCAACGATGCGTTGATTTTTAGCAGTGGGGGTGTTACGTTATGATGTTTTTTGTGTTTCCATAATATTTGTGTTCTGTTGGATGTTTTCTGTCTGAGTTTCAGATCGCTGCTGATTTACTAGGAGTGCTGCCGTCTATCAGCGGTAATTGGTGTGATCAGCTGGCAGTCCTTTTAAAACGCCTCTTCCGCTCTTCAGAGGGCGGGTGGTGCGACTTCGGGCCGGTCGCACTGGTCCAGATTCCCTGTTAGCCGCCAGACCAAGATGTGTTGTTAGTGTTTCTTTTGATTGTTTGGTTATTTTGAAATGTGGTAGTAATGTAGGAGAGACCTGCCCTTTTGTTTAAATCTCATTTCTACTATGTTTCGGTTAAGAGTAGATAGGTTAGGTTTATTGTATTTCTTTTATCTTTTTCTTTGTGGCAGGTTATTTATATTGTTTTATTTTATTATATTGGTTTTGTTTGTTATTTTGGGCCTTGGGTCTCTCTGACGAAAAAATACCGCTTTATTATTCATATTTAGTTATTTGTTTATTTTAATAATTCGTCACTTAGACTAATTATTTCTGCTTTTGATATTTCCTTGTTTGGACCATGGTACCTTAATGAATGTTATCAGTTGGTGGCTGCATTTTCCTTGGTCATGTACAATAAAGCTACCTTATACTTTATTGTGTTTGCTTTGGTTCGTGTTTTTTGGTCTGGCGGCTTGCTGGAAACCTTTTGTTCCTTCCCTTTTTATTTATTTATTGCGTCTTACCCTAGGGACGTAATAGCAATATCATGCTAGCAGGATGCTAAAACATGTTATAAATATGCTAGTAAATGGTAATATGCTAGAACACATTAGCAACATGCTAACAACACGGTAATCATGCTAGAAACATGCGAACAACATGCTAGTCATGTTAGCAACATGCTAATCACGATAAAAACATGCTAGCAACATAATCATGCTAGCATCATGGTAATCATGCTATAAAAATGCTAACATGTTAATCATGATAAAAAACACGCTAACAACATTGTAATGTGCTCAATCATGCTATCTAAACTTTCAAACTTCAAGCTTTTACAACTGCTTAAAACTTTCAGTCAAGGCTTTTTCAAGCCAGCCTCAACAAACTTTATCATCTAGTTTAATTGTAATAGTACTTCACAATCCTACTGGTTTGAGCAACCTTGTTTTTTCCCAAAGACTCTTTCGTCAAAAACATAAACAAATCTTACTGACACCAAACTGTTGAACAGTAGTGTACAGTAGCTTCCCCAATACTGGTTGTAAAACACAAAAACACTAATAAAGCACAAAATATGATTTAGAATAATACTCACACAGCTTACAGTGGTGATAGTAACAGAACTAGAGATAAAACTCAAGCCTTCGTTCATGCTAACGTAAAGGGAGGCTGCCCTGCAATAAACATAATAAAAAAATACTTAAATCCTTTGAAAACACTACATTGCATTCCTTAATGAGGCACAGGTAACATTTCTGCCACTAGAAAGAAAGTGCAAATATTTCTCTGGGACACTTACGTTCCCTCCTCTCGAAGAACAGGAGCTGGACAGAGCAGATACGTGTCCTCCACTACCAATGGCTTCACCACTAATAAAAACGATAAATGCAGAATCACATTTCAAATGGCAAATCTGGAAAATACTGCATAAAATATACAGTGGTGTGAAAAAGTGTTATTTTTTTGCATGTTTGTCACACTTTTGTTTCAGATCATCAAACAAATTTAAATATCAGTAAAAGATAACACAAGTGAAAACAACATGCAGTTTTTAAATGAAGGTTTTATTATTAAGGGAAAACAAAATCCAAACCTACATGGCCCTGTGTAAAGAAGTGTTTGCCCCCTAAACCTAATAACTGGTTGGGCCACCCTTAGCAGCAACAACTGCAATCAAGCGTTTGCGATAACTTGCAATGAGTCTGTTACAGCGCTGTGGAGGAATTTTGGTCCACTCATCTATGCAGAATTGTGGTAATTCAGCCACATTGGAGGGTTTTCGAGCATGAACAGCCTTTTTAGGTCATGCCACAGCATCTCAATAGGTTTCAGGTCAGGACTTTGACTAGGCCAATCCAAAGTCTTCTTTTTTTTTTTCTTCAGCCATTCAGAGGTGGACTTGCTGGTGTGTTTTGGATCATTGTCCTGCTGCAGAACCCAAGTTCGCTTCAGCTTGAGGTCACGAACAGATGGCCGGACATTCTCTTTCAGGATTTTTTGGTAAACAACAGAATTCATAGTTCCATTTATCACAGCAAGTCTTACTTTTACGCCAGACGTAATGGGACACACACCTTCCAAAAAATTCAGAGTATTTTCCCAAAAGTCTTGGGGATCATCAAGATGTTTTCTGGCAAAACTGAGAGGAGCCTTTATGTTCTTTTTGCTCAGCTGTGGTTTTCGTCTTGGAACTCTGCCATGATGACCATTTTTGCCCAGTCTCTTTCTTTTGGTGGAGTCATGAACACTGACCTTAACTGAGGCAAGTGAGGCCTGCAGTTCTTTGGATGTTGTTGTGGGGTCTTTTGTGACCTCTTGGATGAGCCGTCGCTGCGCTCTTGGGGTAATTTTCGTCGGCCGGCCACTCCTGGGAAGGTTCTCCACTGTTCCATGTTTTTGCCATTTGTGAATAATGGCTCTCACTGTGGTTCGCTGCAGTCCCAAAGCTTTAGAAATGACTTTACAACCTTTTCCAGACTGATAGATCTCAATTACTTTCTTTCTCATTTGTTTCTGAATTTCTTTGGATCTCGGCATGATGTTTAGCTTTGAGGATTTTTTGGTCTACTTCACTTTGTCAGGCAGGTCATATTTAAGATATTTCTTGATTGCGAACAGGTGTGGCAGTAATCAGGCCTGGGTGTGGCTAGAGAAATTGAACTCAGGTGTGATAAACCACAGTTTTAACAGGGGGGCAAAAACTTCTTCACACAGGGCCATGTAGTTTTGGATTTTGTTTTCCCTTAATAATAAAAACCTTCATTTAAAAACTGCATGTTGTGTTCAATTGTGTTCTCTTTGACTAATATTTCAATTTGTTTGATAATCTGAAACATTAAACTGTGACAAACATGCAAAAAAAATAAGAAATCAGGAAGAGGGCCAACACTTTTTCACACCACTGTATGTTGTCGATTCGTGGTGAGATAAGGATAGTTTATAGTTTTATGCAGTTGTTGAGGACAGACTGCATAACATTTTTAATTGTTGCAAAACATTTCAACTACATTTTAACTCGTTGCATAAGAATCAACTCTTATGCAAGGCACTTAAACCTTGGTAAAAGGAAAGAGAAGTGGGTCATGGATTACAGAACGGGGTAATGGGTCCATTGCTCTGAAACTTGTCAAGAGCCTCCTACTGAGAAGCCAATGGAGGCCTAAAACCACTCAAAAACAACAAACTGCAGATGTAAGGTTTGCTTTTGTAATTGCATATTTTCAATTTTATATCTCTCAGTTGCGACTCTGAATCACTACACTCCAAAGAATCGATTGGACGTCACGCAGCCAAAGCATGAACGCAGAAGAAAATGTACAAATATAACACTTCTGTCTTTTTCTGTTTGTTGGTGTAGGAGGTCGGCTGAAATCCCAAAGAATCAGAATTCTGGCAGAGGGTCCAGTTGTCATTGTGCTTTATTGAGCTGTTTACCCATAGCATATGAGGGAAGGTCATGTTTTACTACTAAGTAAAGACATGTGCACATGGTTTCGACTTGCGTGATAAATCAATAAGAATTACTGCTGATACCAAATTGCTTCTGAGCCTTTCGAGAGAGAAATGCCCTGACTGCGCTGAAGCCAGAGGGATGCATTCAACAGCCCTTGTGTTTGTTATGCAATCATCTGATTTCTTGAGGATTTTCTTGAGGTTAAAGAAAGGAAATGCAAGTCAAAGACAGCTAGTCTAGACACCCGCAAACTGCACCCAGTCCATTCGCTGACCGTCTGATGCATACGGCACACAGCTAAAAACTATACAAATTATAAGTGCTTTGAGGAAGAAGCAGTTGTTGGGTTTGCCAAAGCTTGCAAAGGTATCAGTGTCTGAAAGATGGTCAGAGATGTTCAGTATACATAAAAATGGATGTATAAGATGAAAGAGCAGCACTGACCTGAAATGGCAAGTGACTGTTTAGTTATCTGACCTGTAACTCCTATAAAGGCCATCCTTATAGTTTACATACGTTTTTGGTTATTTTCTGTGGAACTGATCAATTTTTCTATTAATGTGATATCAGCTATTTAAAATGTATCAATTGCTAAATGGTTCATAAAATGATTGGGCCCTTTTCACATTTCCGGGATTCTCAGAACCAAAGTTGAGCAGAAATGACAACAGATAACACTTTTGGTGTTCATATTTGCCCCAATAACAAAAGAAAAAAATCCACAATAGCATGACTATTGACTTTCAAACTTGCCTTCACTGTATTTTAAAAGGCTATGTACTAAGCTGTACACATACGCTAGTGTTTGTGTCAAAACTAAAGTACACTTCGGGCTGTAGAGTACAATCACAAACTTATGAAACTACACCATCTAAGCAAATCCAAGGTTGGACAAAATAATGTGAACACCTGGGAACTATGCAATATTTCTTACGAGGTATTTGTCCACTGGTGACTTTAATTACAGCTTCCAACCTTATCAGAATGGATCATACAACGTTTGAATAGTATCCAGTTGAATGTGCTCTAAATGTTGGAGGCTTCTCAACATTCTTCCAAAACTATCCACAGTGTTTGTAAATATCAAGTCAGGTGACATGTGAGTGATTTTCTGGCCAGGGCAGATGTGAAAGTTTGATCCGGAGAATCAACGATGCTGGGAGAGAAGAGAGACAATATGAAACTGGAGATCTATTAAAAGGTGTGTGAATCTATTCTAAGAGGGTTGGAAGCTGTATCAAAGGCAAATGGTGTTAAAACACCATAATAAAGAAACGTTGCCTATTTCCCAGGTGTTCACATTATTTTGTCCAGGTTTTATGATCATGACTTTCACATTTTATCATTGGTGTCTTTTAGTTTTAGCTCTTACATGGGTTTTGGCTTTGTGAAGTTTTCCATAGTCAGTTTTTGAGGAAACAGGGTCTTCAATGTGAATATTGAGGTTTGCTGTCACTTTTCTGCAGTAATTCTGTGTTGTTTGGACACAATCCTTCTCAGTGTTTGATTATCCCTATCATTCACTTTCAGTTTTCACCCACTATTGTCCGCAGACAGTCACAGTCATTATCATAAAGCCTGTTGTTCTTAAAACACCAAACAATTGGGCTGTTAAGGTTACAGACACTCCTGCAAAATGGGCTCCATGAATTGTCCTTTTTTGAAGTCTGACAAGTCACTCATTTCACCCATGGCTTGTACTAAACACTGCTAAACACGCTACTACACCACACTTATATACAAACTAGAGAATTCAGACAACGAGAAGATAAATTAAATTTAATTACAACTTTTTTTTTTACTGTAGCCTACACAAATGATAATAACCCCTATAATAATGGATGTTCACATTATTTTGTTCAACCGCTGTATATTATAATATTTAGATGCACTAATACTCATCTTCTGTTCTAATTAGGACAAACAGTGTGAAAATTTCGACAGTTACATCTTCAGAGTAGTCAGAAGCAAGACAGAAGATTAACGAGCAGTAACCAACACAGCTCTTTTCCGACATCCTTGGGTTCAAAGAAAGGGGAGCAGGTTTGTGCATGATGGACATTATCATTCATTTACAGAATATCCTCTCTAGTGTTTATAGTGGTCAAGAGAAAATAAACAGCAGGCCTCCTCAAAGTCGGAGTAAATTTGCTTTAGGTCTGGGAATATGCCTTAAGGATGGGAAAGTGGGACCGGTGTGCTGAGGGGTGGACAGAAAATGTTTTTTTTTTCTTTCTTTCCAAATTGCTTCCATGACACAGTTACACTCATGCCATGTTTGAAATATCCGGCTTTAATCAGAGCAAATACATTGCAAGGAGATGCGAAGCTCCAAATCTGGTACCTATTACTGATACTGTAAAATAGGACTGAAGTCAGATGACTGGGCTTTGATCTTACAACCAGCACCAATTTTAATTAAATAATGATTGTTTGGAGAGAATGAGACCCTCCCTGAAGCTTTAATACAATTACAGTATCACTGCATATGAAATGCCAACATTGAATCACTTGCACTTTAATAGCTTTAATTCAAAAGGAAAGTCAGCAAACAATTAACAGCAGATTTTTGTTAAATATACAATGCTTGCACATCCTTTCCATAACTAGTAATTAATTTGAGCCATCATGGGACATATGTGAACCATGGCACTCTGTGCTAGTCGCTAGCCGCTGAAGCAGAAAACAGATCTTTGTTTTTGTAAAGGCGAAGCTTTTTGTAAAAGTTCTCAAGTGGTGACACTAAAATGCGTCGCAAATCTGTTGGCACCAACACAATTTCATGGCAATTTGTAGCTATTTTAAATGTTGTTGAATTAGTGGTTGGAGGCCTGTTCACACCAAGAATGATAAATAATTATAACAATAACTATATTATCATCCACACCAATGGATACTAACGCTCTGTTTATTATAAGTTTGCTACACTGCATTAGGCAATCTGGACACTTTAAATGCTCAAGTGTTGTTATAGTTCAATCAGCTAGAAATAATTGTTTTTAAAAGGATTCAAGCCATATGTGCTCGGGCAGTTTCGTTTAAGTTGTGAAATGAAAGTCATTAAAACAATAACTTAATCATTATAGTTATCATCCTTAGAGTAAACAGGCCTTAATTCATATGAATAATTCATATGAAACATTTACTATCTATCTATCTATCTATCTAGATAGCTATCTATGATCTATCTATCTATCTGTCTGTCGTCTGTCGTCTGTCTGTCTTGTCTGTCTGTCTGTCTGTTCATGTGTGTGTGTGTGTGTTGTTGTGTGTGTTGTTGTGTGTGTGTTGCTGTGTGTGTGATTACATAAACAACACTAGTGAATTGAAAACCAGTTCACAGATACAAAATGTCCGAAAGAACCATTTGCAGAAAAACACCTGGATTACAATTTACCTGAGATGATCATGATGTTAATAAGTTCAGTTTCTTGACAGACCTAGTTTGCTTCATAAGACCTCAGTAATCCTAAGGAGAGCCACAGTTATAATTTGGTTCTTGATCTGCTTTTTTATTATCAAAAACCAGCAGCCACTGATTGCAATTTTAGGAACACCAAGGACCACGGTCAGCTAAACATCTTTTCACTGTTATGCTGAACAAAAAAAGTCAACTACAATCATGGATGCTGAGCTTGAGCAAAATGAACAGCACATTTTCATTTGTAGGAACTATCCCTTTAAGTCATATGTTTTTGGTACAATTCACATGATACACATTTATGCAAAATTGCCACCTCATAAAAAAGATACATTTTCCAGTGAGATTTGGTTGGTTGCCACTTGATGTCCAATATAAAATCTGTGCCCTAAAGCAAAAATCAGTTGAGATTCACTGTACATCTGCTAGCATACTAGTGTAATTTCATCACGCCTGTGACTCGTCCATCAATACTATAGTATGTAAGAAAGGACACAGAACAAGAGACCTACAGTAAAAACTGCAAGGGGTAGAGCTGACATTTGCCTGACGGGCTTTGGGAACGCTGTCAGCCTTTTGTGAGGAAGCATTTCTTTCTTATATCTCCTTCATTTGGCAGGAATCCATCATATAAAACTCCTAATGTAGCCTTTAAAAAGTACTATTAGCCAAAACACAAATGGGACTGACATGGCATGGTTGCCGTTCCAGGGTTTCAATGAAAACTAGTCTTCTGGGACGTTCGGTGGAAAAATGATCAGCTAATCAGAAGGGTTTTTAGATTCTGCCTCAAATCCTTCCAACCATATGGTAATTATGCAAGAAAGTCACGGAAATGTCTTATATAAGACTGCTGTCATCCCACATAACATTTAACCCTGTTTAATAGTCTTCATTGAACCAGTGATGTGTTCAACATACATCTTCTTGGTAATGCATTGTAATGTAATGGTCGTCTTAAAAGCATAGTTCACCCAAAAATGAAAACTCCGGGCATGACTTTCCTTTTTTCTGTGAAACACAAAATATATTTTCCATAAAACAACAGTTCAAAGTTACTAAAGATCTCTAAAAAGGACAAAATTACAAATAAATACCATAAATGTTTCATAAAAATAGTCCATATCACTTGAGCAGTATTAATTTGAAGTATCTGAGTTACAATAGATTGAGTAAGGAACAGAGTGAAATTTAAATCATCATTCACTATTAACCTTCACCGATAGCTCTCAAATCAAATATGGCACAAGTTATGAGACCCTCAATGACGTTTGATTCTACTTTAATGCAACCTGATGTCCACATTTTATTTGAGAGTCTCTTTCAGGTCTGCTCATGATACAGCCAAAGACTTGGAATTAAGTGCACAAGTCACATTCTGTATACTATATTCGTAACGCTTCTTCTGTGCCTTTTTGTAGCTTGACAGTCCATGGTCACTTATATGAAAATGATGACTCTTAAAAAATCTATTTTATGTTCCATGGAAAAAACAACAGCATACAGGTTTGAAGCGGGTGAGTAAATAATGCCAGAATTGTCATTTTTAGGTGAACTAGTGTTGGGTCCAAGTCCACCTTGTCGAGTCGAGTCCAATTGAGTCTTTTGAGTGGGAGACATTTTTTAAGTTGTTCCTTTTTTATCTTTCACATTAAACATGATGTGGATTCATCTGTACTAAGAAAAATTTCCAGTCCAAAATGTCTGTGTGAAGTCCGAGTACAAGTCCACCCGAGTCCAAGTACCCTAACTCTAGGGTGAACTATTCCTTAAAAGAAAAGAAAATAAGCCAGAATTTCATTGTACTTACTTCTGGTAAGGGTGTCGTTTATTCTGAAGCTGCAAAGAACCTTGTCCACATTTCTTGCATGAAGGAATCCATTTCCTCTCACGACGACTTGGAACGCCTCTTTAAAACAGAAAGTTCACACATCACAATGTTAAATCGTGTGGCGAATTTTGAAAGACAGTTACATTAAAACAAATCAGAGCCATAAATGTACAAGAACACTTGTAAATGTACAAGAAGATGTATTGTCTAAAGAAATATAAAAGCATTGTTTGTTTTTTTGTTTTTTTCATATTAGCAAAATTTCTGCAAAATTTTGTGAGCGAAAAGGTCCATTGTCTATTGTCAATAGTACGGTAACTGTATGAAGCACAACTCATATCAAAGTCACTTTCAAACTAAACAGCTTTCTGCTGGTCAACATGGCAAATTCACATATTCTATATATTTTTCTATCCATATTTTGATGGATACACTGTACATAATTCCAGATTGTGAGGATTCCTATTTAAATTAGTGGATTTTGTGAAAATATGCCAAACAGCAGTAAATGTGGACATATATGGACTCTTGAATATTTTGCATGGCACTGACAAATCCATTGACCTGAACAACTTAATTAAACTTAACTAAATACTGTATAATGAATTTAAAAATGTTTTAAAAATTTAATTGAAGTGCCTTTTTAATGTTCCAACAGTACATTTTTGGTATTTTAGCCTCTTTAGCATATTTAAGTGATGCATTATATAAATCCACTGTCTTTTTAAGTCCAAGGTGTGTGATTGTGTAAGGTATGTAATGTAAATAGCATGTTTGTTCAAACACTAACAAACCTCACTTCTGGACTTTTGATCAAATTATGACGTTTTGTATTACATTATTATAAATCCCATTATTCTGGAGGACAGTTTGCTACTGCTGAACATCTCACATCGGTTGATCTAGTGAGAAATGTACTCACCTCCAGCACAGATACTGGATGGTTCTGCAGCAAGGATTTCTATGCATGATTTCTTCAAGATCTGTAATCAAACAAATGAAAATAGCAAATGGAGACGACATTTTTTTTATAGAATCTACCAATCATAGGAACACTTCTCCTGCATGTGCCTCGGCTTGTTTTTGTTTTGAACAGCATATCTGTTTTCTCCGTCTCTTTCCTCTCATCCTGGAAACAGCCGTCATCGGCCATACCAGCACCTATGTGTGGTGAGCTTGTTTTGATCTACATGTCTACCGCCTTCCTCTGTCATCTATGGAAATATGCTTTCAGAACCCAAGGTCCCTGCTGATTTACGACACTCTTCTCCTGAGCTTCGGCCGAGAGCTTTCAGCGTGCCACTAATTGACAGCAGATGGATGCCAGCTGAACTGACCCCAGTCTCAGCTCACGAAACAATCAACCTCTGCATGGGCCAGACAAGGCTTTACCCAAATATCTCATCTTTTCTTCCACCTCGGCTTCGGAGCTAAAAAAATATAAATGATTAGCTTTCATTGCAAAAAGAAAGGAGACGTTGAAAAGGCTTTGAATGTGTTTGGACAGACTCCAGCGGACCATGGGATCAAAGCGGTCCAGGCAGGACATGGCAGGTCTCTCTGATACTGGAGACAATCAAGCATCTTCAGACGGGACTGAATGAATATTCTTGTTTGTTGTTCTTCACTTCTGTGTTTTTCTTAAATTCTTCTGTTGTTTTTTTCATTAAAAGGCTGTTTCTTAGGGTAATTTTTACCCAGGAGCTCAAGCTTTGTCTGGTTGGCGTGGCTGTGTTTGCCCCTGCTGGTAGATACTGTAACTAAAGCATCTGAAAAGCATCTTTCTCCACTGATGGCCATGCAAATTATTGGTTGATGGATACTGATTTTGTGGTGGTCGCTGTCTTAGACAGCAGGGTGGTCAATGGCCAATATAAAGCCTATATATAAATATGATATCACTCTCTTTACTTTAAAAATAGTAAAAACACTTGCATAACAATTGCTGAATTATATTATTTTTACATACTATTCCGTAAATTAAAAATAAATATTTGAAAATGATTATATGAAGAAAACCAAAAACTTGAAATAAACCACAGTGCACTCAGTAATATGGGTAAATCCTATGCTAACGCGGAACAATATATATATTTTTTTGATGTGTATATCTTATATATATATCTGAGTATAGAGCTTATATCTATATATATATATATATATATATAGGATTATACAACATTTTTCAATATTTTTCAGGCAAATTTGCTGATTATTATAAGTAGAATATCTGATATACTGTATTTATTAATATAAATATTATTTATTTCAACTACTATTAAACCGAGACATAAACTAATGACGACGGAGAATGGAGCTCTGACACCAGGCTCTGAGTTCTCAGTGCAGGTCAAATAAGAGTCCCATTTCAACACATCGCCAAACAGAAGAAAAAGAAATATTGCACCCATATTGACCTTTGTGATATTATCAGTTGACCACTAACTCAAAATAGTAAAATTGCCAACTACTGGTTCTGATAGAATGGTGGTCTAGATATTAGAGACTTTTCTAAAACTGGTCAAATTGAATTGAATTGAAATAAGAATTAAATTAATTCAGCAGAGAGAAAGGAATGCGTAGAGAGTGCATGAATGAATAAAGTTTCACTGTAAAAAAATCACCTAATTTAAATTTAAAAGTTAAGTTTAATTGCTTAAACAAAATTGCTTTATTTAAAATATTAAATAAAATCAATGTGGTACCAACATTACAACCCGCAGGGATGCGTTTTAATTTTTCAACTACTTTCAAATTGAATTAATGCTGAAAAAGAACCCTGACAAATAATAAAATTGAGTTAAATTAATGGAAACAATCATAATAATATTTGTTTTATATAATGATTAAAGTGTGATTTTTCTTACAACACAATTTTTCATATAGAATGTCACAGTCTTCAGCTGGTGTCTCCCTCGTTACCCTCCTCGTTTGTCTCCCTATTTATTCTGCAGTCCTGTGCTGATCCGTTGTTTGTCGTCAAGTATGCTCGTGGCATGCATTATGTCTGCCCGTATTGTTGTCCCTGGCCTGCCTGCATGCTTGTCTGTTTTTTGCTCCCCGCCCCCCCCTCGAGGTAGTTGTAGTTTTGTTTATTTTTTACTATTAATAAATGCCTTTATCTTCCTGCATTTGAGTCCTCGCCTCATCTCTCCACATGCACCACGACAGAACGGATCAGCCTAGATGAGGACTCCGCAGAAGAAGGGTGTGCGCCATTCACCTGTCTCCACTCTCTCTAGCCCCCTCTACCAATGCATGCTCCAGCTCAAGGCCTTGAGTTCCCTCCATCTGCAGTAACTGACTTAAGGGAGTTTGCTGTGGAGTTCAGGAGTGCTGAGGAGGGGCTGGACTACAACGATGCGGCTCTCAAGGAACTATTCAACTATGCCCGTGATGAGCCCATCAACATTTGGAAGAGGTTCGGCACGGAGCACCTGTCTTTTGGGGTGTTTGTGGACTTTCTAACCCACAAGGAGAGACAGTCGGTTCCTGAGCCTATTCACAAGATGGCTGCCAGTCCAGAACCTCTTCACCGGGTGGGCCCAAGGCTTTTGAGACTGGCATCCAGTTTGGTGATCCCCTTGTTGATCTCAGCCAGAGCATCTGCAATTTCTGCCGGTGGGTTCAAGTCCAGTGGTCCTGGAGGACCCGACTTTGGTGGTCCCAAGTCCGGTGGTCCTGGAGGACCCGACTCTGTTGGTCTCAAGTCTGGTGGTCCTAGAGGACCTCACTCCAGTGGTCTCAGAGGTCAAAACAGAGCTGCCTGATTTCACTGCTGCTGCCATAATCAAGAAGGCTGTCTTTGCCTTTCACCTCTGCTGTTCTCTGCGTGCATTGGGCTGCTTTCAGAATCCACTCGTGAACTCACTTCAGTTCAGGAGCCTTCAGAGTCCACTCCAGAGTCTGCTCCAGTCCGGGAGCCCTCAGAGTCCGCTCCAGAGTCCGCTCCAGTCCAGGAGCTCTCTGAGTCCACTCCAGATCCTGCTCCAGTCCAGGAGCCTTCAGAGACCCCTCCAGAGCCCGCTCCAGTCTGGGAGCCTTCAGAAACCACTCCAGATCCCGTTTCAGTCCGGGAGCACTCAGACTCCACTCCAGTGCCCGCTCCAGTCCGGAAGCCTTCAGAGTCCACTCCAGAATCCACTCCAGTCCGGGGAGTTCTTAGAGTCTACTCCAGAGCCTACTTCTACCCATGAGTCTGCTCAACCATGGTGGTCAATAACTCTGCCTGTGCTGCCTTGGTGGTCTACAGCGCCACCATGGTGGTCTTCAGCCCCCCCTGCACCAATGTGGATTGTCGCCAGCGCCACCTGATCCACCATGGTGGCCCTCTCTTCCGTCTGCTTTGCTGTGGTGGTCATCTGCTCCACCATGGGGATCTTCAGTCATGCCTTCTCAACTGTGGTGGTCTGCTGCACCACCGTGGAGGTCTTCAGCCTTCTCTGAGAAGCTGTGGTTGTCTTCAGCTCTGCCCTGCTGGGCTTCAGTTCCACATGCTCTATCCTGGTGGGCTTCAGCTCGGCATGCTCCGCCCTGGAGAAGTTCAGCTCCGCCTGTTCCACCCTGGCCTCCTGCTCTGCCGGCTCCGCCCTGGCTCCCTGCTCTGCCTCTGTCTCCAAGGCCTTCCACCTCCACATGGACGTGGCCCTCCATCCCTCCCCCTGGTTTGGTTGTGTTTTGGTGTGTTTTTTTTTGTTCCGCCTCCTCTCCACCGCACTCCTGGACTCTTGTTCTGTGCCCCGGACTGTGGAGCGTCTGGAATCTGCTCCTTAGAGAGGGGGTTCTGTCACAGTCTTTAGCTGGTGTGCCCAGGATGGCCACCAGAGGACACTGTGTGGTTGCACATGGCTTATGTTGTGTTTGTTTGGTGCCATGTGCTTTCTCCTGTCTATTGTCTGTCCCCGCCCTTCTTGTTACCTCATTATTGTTTCAGTTACTCTACCTGTGTCTCCCTCGTTACCCTCCTTGTTTATCTTCCTATTTATTCTCCAGGTGTCTGCAGTCCTGTGCTGATCCATTGTCATCAAGTATGCTCGTGCCATGTATTATGTCTGCTTGTATTGTGGTCTCTGGCCTGCCTGCCTGTTTTCCTCCTCTGAGTAATTTTTGTTGTTGTTTTGTTTCATTTTATTATTAAATAACCCTTTCTTCATGCAACTTGAGTCCTCGCCTCATCTCTCCACACGCACCGTGACAGAATGCAATTTACTGTACTAAATCGTCAACAAAAACACTCACTGAACCAATGACACCTTGTAGAGCTTCAAAGCCGTCGTTTACTGGAAAGACATGATCTTTGCTGTCAGCAATCTTGGCCAGCTAAGAGAAGTGAAAAAAAAACATTACAACAAATGTATAAAGTATATTTGCTTAAACAAGTGCCAGTTTCATATACGCACCCCCCGGAGCATCATTTCTAGAAACCTTGTAACACTTTGGCAAAAGTGCCAAGTTCTAGTTTTAAAGCTTACAATACCTCCAAATAACACACACACCTGAGTCTCATTGAAATCCTTCACTCCTACGCAGTACACAGAGGCACCCAGGCTGCGAGAGCGATTCGCCTGAGAGAAACACAGAGCAGAAACACTTTAGACACCTGCAAACTATTAGCCATGAACTGCTTCATCCACAGATCATGCTTTTGGCACTATGTGGCAAAGCTGAACATCTATGAAGAGGACACTGGGTAATTCTGATCATTAGATGCTGAATAATGTCTTTGTTGGTTGAAGCTGAAAGCAAAAGTGGATGAAAACATGGGGATAAGTACATTTATTATTTCAGTGAGTGTGGCTGAAATTTTGTACATAAAAATACATGTTGATGATTTATACTATTTATAATAGCTCATACCGTTCTTTATTACTCATTTGTGTAACCAAAGATATGGTTCTTATCGGTTGATACTGTTGTAATATTGTTACGATCTGTGTTGCAGAATGATGGAGAAAAGAGAAATTAATTATCTAATTCCCAGAATGCAAATGAATTTATATGGGCCACCGATGACCCCGTCTTCAACTCGTGAACACCAAAGCAAACGTTGCTTTCAGTGATGACGCCCCTTGTGAAAAGGAAATACGCTTAATTGTACTGAATGCGCACTAGGAGTGTACTTCAAAACGTCAAAAAAAACCTTGCAGATAATATAACATTATTGAAATAAAATGCCACTTAAGTGCACTTAAAGAGAGATACTTTCATGACTTTCATAAGACACTTAAGTACACTTTTAAAAACTGCACTTTGTAATAATGTCAAATTAAAAATGTTACAGTACATTTATGTTTTAGTACTTGATTAAGTACACATGTAAAGTTCTTGATTATAATTTTAACTATATAATTTTACTTTATCTGTAGTGTGTATTTAACATATTACTTAACATTTTTAATATACTAAATTGCCATTTCATCATTACAAATATGTAATTACAAATGTATTTAAGTACATGACATTAAAATTACAATAAAGCATATTTTAGTTTACCATAAACAGTTGTCAATACATTCAGCAGAACACTTTAACCATATTTCAAAGACAATTGATATTATTATGAAATTACATATAAAGCTGTATTTAAGTCCTACTTAAGAGGGTCATAGTTTCAGCTGATTGCAACTGATACATTTTTATAAAATTGCACTAACATGCAATCAAGTGTCGAAAAACATTACATTCAGTTTGTATTTAAGTATATTCTTTAAATGTATTATTTCCATAATAAACTCTTTTTAAAATTAAGATAAAGCATACTTAATTGCTTTGACTGTCAAGCCCTCCACTCTTTTTCTTTCTCTTCTTCTGTCTTTCATCATTCTCACCTCTCTCTCAGCATAATAGAAGAGATCTTCGTGCAGTTCTCCATCTGTGAGGGCGATGATCACACTGGCTGTGCGATATCCTTCACAGAGAATCAAAGTTTTATCATGTTTGCAACTTAATGCCAGATATTTAATCGTCGAAACATGTTGAAACTAGCTAGTGGTACAAAGTAATTTAGATTTTTTTTTAATGGACAATATGAGGGAAATAAAAATATGCTCAATGGAAACAGCCTAAACCAGCTAAACTGGTTCAGGTGGTCACCAGGTTAAATAACCAGTTAAGATCATATTTTTGCTGCTTACCAATTTAAGGGGTTTCATGTTGGTTTTAGCATGCCAACTCTGGTTAAAGGGATTGTTACCCGCAAAAATTAAATTTTTGTTATCATTTACATTCATTACTCAAGTTTGTTCCAAACCTGTAGAGTTTCTTTCTTTTGTTCAACACAGAAACAATGATTGACAAAACAGGTGATGGTATCCATTGACTTCCATAGTATTTTTTTCCATTCTATGGAAGTCAGCGGCTACGAGCAACTGTTTGGTTACCAACATTCTACAAAATATATTCTTTTGTGTTCCACAGAAAAAAGAAATTCATATGGGTTGAAACAACACAATGGGGAGTCCATGACGAACAATTTTTTTTGGGTGAACTATCCCTTTAAGGTGGTCTACCTGCAACTATAACAAATTTAACCATTTCGTGCCAGCAATCTAAAACCAGTCTAAACTGTTTCTTTTTTCAGCAAGATAGTGTTTGAAATGGACCTACCCTCAGAGTTACCATAGTAAATCTGTTCGCTGGCCTAGTAGCACAAAAAAAAAGAGAAAAGAAAAACATCAGAAATATTGTAATCTCATGCAGATCAAACAGCATTCACAATGACTGGTTATTTCACTAACAGATGAGGAATAAATTTACCCATCTGTGAAAGATCATTTAAAAACTCAACAGTTCTATGTTTTTAGGTCCTTTTGTCAGAGTAGTGGCCAAACATAACCTTCGTGAAGGATATTTCGAGCTATTTGTCATAGCTGGGTGGGCGGTACTGATGCCAAGATGGTTCCTATTTGCTCACTCACCCGCTGAATGCCTTCATGCATAAAAGTGTCTCCACCTGGCCGCACTTTATGGAGTTCCTCCAAACCTTTCCGAATTTGGTCCCTGACAAATACACACAATGAAAGAGAGAGAAAAGGTAGTGAAAAATACATAGATCCTTGCTGCCTCTGTGCAATGTTTTACTGTAACCACCAAACTGTAACATTGGTAACACACACACAAGGATTCAGGAGACCTGGAGTGTAAGTTTATTCTGGATGGAGTACATTTTCAACAGCTACAGACAAATTGCACCATGAATAATATTCACGGGCACTGACAACCAACGCTTCTCTGGAAACATGGAAAAACCTTGATTGTGAGCCACATGTTGAAGTCATGGAAGTACTGTTTTAAAGGGACAGTTCACCCAAAAAAAACTCTTTCATAATGTTACTCACCTACACAAGTTGGTTCCTGTTTGTTGTAACTTAAACCGTTGATGGTAGCCATTGTACTTCCTAGTATTTTTTCCCCCCCCCTATATGGCTACCGTACATTTGGTTACCCACATCTGCAAAATATCTTTTTTTGTGTTTAATGGAAGAAAGAAACTAATACAGGTTTGGAATAACTTGAGAGTGAGTAAATGATGACAGAATTTTCATTTTTAGGTGAACTATCCCATTAACGATTGGAGATGATCGTCAAGACCAGGGAATGCTTCCAGAAGGTGTGCCGTTCTTTATGGGTCATTAACTGTCATATAACCGATTCTCACAGATTTGGCCTTCATTTTTTTGGTAACAGAGGTGTAAAACATTAATTTGTTGGTCAGTACTACAGTCAAACCCCTTCCAGACTACAAAAGTGGACACAACGTGTTTGTGCTAATGGTTTGAGTTAAATCAGAAAATAATAAAGATAATGTTGATTCACTCACCTGTCTTCTGTCAGCCGCATCAAAATCTTGCCCTGATCGGAGAATACAATGAAGGACATCCGCAACTGAGGGCTAGATGCAATAACAAACATGTATGTTAGACTGATATTATTATTTCACTAAATGTCAGGTGCGCTGTAGTTATTTCTGATTGAACCACTCTTTTGAAATAACTGAAATGGCATATTATAATTTCAAAAGCATATTTTAATTGTACAAATGTCTTTCAATGTGATCCCACATATTCCTATTCCTGCTTCACTAAAAACAATTACAGAACTTTTATTAAGCCAAATATAAAGAGATGCAACTAGTCATGTAATATTTTAGTTGAACATGTTTTAAAGGATTTTGTCATTATTTTTCATCCACATACAGTAGAAAAAGTTATGCACACTCACAGAGTTTTGTGAGACTCTGTCTTTGCCTACCTTATGAACTTATGGGCCAGATGTTCCACAAAGTTATATATTTCATTCCAGTGATGCTGCACACTTCCTGATCTGCAGGGAGAAACAGACATATTGGACGCTTATAGCTGAATATCAAGGGGACGATAAAGAATCACAAGCTGAGAGGAATAGCTGAAGTTTGAGATTTACAGCTGTGTGAAAACAATTTTTTTTAAAGCAGCAGTTCAAAAAATACATTGACACATTATTATTGTCTTTAGAGGGAAATCATTCAAGAATCCAGCATCCTCCCAGAACAGCTGTCTGTCTGAATGAATGTGATGCCAGCTGTCAATATTCCACTGACTTTTTAATTAAAGCTAAAAATCAACAATCTTGATAATGTTATATTACAGTAATGCATGCAAAACTTAACAGTGGAATCTGACTTAAAAATATATATTTTGAAAAATCATACTTTCTCATTAGTTGTTGCCATCTATCTATATTTCAGTTTACATTAGGTTGACCTTTATGCAGGATTCTGAGCAGGAGAAATTGAATTTATTACTGTCACAGAAAATCACGCAAGTCATATCTGTGAAATCCCCCTGTGAATTACCGTATGCACTTTCCAACACTGCATATACGAGAGAGCAGTTTAAGACAAACTCTGTAATATTTGAATTGTGTAGTATCCCATTTATAAAAGCAATAAGGTACTCAAGGCATGCTGTATTGTATATGTATGATTTGGCACATTTCAAATCACGTAAGCTTATCTTCACAAAATGGCACAGCAACACTTTTGTAGATACATTCATATGTGATATGATTTGAAAGCAACAATTACACTTAAAAAACAATCAGGCATTGTTTAATGATAGAACTTCAGTAATTAGAACTAAAATGGACAACCATGTATAAATGAAAATGAATGCATATTTGTCATATTAAATAGAATTGACAGAATTATGGGCTGTTGGTTGTGAGACATTATTGGTCATTCAGTGTTCAACAATAATGCTGATAGGATAGTTTGCAGCGGCTTCAGAAACCCTCCACCTTCCCCAGCTCCACCTGTATAGATCTGCTATGGGGTGATTTGATGTATATATGTGCAGCAGTAGTATTTTCTACATGCTCACAGCAGCATGTCCGTGGATGTATTGGCAGTAGCAAGTATTGGTACTTGCTCTGCTGCAGCAGCAGCAGTGTAAGCAGATCTGTTCTGTCAAGACCAAATACATTCACATAGCTATGTATATTACCATGCTATTTTTTCTGAGAGTTGACAGAACTACTAATAACTATGTAAATGTGCTAAGGTCTGATGAGTGAATGAGGTTAATGAATATTAATTACATTTCCTATGTACACTCAAACTGATTTGCTGAAAGCAAAAGGCAAACTGTAATAGGTGAACGCTAGCCAATTAAATTACATCTTGAGCATTAGTTCCGCCCCCTACCGAAGAAAGCAGCAATGGCTTATGCTTGTTCTTAAAGGCTAAATAATTTCAAAGTAACTCATTCATTTTGACTGTAAATATATACTGTATATACTGTATATATAACTGAGTGTCTAGACGTGTCAGTCTTCAGTTCTTGGATGGTGAATGTTCAATTTTTTCAAACTCCAAACCCTGCCTAGAGTGTTCTAGCATCCTGAAGACCTGATTAGATTCGAGATAGGTTCAGTTGTGTTTATTTCAGTTGGGAGCTAAAACTCTACAGGGACAGTGCCCTTCCAGGAAATGAGTTGGACCCCACCGATGGTCTAGATCCAAAAACGGGACTACCTTGCCCATCCACTTGATATCAAGTAAGGAATATCTACTAACTGTGCTGTAAAAAACCGGGACAATGAAAATCTCATTATGCGAACAAGGCTGTGCGAACTTTATTTTGCCTCTAATCAATCACTGGCAAGTGAAATCTAACCAAGTTTGTTAGTCAATGGGCTAACTACAGCCAAATTAAGTTACACTTTAGTGGACTGTAGTTCACAATGAGAAGATTGACTGTAGCGATTGATTATTGAGAAGTGCACATTTGAAGAAGGTAGACAAGGGGTAAGAAAACAAAAAAATATATAATGGAAAAGCTGTATAAAAGTTTTTATACAAATCAGTTTTTATTGAGTGTTGACACGTTGGGGGGGTAAAAACACATACAATTAAACGTGAGGCGTTAACATAATCAGATAAGTTTTCAAGTAACTATAAAAGTAACCGCATTATGTTAACCTTTACAAATTGAAACATGAAAGAGAGAAATTTGTTGACGGAGCTGCAGAGGCAGAGGGCAATTCTTTTAGCTGGAGGCTTATTAAGGTCTTTTGGTGTGAATGGGCCTTTACAGTTGCCAAAAATATAGCTTTGGGTTTTTTGTTATTAAAAAACAAATAAGCAAGGCATGCCCAGCCCAGGTGACAAAAAGCAATGCAAAAATAATGTAATGCATTACTTTCCATAAAAAAATAACTAAGTAACGTAATTAGTCACTTTTTCAGGAAGTAACGCAACATTGTAATGCATTACTATTAAAAGTAACTTTCCCCAGCCCTGGTGTTGATTTATGATTATCTAAAAATAAATAGCAATTGAATTTGTACTCAACAAATGTGGATTTTTTTTTGTACTGTACCTACTATGTGTCATGCCCCTGGACTCTTTGTGTTGTGTTTTCCCTCCCTAGGTGTGCTGTGTTCCCTTTAATTAGTCATTCCTTGCACCTGTGTTTTCCCAATCACCCAGTGTTTAAAAGCCCCAGTCCTTTCAGTTAGTGTTTGTCGGTCCTCAAACGTCATTCCTTGTGTTCCAGTGTCTCCTACGTTCCCCATGTGATCATTAAAGACTGTGAATTTAAGTTATCTCAGTGTTTCCTCGCTCCTTGCCTCCCGAGAAGTGTGACAGAAGGAACGACCAAAACAGTAACTTCCGTGTTTTCCCCTCCGTTTGTTTTCCATTTTTTTCTCAGTGTTTTTCTTTCTGTTGTGTCCCCATGGATCCCTTCACTCGCCCCCGAATTCCTCCTCCTCCTGCTGGAGCAGGGAGGACCAAAGCTCTCAAGGACCATACAAAAGTTCGTTTGTCCGAAACATCACAAGCTATCGGACGACGCGCTCTGCTCTTTCTATGACGCAAGCCTGAACGCGGTCCTCGGGAGGAATGCGATGCCTTGTGGAGGGACTATGGCGAGGGGAAAATGTCGCTCCCTCACCATCTGCCCGTGGAGATCTCGCCGGATCCCACTCTGGACCCAGAGGGACCAACCCACCATACCTCCGGTACGGTAGCATCCGCCGATGACGGAGAGCCGTTTCCCGCCGCGATCCGCGAGCCAGAGCGTAGCCAAGCGACTGAGCAGAGGATCGCTTCGGAAGTTGAGCCCAACCCGTTAGACCAGGTGCGAGAGCCGGCGACAGTGCCCACCACGAGGGAGCAAGCCGTGGACGGTGTGAGCGCAGAGAGGAGCTCCGCCCCCTGCATCATGGCTGAGGGTGAGCTGACTATGGTGGGACATAAGTGCCAGTACGAAGAGGGGAGGGCTCCTGATTCCTAGTTTAGCCCAGGAAGTCTCCTGATCCCCAGTTCAGCCCAGGAAGGGATCCTGATCCCCAGTCCAGCCCAGGAAAGACTCCTGATGTTTCATTTAGCCCAGGAAGGGCTCCTGATCCCCAATTTAGCCCAGGAAGGGCTCCCTGATCCCCAGTTTAGCCAAGGAAGGGCTCCTGATCCCCAGTTCCGCCTAGGAAGGGCTCCAGCCCCCGAATCCAGCTCAGAGCGCCCTCCAGTGCCTGCTCCTAGAAAGCGCCCTCCAGTGGCACACTCGAAAAATAACCGCCCTCAC
This sequence comes from Sinocyclocheilus anophthalmus, assembly GCA_018155175.1. Classification (NCBI taxonomy): domain Eukaryota; kingdom Metazoa; phylum Chordata; class Actinopteri; order Cypriniformes; family Cyprinidae; genus Sinocyclocheilus; species Sinocyclocheilus anophthalmus. The sequence continues at coordinate 2,288 of JADLZN010000373.1, read as the reverse complement.
AACCGCTCCAGCCTCTCACCTTGTCAGTGGCAGCCACTTGCTCCGCCCTCAGCAACCATCATTGAGGTGCGAGCCTGCGGGGATGCCATCACTCCCGCGTCACCGTGGTGGAGTCTCCTCCCTAAGCCTCCAGCCTCCGAGGCCCGGATCCAACTCGTGCCCGTAGACATAGGGCTCCACCTCGGCCCTAGGCTCCCCGCCTCCACCGTACACCATCGATCCAATTCAGCTACACTGGGGATCCTCATCCCACTCCGACTCGCCTTGGTTAGGGCGTCGACACGCCATCGTACATCCTCTGGCTGTGCTCCTCGTCGCTCCGTCCCACCGGCTCCTTTTTGGGCTCCTTCCTCCCGCCAGCTCCATCTTGGTCCTCAGTCGCTCCGGCTCCGTCCCGGATCTCCGATTACGGCTCCACCATGGACCCCGGATCCTCGGATTCACCTGGCTTGGTGGCTCAATCTCCGGCCTCGGGCACCTCAACACCTGCTCCACCGACGGTGGTCGGACCCTGGAAGTCGTGGGCCTTACTCTCATGGCTCCCCCTCCGTCGGCCTCCAACGTGGGGGCCGTGTATATGGCTTGGGCTGGGTCATGCTGGTTTCCTGCTCAGGGGTCCCTCATGTCTCCTCACCGTTGCTCCTCATCCGTGTCGCCTACCTGGAATCTGTCTGCCGGCCCCATCCATGGGCGTCCGTCATCTCCTTGTAGCCTCTCATAGTCCACCCATACCCTCCCCAATGTTGTGTCTACGGTGCGGCGAGAAAACCATACCTCACCTTTTTTCCGGGGGGGGAGTAACTGTCACGCTCCTGGACTCTTTGTGTTGTGTTTTCCCTCACCAGGTGTGCCATGTTCCCTTTAATTAGTCATTCCTTGCACCTGTGTTTTCCCAATCACCCAGTGTTTATCGCCCCAGTCCTTTCAGTTAGTGTTTGTCGGTTCCTCAAAGTCATTCTTGGTGCCAGGGTATCTACGTTTCCCGGTGATCATTAAAGGACTGTGGAATTGGGAAGTGATCTCTGGGTTCCTCGTGTCTCGCTCTTGCTCCAGAGTCGGGTGACACTATGGTGTGTATATATAGATACACAAACCTGTCAATATGAAGTGAAAACTGGAATAAATAAGGAGCTTGTCAAATAAATCGAATCGATCATAAAATCTCTGTTCAATACACAACTGTATAGTTATTTTTTAGTTTTCCCAGTTAATAATATGATAAGGCTATTTGATTGTACAATTGTACTGTGCCAGAGGTTACTTCTATGAGTTGCCCATGTCTAGGGCAGAGATAGACCATTGATCATTCAAATTATGTATGATGGCTTATAATGTAACTATGCCCCGGACCAAAAATGCATCAGATGCTCACATTTTGCAATGGTAATGCTGTTTTAAAATTGAGGCCCAAACCTATCTCCAAAAGTTCACATTTTAAATCAATGGGTTTTTGGTTAAATGCCTGAAATAGGGTCTTCCTGAACTTCATCACACTGAACAGGTAAACTCATAGTGACTAGTTTGCTTTCACAACTCATTGCGTTTGTAATCACACTCTTGCAAACTATTCAAACTCAAACTGTAAGGGCTGATTTTCTGCAATAATAATCCAAAAGCCCAAAGAAAATCCAGTTCCACGTTAGTTTGGGGGGGGTGACCAATTTCCTCCAATATTAACGAATTGTTATCTACCACTTTTGTGTCAATAAAGCATTAATGGGCTGCTTATTTATATTAATAGTTAGCAAAGGCCAGTTGTTAGGTTAGGTTATGGGGTTGGATAAGGGATTCTAAAATATGGTCAGCAGAATAAAGGCATTTATGTGCTTATAAAGTAAAATTAAACAATCCCAAAGCTGTAATCTGAATTGTTAATAAGCAAAATAGTTACGTGAAATGCTGAAAAATATAGTTTGAGACAAGGGTTTTTAAAATAAGAAATAAGAATAAAAATAATAATAAAATGAAGGGCATTTGAATAAGTAGCAAAACATAAGTGATGAGGGACCAGTTCAATAAAAAGTATCACAAGCCAATTTTCTTATCCCAACAAAACAAAAAATAAAATAAAAAATAAAAACTGTTCGTTTGAATACAAAAGCCTCCCACTGGGACATACCAAATTCCTGTAGTTGAAGAAACACAAGAGTATCCAAATACCTTTTGGGGCCACTAGCTGAAACAATAAAAGGTTCTGCTCCACCTATATGTTTAGAATTATTAATTGCAATGAAATGATGTGAGATAATGTGGCAAAAGTATGTTAATTGTTTAGGCACTGCCTCAGT
>JADLZN010000372.1:0-256321 GCA_018155175.1 Sinocyclocheilus anophthalmus | reverse complement strand
TTCTAGCAATTTTGAAAAAAAAAAAAAAATCCTGGTAATTTTCCAAGTCGGGAAGTTTCCAGTATTTACGAATGTCCAGCCCTTTGCAACCTATGTTCAATTTTCCCATTTGCATACATGGTTACTTGAAGTGCTGATTATTATCTAAACACTACTGGCCTATTAAATTCAATAGGTGGGCTCTTGGTTATTGTAAATTTAATATTCCCGTAATGTCACGTAAATAGGGCGCCAGATAGTTTACAAGCATTAGCTGAGATACTTTCGATTTTTTTATCCTTAGAACTATTTAATAAGTAAATTTATTGAAAGACAGAGCCACAATTTGTAAACCACTGTTTAATAAAAAAGAATCCGTTTTATGTTTAGTTGTTCCACGGCTGTCCCTGAAAACGTGCCAAACCGCGCCTTTATTGGAGACGGACTAAGCCATATTTTTGTGTACCGTTACAAAAACCCCTAATATAGATATTATATATATCTATTGACACATTTCACGTGTTTAAAAATATACATAAAATATTAAAGAGAAATAGAAATAAGATAAGCCATTTTTAGTAAAACATTTATATTAATTTAGTATTACTTTTATTATTTACTGATTAAATGTGAGTTGTTAAAAAAAATTAATTTATAACGTCAATTACATATGTGCTATGATTAGTCATGTCTGAACCTATACTCACGCGTTGCACCCCCAAGCACAGTGTGGGTGTTGGTGGTCTTTGGCCTGCCGCCCCCGCTTTCACGTCACTAAAAAGCCCTGCTTTGAAATTATGAATAGCCCTTGTTGCATTATTCTCCCTACTCTTTTGTACCGTGCCTCACGTTAACCCACCGCATCTCTTATAGGCCAGCATGCTTCATTCATCGGCCTCTCTTATTCCATGCAATAATCACTGCACCTCCTCATGCTGTATTATACTCTCTGTTCTCATACTATGTCCATTTACTGTTCAAATGGTTTGTCAAATTCCCCTGTTGCTCGATTTTCTGCCCCCCCCCCCCACACAATGCACTGGCACGGGTCAGAGGACAGTGAACAGGCTAATATAGATAACCCAACAAAATCCAAAGTCAGAAAATATGACATGCTCAAGGAGGCTCTTAATTTGCTAATTGCATACAGCTACAGTCTCCCACTAGTGATGGGCGATACCAGTTATTTATTGAATTCTAATGCAAATATTCACAGAATTTCATACCTATCGGTACTGATACCTCTAATACATCACTTTTTTGTGATTTCCCTGAGAAAAAATGTCATTTCCTATATCGATCCCGACCGATATGTTTTTTTGGGGGGCCGATACCGATATTTTGGAGTAAAAGAGGCCGATATCGATATATCGACTGATATTCTTTGTGTATATTATAGCACAGTACCAATCAAAAGTTTTGACACTTTCCCATTTGTGTGTCCAAAAATTTGACTGGTACTATATATATATAATACAGTATATACATAAACAATATAAATATATATAAAACACATTTTTTGCAATGACCACTCAAATGTGGTGATCAAACACTTAAAATGATGTGACAAATAGATTTACTGATGGAAGCAGGGCATTTACACTTAACAATCACTTTATTTCAAAATGAGTCCCTGACATCATGGCCTGAACAGTAAAGTTGAAGTTTTATTCCAACTTTAATTCACTTCCATTCAACTTTATTTTGTTTCCGTGAAGTTTATTCACTTTTGGAACATTCATTCCGAATTTGCGCTACGTACTGGTATTCACCCACAGACGAAACTTGCTAGAGAAGTGGTGAAATCATTTACCTCTTGTAATAAAAAAATATGAAAATTCACGTCTCGCTCAGTTACGCACTTTGAATTAACGTGTACGTTCCCTTTGAACATGAATCATGGCAGAATATCATGTGAAGTCCACTTTGCAGGGCACTTACGGTCGAATAAGACAACACTTGAATGTTGCTGCCTGAACAAGAGACCTCCTTACTGAAGTGAAAGTGTTGGCTGGTGTCACTATCTCGCGAATGCGCTGGCGGATCTCCACCAAATTCGGGGGATCCCTTCAGCTCGAGGAGCCCTCTCGAACGCCACCCTCCGCGTGTCGGTAGCCCCCCGGGATCGCTTGATTGGTCGGCGCCGGACCGCAAATTTAACTGCCCGTAACTCCCGAACCCCGGGGGCTATCGACGCTGGGGTGGTCTCATTCGAAAGAGGGCCTCTAGACGTACAATCGATTCGCATTCGAGAGGGTTCCTCGAGCTGAAGGGATACCCCGAATTTGATCCGCCGCGCTGTTATGGAGATATGGCCGTTCAAAGTTTCAATGGTTTTCCATAGACTTAAGTAGCAAACAATGGAGCCCGCTCTGCTGCACAAACTAAGTAATTACACCATTTCAAGCATTTTATTTGCGTTATATGTTCTGTAAAAAAAATTTAATATCGGCGGCATATTCGGTATATCGGCGACAGGCTCATGTCGGCCGATAATATCGGCTAAATGATATATCGGTCAGGCTCTAACCATGGTTTCTAAAAGTGGCTAAAAGTCCTACACCATAAGAACAGCGATCTCAAAACTCTTCCTGTAGGGCAGAGTTTAGCAGAGTTTGTTAGAGTTTAGCAGAGTCTGTCCTGCAGAGTTTAGCTCCAACTTGCCTCAACACACCTGCCTGGAAGTTTCAAATATACCAGGTAAGACTTATTCGCTGGTTCAGTGATCAATTAGGGTTGATCAGGGTTGGAGCTAAACTCTGCAGGACAACCGCCCTCCAGGACCGAGTTTGGTGACCCCCTGCCATAAATTAACAGTGAATAGCAAACATTCCTGTCTCTGTTTGTTCAGGGTCATTATCAAAATGTGGTGACAAATCTGTCCCTTGACTTTTCAGTCATGAAAAAGAATTCAAATAGTCAAGAAACTCTATGTAAAAGGCAAAAATGTATGTTTATTAAAAAATATTAAATTAACACTTTTGACATATATTTATTTATTATGGTTACTCTGTAACATATAACATATAAATAAGTCATTAATAACACATGTACATATAATTTATTTATTTTTTGTTGTTGGTATTCTCAATGTTAAAACTTTTTTGAAAATATGAAGTTGTGTTAATAGTATTTCCAAGGTCAAAGTTCACAGTAAGAAGAAGCTGTTCACATGTGGACGTAGCAATTTACACATTTACTATGTTTTTTAATTAGTTCTTTTAAACATGTCATTGGTTTTACATTGTTTAATGTTGTGAAAGATTTTAACTAAAAAAGTCATAATTTGTTCATTAAAGTCTGACAGAGTTAAGTATTTTGAGATGACATTGACACCAACTAAGCTTCATTTTTTAATTAGAGTTTCAACCCTTTCTTGTGTGAAATAAAATAAAATAAAAAAGAATAAAAGTCAGGTTTTCCTTATTACTAGCAATAATGTAAAAATGAAATAATTACTATCAGCTTATATGGGAGAAAAATTAACATTATTTAAAAACATTTGAAAAAATCTCTTTTTTTTAAATGCTGTGACTTTTCAGTATTCTGGTGATGAGCTAAACTATCTGCTAAAAGTTTTTTCCCTTTAAAGCCAGTGATGCATATTAACTTTCATTGCTAATTGGGGCCTAATGGTTAGGGAGTTGGACTTGTAACCCAAAGGTCGTGGGTTCAAGTCTCGGCACCGGCAGGGATTGTAGTTGGGGGGAGTGAATAACCAGCGCTCTCTTTCACCTTCAGTACCACGACTGAGGTGCCATTGAGCAAGGCATTGAACCCCCAACTGCTCCCTGGGTGCCGAAGCATTGGCTGCCCACTGCTCCGGGTCTCAGCCCTCAAATCAGACCTCATCCATTCCAGCAGATCTATTCAACACCACACCATCCTCCACCGTCAATGCCCTTGGTATAATGCATTCTATCCTATCTGTGTGTTCACGGTTTGTGTGTGCACTTTGGATGGGTAAATACAGAGTATTAATTCCGAGTATGGGTCACCATACTTAAACTACTCATCACCTCACTTTTCACTTCAATTTCACACTAATTAAATAATAAAAGCATTGGTATTAAATAAACCACTGAGGATCTATTTTATGTGGATCAATCCTCTCAATCTGGCATCAATATCAGAAGTATCAATATTTGATCAGCCCATCCCTAGTTTCCACATGCTCACGTGTGGCCGCTCCACCAGACGTTTGGAAACCCATTACCTACAGAGCCGCGCCTAGATTTGTTGTGCCCTCGGCGTGACATGTTGTTCCCGTTGCCAAGGTGACCCACAGGTCCTGGTGGCCCCCAAGAGGAATGGGGGGGTGCGCTCACAGCTTGGGTCGCTATGGCGATGGAAAAGGGTGAATGAGGAATGAAAGCCTCTTACAGGCACAGTGACCAGGGAGGGTAATCCTCTTTCTGTCGGCTCTGCAACTTCACCTGTATCTAATCCTGACCGGGCTTTATCCCAGAGTGCAGGTGAGATCGTTCACTTACACCACCAGGCACGTCAGCCACCCGCGACCTCATGCACAAGCCATAGCTTACTAACTACCACCCACACCAGAAGGACTGTTATTTCTGTTATGCATGCATGCATTTTGGTCCATCCCTTGATGCATGCTAGGAGTGGGCGATACGACCAAAATCTTATTTCACTTTATGAGAAACTTTATTTTTACGTTAATGATTTATATCAATATATAGTTATTTTTGTTATTTTATTTTTACTATTAAAAAAGAACAAAGGAGCAAATTACAAACAATAGGACAAATACAATAGCGCAAACATACAAATTAAATTTAAATTAGATTTTTATTTAACATGGAGTAAGAAATAACTGAAATTGAATTGAAATTGAATAATTAAATGTAAAAATAAATATAAATTGTTTCTTTTTAAAAATACAAGTTAGTCAAGTTCAGTCAAGAGCATAACATTTTTTTGAGTTACTTTCTCTTTTTCTTTTGTTCGATTAACTTTATTGACACAGATGGCAACAGGTTTATTAGGCTGCTGACACTTTAAAGTAATACTTCACTCAAAAATGAAAATTCACTGAAAACTTACTCACCCTCAGGCCATCCAATAAGATGAGTTTATTTCTTCATCTGACCAGATTTGGAGAAATTTAGCATTACATCACTGTTTATACATATCCTCTGCCAGTGATGGGTGCCATCCGAATAAATTCCAAACAGCTGATAAAAACATCACAATGACTCTAGTCCATTAATTAACGTCTTGTGAAGAGAAAAGCTGCATGTCTGTAAGAAACAAATTCATCTTTAAGATGTTATTAACTAATATTTAACTAATAACATTGCCAGTGACGGTTTAAAGCTAAAACGTCTTAAAGATGTTTCTTTCAAACACACAGCTTTTCACTTCACAAAACATTAACTGATGAACTGGAGTCGTGTGGATTACTTGTAGATTATTGTGCTGTTTTTTATCAGCTGTTTGGCACCCATTCATTGCAGAGGATCCATTGGTGAGTGAATTAAGTAATGCTATTTTTCTCCAAATTTGTTCTGATGAAAAAACAAACTAATCTACATCTAGGAAGGCCTTTGGATGAGTAAATTTTCAGCAAATTTTATTTTTTGGGTGAACTATCCCTTAAGACCTCATGCCGGATCCAATCTATTGATACACATATGATTGTCTCACAACTGTTTATTTAACACATAACTGACTGTGTTTACTTGAATACTCCACATGATGGGCATTTTGACATAATTGTGTGTGTATTTGACCATTCAAGCATTCAATAACTCTTTTTAATATCAAGCAGTTCTCGCTCTATTTTCTCATTCAAACATATTTCTTTAACACACTAACATATAACGCAATATCTCTCTCTACGAATACACACTTGAAATCAACGCCACAATATATAGCGTCATACCGCCCAGCCCTAATGCATGCCATGTCTGTGTGCAAGTGATGAAAGAGTGCTGAGAACTTTAGCTTTATTAGTCTATCCATGCAGTGTGGGCTGAAGGAAGGGGTGGCTTCATGCACCTGTGAGGCTCCAAGCAGTAGCGGGAGGCAGCGGCCCGCTTGGGGAGGGCACTCACTTTTCTCAAACCGGTCTGCCAGGCGGGGGCACATGTTGGAGCCCACGGGCTGGTCCTGCCGGAGGGGGGAGTCCTGGCTAAGAGGGGTCAACACTAACTGTTCTGGAGGAGCCCAACAAGGGTTGCCATAAGAAAAAAACAACACAAGATATCAAGTCAGTAAGACCACAGAGCAAAACACTCTTAGAAATGTGCTTTTAGGGATGAGAAATGGTGCTCAAGCGTTAATATTTAAAAGAACTCTTTCTCAATAGAAAGCTTTTTTTTTTACATTGTCAAGGGGCGCCTGACATGTCAAAAAGATTCTTGTTGATTATAAAAAGGTTATTTGATCAAATATATTATCTTTAGCTTGTTGGCTTCCACTCATCAGCTTTAAGTTAATAATGTCTCACATTACAACACAAAGCAAGTCAATTCTTCTCTGTCTAACATGATAAACCACTCTGTTATATGAAATGAAAAAGCAATGCTTTAAATGTGTGCCGTCTTTCCCCTTAAAACGTCTCTCAGTTTGAAATAGTTGTGTATAATAATAATAAAAAAAATTGTAAAAAAAAAGCTTAATATGAGAATAATTCAAACTGGATTTATAATTACCTGAGTGAGCAGACTTGTGCTAACGTAAACATGAAACTAAATTAAATTAAATGTTGAGTTAATATTTATTTTTCTCCTATGATCTTTCCACAATGCTGAATCTGTATAATGTAGATGACTATCATTTACAAAACACTGTTTTAATCAGGTGAGGAATAGTTACAAACACCAGCTCTAATGGCTAATGTTTAGTAGTATTTCAAGCAATGAATGATTTAAGCAGCCAATTGTTTCATGTATTCCTTTTGCCTTCATTAGCTTAATGTAGTTCTATTCATTTAATTATTTTAAAAGAAGAAGCATCGTTTGACAAAGCGTTTTGTAGAAGTAGAACCCTTAAACAGCGTTTCTAAACTAACCGTCCTGGCATTCAGACATGAGAAAAATGTGACAAAAAGTATAATGCGTGTTTATTTTATATACAGCTTTATATTTTGATGTAAATACAAAAAAAATTAAACTTATCTGCAGTCCATCAGTTTAGTGTGATATATATTAATATTTATTTACATTTTAAGAAGTCAATAAAATAGATCAGTTTCCTACCATGAGTGATGAGTTTACAGTTGCTGCCCCCATGTGGCCTTTAAAAGTGATGCGCAGAAACACTGAACAGTGCAGATGATCACTAAAACAGGGCTCTTTGAAGAAACCCAACCCAAACGTTACATCAGAGGGTTATCTTTTGTCAAATGACTGTTAAAACAGCACACTCTAATCACACCATGTATTCAGAAGCACTTGATTTGACATGCATGTTATTTTGCTTCTGCTCCGACTTGTACACGAACGAACAAAGTGGAAGGAAAACATCTATCAGTCATCTGTTGAGGTGAGCAGAACTGAGAGGACTTACAATCACAGCAAACTGCTTTCTATGATGAATGGCTTCTGAAAGACAATTCTTCAAGGCATATAATAAATCACACAGCCCAAATGCAACTTTACCGAGGGTATCCAACTGATAAGAAAACTGATAAGTCACACGTTTCATTACAAATTAGGTTACCAACAATATGGCCCCTGCATACTAATTCCGGAACACGCTAGGTCAGAGTAGGCCAAACAAATGCTCAGTGTAATCCACAATGCATATGTGTCAGTCTGTCAAAAAGACTCCACCCTCAGTGTCATCACCCCACAAAGCCCTGCCGATTAAACATATGCTGGAACAGACCTGCTGCCAAAAAGCTCTGCAATCTCCCAAACCTGCCACCAACATTCAAATCTCAAGAGCCGTGGACAGTACTTGCGAGGTACTCTTGGCCCCTGTTTGGTGCATACTTTGAAACCTAACAGGCAGTACACTGATGTCTGAAGAATGATATATAAGCTTTTCCTAAGATTTGTAATAATAATAATAATTCTCTTAATAGCTCATTTCCATTCAGAGCAGAGCCTTTAAAAGGCTGCAGTGATGCAGCAAGTGATTTTCTTTCAGTGGTTTGCAGTCTTTTGATTTTGAACCTACATTGCATGGATTTGGAAATCAATGCTTTCTTGAATAAAACAGACCTTATTGCTAAAATCCAAAACAGATTCTTAGAAATATCAAGTGGATCTTTTCATTTTTGCATGCATTTAAAGCTTACACGCTACGCTTTCAGTCTTTGTCACTTTCAATCACGTTCGGTTTTTGTTTCATGCAGTTTAATTTGTAATTTTTTTCAATTGTTTTTTCCCCCAGTGTATATTGCATCCATTTGAAAACAATAATTTAAAAGGACCTTTAAAATATGTTTACAATTAAATATTAAGGAAGGTCATTTTAAGGTATATTGCTTGAAGTTAATGCTAAAAATAAATTCATCATTATAACATTTTTAATTTCTGAAATTTCTGAATTTATGAAAACCGTAGGTTACATCACCCTAGTAACCCATTTGTTTACACAGCGAAAATGACAGGTCACCTACAAGAGACCTGTGTGTGTGTGTGTACATAGATATAGATATGTGTGTGTGTGTGTATTATATAACAAATAATAATTTACACAGATGAACATGCGAATACCCAATGGTACAACATAGCACCGAAGAAAACACATGCGTAAACAGTGCCAATATACGTCGCCCATGTCCGCAGATTATGTCATGCTTACCTCCCTCGCTGTGGATCTTTTTCGACCGTCTGTTGAAATACATTCTGCACGCATGTGTGGAGCTTCCAGCAGGGGGGTATGCGGGCCACAGGCTCAGGGATGCGGTGTTTGATGAAGGCAGCATAGCTCCTGATGATGGGTCACCCTCAGCCGCGCGCACTAGGTCGGGAACGCGCTTCTGCCATCCTTCTGATCCGTCTCATTATTGTTTGTGCAAATGCTCAGGCGAATCCGCGCGCGCTCCGTCATCAGACCCCGCCTGTCCCAAATGTCCACTTTAACCCTCTATGCTACGGAGTTGCCATATGGCAACAATTAATTTCTACTCATTTCCTTGTTATTCTGAAAAAAACTACAATATATTGCATTATGGGAATTAAAAGGGTAGGCCTTAAGGTAGCCAATGATGTGCTGTTTTTTAAGTCACATGACAACTGAATGTCCCTCCAAAACTCATTTTCCCACTGTCACCCTCACACAGAAGAAACCTGTTGAAGTGCTCCAGAAATTGCTCTATTAACATAATTTCTAAACATCTCTTCTCAAGAGGGATTTTTGCAGCATCTTTCTTAAGTAATTTAGATATTTTTATTCACAATTTAACTTTGTCTAACATAGTTTTACTGTAAATTAAGAAAATATCAAAGTTGCCATATGGCAACTCTGTACCACTATGGAAAAATAGGTGCGTTGCCATATGGCAACACTGTAACACAGTGGAATTGCAGTAATGTATTTCCCCATTGGGATTTATTATAGATAGTAGCATAAATAAAATGATCACAGTTATTTATTTATTTGAAGTGTTTATTGTAGTATAGTTGTATTTATGTATAAATAACAAAATACTTACTTAATAAAAAAATTTTCAGAAATGATACTGCATATATTTATGGCAAGCATAGGAAGAGTGCAAAGTTGCTGCTTTCATTTGATGGAGTTAGGATGAGTTTAGCCTTCATTGATTTTTACTGTGACGAATGGAGTTGAATGAGGCAGTGAGGGAGAGTCTACAGAGTCAGAGGCAGAAGAGTCTTCAGAGTCAGAGGCAGAAGAGTCTTCAGAGTCAGAGGCAGAAGAGTCTTCAGAGTCAGAGGCAGAAGAGTCTTCAGAGTCAGAGGCAGAAGAGTCTTCAGAGTCAGAGGCAGAAGAGTCTACAGTGTCAGAGGCAGAAGAGTCTTCAGAGTCAGAGGCAGAAGAGTCTACAGAGTCAGAGGCAGAAGAGTCTTCAGAGTCAGAGACAGAAGAGTCTTCAGAGTCAGAGGCAGAAGAGTCTACAGAGTCAGAGGCAGAAGAGTCTTCAGAGTCAGAGACAGAAGAGTCTTCAGAGTCAGAGGCAGAAGAGTCTACAGAGTCAGAGGCAGAAGAGTCTTCAGAGTCAGAGACAGAAGAGTCTTCAGAGTCAGAGGCAGAAGAGTCTACAGAGTCAGAGGCAGAAGAGTCTTCAGAGTCAGAGGCAGAAGAGTCTTCAGAGTCAGAGACAGAAGAGTCTTCAGAGTCAGAGGCAGAAGAGTCTTCAGAGTCAGAGGCAGAAGAGTCTTCAGAGTCAGAGGCAGAAGAGTCTACAGAGTCAGAGGCAGAAGAGTCTTCAGAGTCAGAGGCAGAAGAGTCTACAGAGTCAGAGGCAGAAGAGTCTTCAGAGTCAGAGGCAGAAGAGTCTACAGAGTCAGAGGCAGAAGAGTCTTCAGAGTCAGAGGCAGAAGAGTCTACAGAGTCAGAGGCAGAAGAGTCTTCAGAGTCAGAGGCAGAAGAGTCTACAGAGTCAGAGGCAGAAGAGTCTTCAGAGGCAGAGGCAGAAGAGTCTTCAGAGTCAGAGGCAGAAGAGTCTTCAGAGTCAGAGGCAGAAGAGTCTTCAGAGTCAGAGGCAGAAGAGTCTTCAGAGTCAGAGACAGAAGAGTCTTTAGAGTCAGAAGCAGAAGTTCTTCAGAGGCAGAGGCAAAGAGTCTTCAGGGCAGTGAGGGAGAGTCTTCAGAGTCAGAGACAGAAGAGTCTTCAGAGTCAGAGGCAGAAGAGTCTTCAGAGGCAGAGGCAGAAGAGTCTTCAGAGGCAGAGGCAGAAGAGTCTTCAGAGGCAGAGGCAGAAGAGTCTTCAGAGTCAGAGGCAGAAGAGTCTTCAGAGGCAGAGGCAGAAGAGTCTTTAGAGTCAGAGGCAGAAGAGTCTTTAGAGTCAGAGGCAGAAGTGACAGGTATGATTTAATGGATAGAAGTAAAGAATAATGTGTGTGTGCATGTGTATATGTGTTTGCATATGTGTGTGGCAGATTTTGATGGAGATTACGATTGGGTGTTGACCTTCATTATTTTGTACTTTTTTTGTACATTTTTAGGACAAGAGGAAATTGAAGAACTTTGTGCAGCTGCAACAAAGGCCAAAAATCTCAACTGGCTGAAGCGGAAGAGCATTCCAGCAGTGCTAAAATGAAAGGGAAGCCTTCCCTCCGCCACTGAACTCAAACAGCCTGTGGAGTATTTTCGCAGCCTTCTGAAGAAGACTTTAATGAAAGAGATTGTGGAACAAAGCAACATCTATGCTTCCCAACACAACATCAACAAGCCACTAAACCTGACCTATGATGAATTGGAACAATTCATAGGCATATGTTTCCATATGTCCGTGCATAGTCTGCCAGGAACCCGCATGTGCTGGGCAAGAAGCACCAGGGTTGATTGTGTGGCTGATGTCATGTCACTGCATAGGTGGGAGGCAATCAAAAGATTCCTTCACTTTGCAAACAATGAAGAGCATATAAGAAGAGGCCCAGTGGCCCCCAGTGTGCCTGATCAAGTCAGGTTGGACCAAACAAGCCACTGGCCTGTCATGGAGAAGAAAGGGAAGTGCAAATACCCTGGCTGCAAGGGGATCGTCTGCATGAAGTGCAGCAAATGTGACTTGCACCTTTGCATCACAGCTGAAAGGAACTGCTTTTTGCAGTTTCACGGGATGCCATGAAATGTGACATGAGTTGGACTGAGACAGGTGCACATGGATGGACTGGGAAAACACACACTTTACTTCAGGGAGCCGCCTATCGTTATACCTGTATTTTTGAAGTTCTTATGTTTTCATGTTCTACATGGTATTAGTGCATGTTCCAAGCTAGCATATGTTTACTTAACTTGTATAAAATACTTTCAAAAAGACTTGTTTTTGTTGTTGGAAAGTTTCTGGATGTAAAACAATAAAAAGCTGATGAATTTGATATGCATATATCGCATATTTTTTTGTCCGTTTGCAAGCATTATTATAATATTTTAAGTACCATTTTGAAGGTTAAATGATAGGAACCTACTTACTTTTGGTTTGCATGAGTTCCAAGTATAAAAATCTATCAATATCTAAAAGAAATGGCCATTTAAATAGAAAAGAAAATCATAATTTAATAGAAAAACTACTTTTTTGGCCATATGGCAACGTTTTCCTAAATATTAACTATAGAAACAATATGCAACTAAAGAAAATGTCAAGTTTTTTTTTACTTCAAAATAATAATAATAATAATTTGTATTGATGCATTTATGTTAATATTAATACATACTGGCTTATAAAGACATAAGGATATTCTGAGATCCTGAAATGGTTCAATTAACAATCACTAACAGTCTGTGATTGCCACTATGCACAACTCATGGCATACTTTGCTCCCCCCCTAAAAATATGATTAAAAACCACTCTGTGTATTGTAAATAATTTAATGGCATATACTTAAAATTATTGTGTAAGTAGTAAAAAAAAAAAATATTTTAGAAAGTTTTGAGTCCCCCTTTCCTTGCCTCACAGTGGTTTAGTCCACTGCCTGCTTTCCCCCTTTACTTTACCGGGGGGAGGGGGGGGGACACCGAGTTAGTTCCGTTGGGCTAGAACCCTTCAGGCCTGTTCCAAGTGCTATTTTATTCACTTTGAACATCAGATGAAGTGATTCTTTCTCTTTAATACAGATTATGCTGGATCATTAATAAATTAGTCATGACAAAAAATAATGATGATATCCAATTTAGACTAAGCGTTAAAACGTTAGCTTGTTTGGTAGCTTGTTTAATACCGTAGCTTGTTAGATACTAGTAAATCACCCACTACAACTAACACGGTGATAAGCCTGTGTGTGAACTGATATTAGGCTAATATTGTAGATCTACTGATGTGTTGGATTTTGCTCAATATGATTTTAAGTGGCAGATCAGTGGGCTTGCTGCAGTTCAGTATCTAAGTGAGAGACATCCTCTGTCCCAGACGAAACCTAAAATACTATGTGGAGGACGCAAAATAATTTAATCATTATAGATATGACCGGTGGTGCACGTATTTTAAAGGGTCATATGATGCGATTTCATTTTTTTCTTTTCTCTTTTGAGTGTTATAAGCTCTTGGTGCATAAGAAGATCTGTAAAGTTGCAAAGACTAAAGTCTCATATCCAAAGAGATATTCTTTGTAAAAGTTGTCAACCACGCCTACCTAAAACGGCTATTTCTAACATGCCCTCACATGTCTACATCACTGTGTGGGAATTTTTGCATAACACCGCCCAAATGTTCACGGAAATAAAGGTGGCGTAACTTTTATTCTCGCTGTATATTGTTGTTGCCGCCGCTGCCATGTCGTGAAGGCACTGTGTGTTTTGGTGTGAAAGCGAAACTACTTTGTTTGACTTTCCAAAAGAGGACGATATCTGCTTCGTCATGCCTGGAGCTGCTCCTGCTGGTCGCTGAGGAAATACCACAACTTTGCGCTGTGGATCGCCGGATTGGCTTTCATCGTGGACGAAGTGGAGTCCAGCCCGGGGGTCGTCACATATGGTTGCTGCAAGCCCTCCTTCGTCGCCGTGTGTGATGCTGTGTGTTTCGTTGCGAAAGCTAAAATACTTTGTTTGGTCTTCCAAAATGGACACGACTAGAAATCAGTGGTTAATTGTATTTACAACACGTTCCTGAACAGTTTAACCCAAATATTCAGATTGTGCAGCACATTTTATGGAGGAGTGTTTCCTGATCCTGGTAGAGTAGACTACAAGGCCGGCTGTTCTCACAGATTGTAAGTACGTTTTTTGCATTTATAGAGTTTTTATATTTAGACTTTTTTATTTAAAGCGAGTTTTTTGGGCAGTCTGGGCAGTAGAGTAGGGCTTGTTGTTTGTTATTTCTTCGATCACAAATGCAGACATGGGTTTTATGTTTACGCGGCGCGATGCAATGCAACGTGTAAAAAGACGGTATAAGTCATTATAATCCATAAGTATGTCACTGGATGCAACGAATGCCTCGTTTTGTTTATAATGGGTTTTCATGTTTTGAATCATCGCTCCGTCCGTGACAGGGCATCATCACAGTATGGTAGGGGCGTAACATGTCCGTCACACGCTTGAGGTATTCGGCCGATCACAATGCTCTGGATAGCTGGCCAATCAGAGCATATCTCGCTTTTCAGACCGATGAGCTTTGAATCGATGTGTTTCAGAAAGGCGGGGTTTAGAGGAGAAACAATAATGTACAGTGTTTGGAAAATAATGTGTTTTTTTAACCTTTAAACCGCATAAACACATTTCATTATACCAAATACACAAAATAATGTTTTTTATAGCAACATCATATGACCCCTTTAACCGAACTCATATTTAAACACGGTCTCCATGCTTCATGCAGTTGAACAGTCCACAAGTCATCAAATAACGGCCCCTCACTCATAGAAAATGTGCCTCACACGGCTTCTTGGTGTGAATAAAGGCCTCCTGTAGTGAATACATGTGTTTTTGTAAGAAAAATATACATATTCAAACGGAAGCACATTTTTCTCCTCACTTCCGGTAGTCGTACGGGAAGACGTTCGGCGAATGACGTAGCACGTCGTGTTGCGTGAAACACACGCTCCTTTTCATTTTTATGTGTGAACTCCCCTTTATAGTTTTTTTGACTAACAATCAAGTTCGTATACATTGCCATTCAATTCTTGTGAATACTTCTTCTTCTTATTATTACTTCCTTATCATATATATTATTATATATTTTTAGTAGATAATTCAATGAACAGCTCTTATTTCAGTCTTGTGTAACAACATAAGTATGTCTTACTGTCACTTGAGATCATTTAATGCATCCTTGCTTAATAAAAATATTAATAAAAAAAACGTATTGACCCCAAACATTTGAATGGAAGTATAGAATTTACTGCATAAAGCACACTTTTTCAGTGTATAAAAACCCTATTTGTTTGCTAGGAAGGAATAACAAAGCATGTCTATCATTCCATTGTTAGGGAGCAGAGAAGAAACAAAATGTTTTATTTTATTACATAGTAACAGAATACTTATTCTTCTGTTTAGCATCACATTATAACATAATACATAGTCATAGCTCAATGATGTCAATTTTTAATCATTAAATATCTAAACTTTATGGCCAAAGATCCCCCACTCGCAGATACACAACAGCTCAAAAACCATTCTGATCCATTCAGCAATATACACGCATACTTACAATTCACACTTCTTACAGAACATACACACATCCTCACAACATACAGACAAAATAAAGGGATATTTTAGTATACAAGAAAACAATAACATCGAGGACAGGTGTTGAATAACAGACTCTGTCTTTGTTTTAATCGAGATCCTGAAACATAAGCAGACATCTATTGTACATTGAGGAAAAGTGTACCTTGGAAAGAAGCAAGGTACCCCTACATTCATGATCATTCATTCAGAAGTCCTACTTCACGCTCTGCCTCACATGGGGAACGAGCAACACTGCATGAAGGGTACAAAATGGTAATTCAGAGCAAACAGGGCTTTCAGACAAGGCCATAAGTGAAACCATTGTACGTTAAAATACTGAGGGAAGGTAAGCAGGGCAGAACATGTGTGCGGTACAAGAGCATGTGATGAGAAAAACTATAAAAACAGCTAAACGTGAAGGGTAAAAGTAGGAAAACATAACAATACTTAATCACAATTCAATATCTTTCATTGCCTTCTTTTACCATTGCATCACCCTGGAAGAAGTCTGGCCTATGACAGGCTTGAATGTACTGCCTTATAGTGCAGCAGCTGACAAGTGCTTTCAAATGATAATCAATTTCAGCTTTTCATTAAAACATTGTGAACTATGTGCAGGGGTTTATACGCAGGTACAAATCAAGCATGCACTTACTAGCTCATACAATATCATATAATCCGATCGGCACTCCAAATCTGTTGTTCAAATGCAAATGGCTTGTTCTCATTAGAAATGTAATGACACTCAAAGTGGAAAGCATATTTAGTCCACAAGGAAAATAATGGCCACATTTAAAATTGAGTTCTGTAGTGTTTGTGGAGTTGATCATTGCCATTTCCCGTAGTATAAAGATGCAGATGCATTTCAGCGATCGAATTTCAGCGACAAATTCATCATTCATATCCCATGACTATTCTTATCGACCCCATAAAACTCACACTAAAAACTTGCTCTGATTGAAAACGCATTTAAATGAACACTGCCCAACATTAAGGAGCATTTACATGGAGGCCTCATAGAGCTTCAAAACCAGTGGATTTCTCTGCAAGCGCTTAAAAGTAAAGGTTTCTTTTGAAAAAGTAAATGAACCAGTGTACGGTTCTTTCTAGAATATGTCTTACCGTTAAAACTGAAAACACAGACATTCATATATTTACATGTCTTTAAAGAGTTTTAAGAGGTCTATCCATTTTTTGAAACCACCAAACTTAAAGTTCGTAAGTGAGATAGAATTAAGATGCGGTTGCATTAGTTGCATTAGTATATTTTGGTGAAATTTCACAGGCAAAAAAGATCCAGGGTCTTTTGTGAATAGTGTAGTGATGTATGAAGCACAGCTCACACAGAAGTTACTTTCAAACCAAGCTGCTTTCTGTTGGTCAATGCAGTGAATGAGTTGCCAATGTGAATTCATTGCAAAATCTACACGAGGAAATTGTTCGCCCTCACACAAAATTCCCGATCACATGGATACCCATTGAAATGACTGGATTTTGCCCAAGAAAATTAGCCAAATAGCAATAAATGTAACCACACCTTTAGCTGAAGCTAACATTCCTAACTCCGTCCGAGTTAGTCAGGCCGTCTGTTAATATGTCTGCAAAGAATAATGGTGAATGAAAGAAGAGGAAGAGATTAAAACAGTCTAAAAAAATAAAGCTTTGTTAAATCTCTGCATTATAGTCTTTTTCTGCTTTTGGTTCTACCTTTAGCTTGAATACAATGGATCTCAGAGAATGAAAACATTGACGCACTATGTACAGGTGCCACCGATGGTGGAACAAAAGTCAGTTGTTCAGTCCGTTGATTGATAGCTACAGCCTGACATCATTCCTGATGGCTGGACAGAATAGGCTGCCTGCAGATGGGGCAGGTGTTGTTTTCAGATAGCCAGCGGTCAATGCAATGGATGTGGAACTCGTGGGCGCAGGGCAAGCGGCGCAGCTTGTTGCCCTGAGCGTACTCGTTGATGCAGACGCTGCAAGCGCGGCCCAGCTCGCCCTCCAGGTTGACCTGACCGTAAGTGCGTGTCACCAGATTGTCAATCTGTTCTTTGGTGAGGCCCCTTGGGTGCTCCTCATCTTCATCTTCGTTGAGAAGGAAAAAGTGCGCCAGCCTTAAGATGGGCAATGTCCCATTTTCCACCAAGCTATTAGTGTCCCTGCTGCTAGGTCGTCCCTCCGTCCCAGTCCTGCTCACTCGTACTTGTCCTTCCTCCTCACCTGTCACTAAACCTTCTCGTACCGATTCCACTCCGCCATGGGCCACACCGCCCTCACCACTACCAACGCGGTACACCTGGGCTCCACCAGCAGAAGCGGAGTCCTGGTTGGGCGTGGCAGTTTCCGAGTCTGCTTCTGTCTCCATGAGGGAACTGAGCTCACCAAAGCCGGTCATGATCTGGCGCAAGATAGATCTTAGCGCCATGGAGCTGGGCTCGCCAAGGCCCGTCTCGGAAATGCGTCGGAGCGGTATACGTATAGTGCTAACGTAAGTGCGGATTCCTGCACGCTCGGAGCGCGAGATGGTTCGACGAAACCCCCCACTGTCGCTCTCGAAGGTGACTGTGTTCTCGGCGGCCCGAGCACGAGAGCGAGTGCGACTGGCAATGCTGTCCCTGTCCCGGTTCTCGCCCGGCCTGATGCGCCGTACCTGGAGGTCCAGCATGATCGTGGGGTGGCGCCGCACACCTCCAGCACCTGATACAGGCGTCTCCCCCTCTTCCTCACCAGCCTCCGGAGGATCCGTAGGAGCAGCTGGCTCTACAGCGGCCTCACCCATCTCCATAGCAACAGCGGTACTTCCGGTGGACTCCACTGGGGTGGCACTGCTGCTATGGGTGGGGCTAACGCTGGAGGCAGGGTTTCTGTCCAGGGGGGAGCGGCTACGTCTCGAAGAGCGAGACAAAACCCCACCAGCTCCTGCTGCCCGGCGCACACGGCCACGTGAACGAGTCCTGCTGTTTCGTGGCTCACGGGCAGCTGGCACCACCTGGGGGCTGGACTGAGGCAGAACGGTGGTGCAGTCTGGGTCTTCATTTCCATTCTGCCCCTCCCCTGCGTTAACTGAGGAGGTTGTGACCTGTATTTGACCCCTTACGGCACCACTATCCTGCTCTTGTGACTGAAAAGCAAGTGGAGCCTGTGGAGGAGGAGAGCTTGGCAAAGAAGGCAAGTTCCTCCTAAGAGCTGTGGTAGGAGCCTGTGAGGTCAGAGGTGGCGTTACAGGTGGAGCCGTGCTACTGCGAGTGCGGCGAACCGGGGCCCTCCTTCCCAGGGTGGGCCTGGCCGTAGAGTACGACGTGGGATGTTGAAGTGAGTAAGGTGCAGACCTTGAGGGGTTGTAAGGTGTCGTGGGTGCAGAGGCAGACGACTCTGGGGGAGGGGGAGGGGGGGGAGGAGGAGGCATTGAATGTTCAGTTGGGTCAGGGGTGTCGCTGTGTTCTCCAGGCTCAGGTTGCTCGTGGTTGATGTTGATCTCAAGACTGAAGCGGAACTCGCCGCTGTTGGGGTTGGTGCGGCTAACGGCACGCCATGTTTGGTTTCCGCTCTGCCCACTACGCGTGGCATTTCCTGTGCGCCGGAAGGTGTTCAGCCATTCCAACAGGGAGTCTCCATTAGACGTCTCTGCACCTGGCTCGACTGCACCTGGAAAAGAAAAAATTGTATATGACCAATTTCTTATTAATATTGATGAATAAAAGGGTAAGTAATTAAACAATTTTCTTTTATTTTGCTTGTTTCTACTTGCACAACCTAATTTGGTTCCTAACTACTTTCATTCAACTAGGATGCACTCAATTGCCTTTTTTCAAAAACATTTAAACAAATCGTACCAGATCACGGTAGTTTACATTCACAAGAATCACAACCGTGGACTGACAACAACAAAGTTTAAGTTAATTTTGACATTACATTTATGCCCTCTTCATTATTTTTCAATTAGTGGGTCAGATCATACATGTTTTACTATGGCTGCATAAGGCTGTATATCATCACAACCTAAACCCAAAGATTTATGCCCCTGCACTGTTGCTAAAAAATGCAGATGCATCCTGAATTGTTTTGTAATTGCATTGTGACTCTGCCTGCAAGGTGTTTATTGCACACAAAACCAGCTGATCATTCTAAGTAAAATTATTTGTATAGCTGAGCAACTTAATTCAAAACCATCCCTTTATGTCCTTACCGCTACTGCCCTCTGCCTCACTGCTCTGTGGGCGGGTTTCGGGGCGTGGCTGAGATGACACTCGCTCCTTTGCACCATCCAGACGCTGCCTCAGCTCCTCTGCAGTGACTTCACCTGTAATCAAACAAAGACACACCTTATTTAATATCCATCTATTGTTCATTTAAGTAAAAGACTAGGTTTGGAAATTTGTACTTCCTCACGCCTTACATTTTATAATATGCTTTACATATTTCTCTGTGTAAGGGTAAACTACATGCATCTTTGCATACGGACGGGTTCGGTGTGTTCTCACCAGGTGTTCCCAGTAGATTGCCGTCTCTCATTAGTCTGTATTCCTCCTCACTCAGTTCATTAATGAAGTGATAGTATGCCTCCTCCCGCCGAAGCCGCTCTGCTTGACGATGGCGCTCGTCTCGGCCGCCGGGAGGGTCCATCACCACAGAAACCGCTGCTCACAGATAATACAAGGATGAAAAAAATCACAAAAATGTATCAATAGATACTTAAGCTGCCCAGTTATGGCTTTGTCTCTGTTCTATTTCACTGTGTGTAACTTTTCTTTCTCTGGACTTTTCTTATCAACATTAATATTTCAGTTTATAAGGGAATCTGTAAATTTTGTGGTCTTGTAACTGGTCACCCTATATTTTAAGTTCTTCAATTTTAACACTTTGGTTCGGTGTGTAAATACATTTTTTAGAATACAATGCCATGTAGGCCATTAAAATTGCATGCACAATATATAACAGAATAGAAAAAAAAGATTCTGAGCAAAAATGTACTATCATCACTTATAGGACATGATATTTCCCTAAAATAATCTCACGGTCAACATTCATCTTCAATAAAAACCTGAATTACATATAACATACAAAAAAATATATATATCTATATATATATATATAATCTCACCTAGAACTGGCATGATCAGTTTACACGTATGAAATCATGGTCGATAATATGCAAACCAGCTCCACATATAAACCTAAGTTGAGACAGCAAGAATAACTGTCCTGCAAAATATCGTGGATATATGTAATGAGAGTCTGAAGCATAAACTTCTCTGTCTAAAACATAGCCACCATTAAGAGACAGCACGACAAAAGGAACGCCTCAAAGGCAATCCGTAATCCCAGTCTGGAATCCCACCGCTTTGACACAAGTCAAAACACACCGAGAGCTACGTGACGTTGACAATAGCGTCAAATTAATTCATATGAATAACACCTCAGTCATTTCAAACAGTATTGCTGCTCTGTTATAATACAGTAGGCCACAGACAGCATCGCAGAACAAGTCAAGCACCAAAACTGGGCTGTCAGCCTCACAACCAATCAGCGTCCGAGAAGCGATGACTGACAGCCAGATTATCCACTCAGCATTGGTTAAAGGAGGGACATGACAAAGAAAAAGTCGGGTTCCATGTCAGCTAGCAACCTATCCCAGAGACAATAAAAAGCCTAGGCTAGCACTCTACACAGGGTGAAATTCACAACTGAAATTGGTCATTAAACTGTCACCATCGTCTGTCATCGGGCAAACGCAAACCATGCGGTGGAGCTAGCTGTCATTTTAAATGCGCAACATCTTTGATGATGTCGATAGATTGCTGACAAGCTACTGGGGCCATGAAAGTTAATCATTATTTTGACAAGATGAGGGAAAAATGTCACTGACACAAGAATGTAACAGAAAATACGAAATGTAATAACACTGTCCAAAATGAAAACAAAATAAAGAAGCGGAGGTAGTAATAGATATGTAAGTACCTGAAACAGCAGCTGTAATATGGACTATTCTCTTCCTCCGCTCTGATTACAATGTAGCCAAGATGGGACCAACGGAGCTACACAGACAACTGTCCGGACAACTACCATGTGCGCAAAACCAGTTCCCACAGTAATACATCATCACAACCTATAGGTGCACTATTACATACACACACACACACACACACACACACACACACACACACATCATACATATATATATATATATTTCAGTGGTGTGCGGTAGTGTTCTGAAATGAGGAGGCAAAGTCCTCAAAGGTTTTTTTTTTTTAATTAAATGTAAATTCATGTCCCAGTCACATCTTCTTGGTTAAATAATTACTTACACTATCAGAAGGAAAAAACAATTCCATTTTTTATGTTTACATTCAATATTCTATAATCAATATTCTATTCTATTCTATAATCAATTCATAATCAATATTATATTTGTTAAAGTCAAGTATACTAAAGCCCTTTATATTTATTCCAAAATAATAACTCAAGGTAGTAACAATTTAAACAATATTTTATTTGTGAACTTATGTTCAGCTATTCTTTTTAATAGTTATCTTTTAACTATTTTGAATTTTTCGGATAATCAGTCATCAAAGCTAGGAAAATATTGTCACAGACACTGAGATTTACTTTAAAGTTCACCAAGCTGATTACTCACTAAAACTCCCACACCGGTGCTTTCAGTAGTTAGGGAAGACATTTTTTTTTTTTTTTTTTTTTTATTCTATTATTATTATTATTTTTTTATCGCTTACTTGTATCTCTTACTGCAATAACCAATCATTGTATTCTATATTTCCTACATTTTTCCTAATATGAATATTTTATGATTGATTTATATACTACAAAAACTTTTTGTTTGCCATTTTTATCACAGAATAAATCAGAAAATATATTTTATAGTTTCTAAAGGCTACTGTAATAAATGATATGTCAATTAACATTGCATCATCCATATACTTTATTTGGAAATGTATATGACTTGGAAAAACTATAAACCATGTATCGTCGCAATCGGTTATTATGGTCTTCACGTTCAGCAGTCAAAACGTTTCTGCTTTTATTCGCTTAGCTAAAGCCGGATGGCCTTTGTCCAGGCGTTTTTCAGGCAGTCATAATTTATTACGTTTCTTCATTTTTCTTCATATTACTTAAGAAGGTTTTCATTTTTGGGAAATGTTATATTCATAATGTAATGATTTTAAAAATAGCCATTGTTTTTCCTGTTTTTTCAAATACTTTTGGATGTATTGTAATATCTTTAAGGATGTTAAAAGGCAAAAACTGTACGAATACTACATAGCTTATTGAAGAAGTTAAATACCTGTGTAATTTTTTTCTTTATTTGATTCCCATTTAGTGTGTGCTCTGTTCGTTTGGGGATCGTCTTAAGATTTTGTACTTGCCTATTTGTATTTGTGTTTTCCTGCAATAAAAAAAATCATAAGAATAATAATTTTTAAAAAGTTATTACTTGTATGAGGCTGTTTTGTACTTTCTTCGGGAGAGCGCCCTCTGGCTTCCAGTATAAATGAAACATACACTGCATGAGAGCATTTACAAAGACTAAAAATATCCATGATAGGGACTTTGGTGTTTAGCGCTCCATAATGTTCACATCGCCTCATTTTGGATACGAATAATATGTCAGGTCATGCAAAGACTATCTTGTCTCTTTTAGGGGGTTTGTTAAAACTCAATGGGCTGTTACTTTACCTGCTGGTGTCGCTGTTGGACAATGTTTCTTTAGAAAAACGAGTGATTTATACACTTTTTAATGTAATATTTGTAATATTGTCGTTGTTTTATTTTTGTACTATTAATTTTTTTCTCATCCAATATTTTGCCTCCTTGGCGAAAACGCCCCTGA
Organism: Sinocyclocheilus anophthalmus; assembly: GCA_018155175.1. Classification (NCBI taxonomy): domain Eukaryota; kingdom Metazoa; phylum Chordata; class Actinopteri; order Cypriniformes; family Cyprinidae; genus Sinocyclocheilus; species Sinocyclocheilus anophthalmus. Next base: position 233,227 of record JADLZN010000372.1, on the reverse strand, counting down.
GAATATATGAAAAATTATCTCTCTAAAATTCTCTAAGCTTTAATCAGCGCAATATGTATCGATTAACCCCCCCCCCGTTAACTTTAATTATGCTATACTTAAAAACCCTTGTTATAATGGGTTAATTTGCTTTTATACTTTCAATATTTTTATTTGGAAGAATTATATATGTATCGGGTGGTTTGTTGTGTTAACGTGATAATGCGTGTTTGTTATTTGAAGAGGGTTAATAAAGGTTAAAAAAAATAACCACAGTAACAGTGAGAGGATGGATGACATTTCTGTGAGCAATGAAATGCTTCATTTTGATAGAGTTGGGTATGTGTTTATTTATCTATATATATTTAGCCTACTTATCAATTCTGAACAACGTCAAATACTATATAATAAAAATAAGTGTAGTGTTTTGTATAAATGTTAAAGCAAAAAAGCATTCAGTTTTATTGTTAATAAATATTATATTGATAGTTATTGATCAAATGAGCATTGTTATTAATTAGCCTATATTTTGTACATTCCTCTATATGTATTTTGTGTATAATTGTAAAAGCAATAAGACCATTCAATATTATAGTTAATAAATATTATACTGATAGTTCTTGATAAAATAAGCATATTTTGTTTCATTAGCTATATTTGATTGTTTTCGTAATTAAACCAGTTACACAATGTGAATTTGTTATTAATTACATTTTGTACATTCCTCTATGTATTTTATGTTAAAATGCAAAAAAACCGAAAATGTACATAAGCATAAAACCGAAAAACACAAGCACTTTTCAGTAAAGAGTTAAAATCCACGTGGTGCGCCACAAAGCCCATTCCTCGCCGTCTGTGTGGCTGCAAGTGCCATTCACGACGTTTTGCGACATTACCGTACGTGGACGCTCAACTCTCCCGGGTGAGATACCGGTTGAGCGGCGCAGTTGCACAGAAATATCAAAGAAAGCGACCGATAGTCCAATAACACTCTGCACTTTTTGTCAGATCAAAAGCACACGTGCTTCATACGCCGTCTCAGCTGCCTGTAATTGTTCGCGGTAAATGTGGACTCTTTAGTTGAGCTGAAAAGCGACGCGAGGGAAGGCAACTAATTGTCTAAACGGGGCTTGAAGTAAGTTGCCTCCCCAGCGACGCTTTAAAGGGAAGCCACAGCCCGGATCCCCAGAATAACGGTGAAAATGGACTATGATTTCAAAGTGAAGCTCACCGGGGAGAGAGAACGAGTCGAGGATCTCTTTGAGTACGAGGGATGTAAAGTTGGACGGGGGACTTATGGCCATGTGTACAAAGCAAAGAGGAAAGATGGGTGAGTTTGCAGGATGGACTTGTGCAGCGATATGAGGCCTGCGCTCCCGTCGCTCAGCTCTCAGAAACCAAAACAGACCGTGTGTTGTCCGCCCTCGGCCCGGTGTTTTAGAGAGACACGTCTCTTGTCTTCAGAGAGAGTTTGATATTTTTGAGGGGATTGTGAATGTATGTCAGCAGGCACGAGCGCTGTTGTGATTGACGAGCTTATGCAGGTGTATTTGATGCTGATTTAGATTTGCAACATCATGTGTTTTTTCTTCGCCATGATGAAAACTATATTTACCATTAACATAAACTACACTTTCTTAAAGGCATCTTTAAGCAGCTGACTAAACTGCTGCTCCAAAATACACAACATTGCATAAAATCAGCATCTCCATTATAAAAGGAGGCTCTGATGCTGCTTTACATTCCATGTGAATAAAATACAGCATTATAGCAGCCTTATATGTTGCCTTTGTCGTGTCAGAGAATTCTAATGAATAGTTTCATATTTTATTTAGACTAATGTTTCTGTATAATTTGGTAACACTTTGCAATGAGGGCCTTTTGTTAATGCATTAACTAACAATGAGCGATAAACTTGTTACAGTATTTTAAAAATCTTTGTTAATGTTTATTAACTGTTCTTTGTTAATGTTAGCTCACTTTCTTTAATTGTTAGCAAGATTACTAAATGCTTTAGAAATTTTTCATTGTTAGTTCATGTTAACAAAATGGAATCTTACCTATAATTTCGTATTTAAACCAGTTACATTTTTATAGCCTCAATATTCTGTTATTGTTCTCTTCCAATGCGTTTGTCACATCAGCTGTATGAAGATATCATTAGTCTCCCAATTTCATGTCGACACCTGAATCCATTGCTGGTGTGATTGACCTCACTTTTGAGATTTTACCGAGGAGATCAGTGTCCCCTGCACAGGTTTAGAGGAGGATCTTTTTAGCCTTTTCAGGTTTCTACTTCAATTCTGCTGACTTATTGAAGTATTTCTGCAATTGCACTGGTTGCATAAGTGACTTTGTTGCACTTACCAGTTTATTACAGCAGACATTGAGGATTATGAAAGGTTGTTATAACATCAATACAGCCTTGACATGCCATGCTTCATATTGGTTTGTCAACAGTAGCCTTCCAAGGAATAAAGGCCAGTGTATAACAAAGCACCTCTAATTCTGTAAAATGTTTTTGTCGTCATAAAAAAAGACTTAACGTTGTGATACAGAAATGATTTTCATATACTGATGTTTACCGAAGAGGATTGGAAGAAGTACAGATTGGAAGTAGAATTGGGAGGTCTGTTTTATTAGAAGTCTGTTGGGGGAAAAAGGGAGTTGAAATTCCTGCGCTCTCAATGTTTTTGGTAACTTGCCGATAGGAATATATTCTCCAAAACTTTCACATCAGAGACAAAAACACAGGGATTTGTCTGTGCTCTTCATCCAAAGAAGGACAAATTATTCTTTTCTAACACAATGATCAAAGGGCTGAGAATAACAGTATGACAAGTGTAACCTTTCTAGGATTAGATCATTTATAAACACCCAAGTAATTTATCAGCCTTTCTAATTAGACTGTGCCACACATATGATAGTCTGCTGAATTTGTGTGGTCCTTTGATTTTTGTGGTGCATAAAACGCTGATGGAATCACTGAATTCGGTCATAAAAATGGAATTTACTGTATAACATGGAATGTCACCGAATTTGGCAAAATATTTGGATGAATAAATCAAAAGAACAATTTACCGTAAGTAAACTAAATCACAATGTGGACTAGTGTCTGTGAATATTAAACCACAAAAAAGTCTTCTATAGAATGTACTTAAAGTAATAACTATAAATAATAATAATACCCTTTTTAAAGACATTATTTTAAAAGGAATATCACTATCACAATTTTTTGTTCATGTTTCAATTTAAACAGTAACAGTAAACTCTGTTGTGCACCACTTTGTCAAGAAAAATTAAAAGAATTTTATGACTATATTAATGACTATATTTCAAAAGATTCATTAAAAGTTAGTTTTATGCATTTACTTGATTACCACCATTTTTTTTTAAATAAATATGTATTAAAGGGTTATAGATGCTATGTTGTTATAATTATTTTGTGTAGTTGGTGTAACAGAATATGTTGACATGTTTTAATGTTAAAAAAACACATTATTTTTTAAAATACTGTACATTATTGTAGATCCTCTATGCCCGGCCTCTCTCAAACACGTTGGTTTCAACAAAGCCCCCTCCTTTGACAAGCGCAGTCTGCTCTGATTGGCCAGCTGACCCAGTGCATTGTGATTGGCCGAACACCACAAGCACGCGTCGGAAATGTAACGCCCCTTACCATAATCACTAATAATGTAGTTAGTTTTACCATCAGTTCAAGCCCGAAAGAGCAACAGAGTCGCGTGACAGACACAGTGATGATGCAGTACACAAGCCGCGGTTAAGACGGCTGACGTGCTATGATTTCTGAAAGGCAGTTCACTCTCCTGTGACGTGACCCTGTTCCCCCCCCTCACACACACACACACGCACACACACACACACGACGAGTTACTCTGTGCTGTACAAAACTCCGCATTTGAACAGTCAGTTGCAAATATTTAAACTGATAACAAAACATACTTACAGTCACTGATTCAGAAGCGCCAGATTGTCATAGCAAAAGTCAGATTTTTTTTTTTTTTTTTTTTTTTTTTTTTTTTTTTAGGGGAAAATACCCTGTGTGCACAGCCAGACTGTACTCTCTAGGTTAAAAAAACTGTCGTCCATAAAATGCGGTGCACAAATTCGAACATCTGGGTTGTGCTGTTTTGTTGTAAATAAATCTTAACCAACGATTCCTAATTGCATCTACTTCCGGAGGCAAATAAAGTGCTTTTTTATTTTTTTTACTTTTTTTTTAATTAGTTTAATTTACAAGATTCACAATAAATATAGAACAATTTTAACAGAAAGGGATAAAAGAAATCATACATTTAACATGTAGATATCAAAAATATGCTACAGCGTGTACAGTTGTATACTTACACCAAATAAAGTGCTTTTGCTTTTTTGGCTGCATCAACATTACTGCTGTTCCTGAAACCACGCCTTCTTTCTTTGCGTGCACATTTGGGCGGCATTATGCTAATATTTCCACATAGTGACGTAGATATGTGGGGTGTTAGAACGAGCCGTTTTAGGTATTTCTTTTTGGTGTGGTCTGACTCTACTTTTAGAATATCTCGGGGGCTTGAGAATAGTCTTTGCAACTGAAAGATCGTCTTTAGCACCCAAGAGTGGTAACACTCCAAAAGAACGGAACCTTGTAAATCGCCCTCTTATAGGACCCCTGTTAAAGTAAATCCAGACCTATTAAAACGGACCAAAACAGGATGTCTAAGTTTCAATTCATTCAACCTTATTGTTTGTGTTTTTAACCTCTTTTATATACATTAAAAGAATTAAAAACGGCTGTAATGGGGCCGTCAATTCAAGAACCACGACACAGCTGCAGTGTCAATTAAAACCCTTATTTAATTACTTTTGGAAAGAAATGAAACGACCATGACTGATAGTTTCACATTTATTGATTAGAAATTAGAGCTGTGACATGGGGGAATTGAAAAAATACCTAAAAATACCATTCTACATTTTACTTGTATTAGTGTTTTTTTGGTAGGAAAACTGGACCGAAAATAACCTTAAATGTCTGCAGGACATCAGTTGTCATATTGAGGCAGCTAAAATAGCAATCCTCCCAATTTGCATAAGATTTTATTGTATTTAGTGCTATCACATGGGATTTGTTTTATTTTGCTCAACACTAATTGGTTTAACTCTCTAATGCGTACCACGGTTTAGCAGCGCTCTTTTTCACGCCAGTTGAGATTAGCCCTTTTTGTGAGCAGTGATGTGCCTGTATTCGGTGCTGCTGTTCCTTAAATTGGTAGCTAACCGTGCTGGCCTAAGTGACCCTCACCGCCCGGGACCCAACGTGGGCTATCCAGCCAGATGGTGCGGCCCCCCGTCACTTGCACGGTCCTAAGGCATTTCACGCTGTTTTTTGTTTTTGTGCTTGTTTGAGCGGTTTCCCGCTCCTTTGTTTCCCGACCCGTTACCGGGCATTGTGAGATCTTATCGGCAGCTTATTCTGTATTCTCTCTCTTTCTTTTTGTGAAGGCCTTCATTCAGTCACCATCTCCCTGCTGACCTTTGCTTAGTGTCAGTGGCTCGATTAGAGTTTGCAGCCTTTCCGGTTTGTTGTTTTTGTGGTACTCCAAGCGTCCTCCTCCTTCTTACATTTGCGGCCTTCAGTGGTAGTATTCCCCTTCCTAAGGGGTCCTCTTGCCTGGAGGTAGTTTTCGGGAAAGTTAGTGTTATGAAGCGTCTTGTGAGTATGCTTCTGTGCTCCTGCAGCGAACGGAGCTAAAGATTCTGCTTGACGCATGATGCGCCCAGGAGTATCTAACTAGGTTGCTGCAGAGCGGTCTTCGCAGGATAAGCGATCAGTTCCGTTCTTTCCACCCTTTGTTGTCCTGCATTGTCGGCCTATCTCCTTCGCCAGTGTGTATATCTATTGCCCCCTTCTGGTTCATAATCAGTTCCTGTTTCCTCCCCCCTATTATCGCATGTGGCGTTCCCTTTAGAGAGTTACCACTCGTTCCTCTATTAGCTAGAATTTCCCGAACCACACGCGGCATTGCTATCCTCATCCTGTATTTGTGCATGTACACAGGAATTAGTTTGCCTTATTTACAATATACTTGTACACCCGCTCGGACATGTATTTTGTGTTTTGATTGATAGGGGGGTTTATTCGGCTTTACGGATTCGTTTATCAAATAAGAAGTGACTGAAACTCGGACTGCAAGCTCGAATTTTGTTTTTAATGCAAAAATACATGCACACCTTATAATCCTCGTTACTGTTGTTGTACTCGTGTGAAACATCTCCTTGTTCGCTGAGAAATACAGACTTCTCCTTCCCTCTTCCCCTTGTATGTTCTCCTTTCTTGATCCTCTTATGATGGAGACGATATTTGTCAGTTTTCATAAATTCAATGACTACCGTTTGTTGTTATTGCCTTCCGGGGAGGAGCAGTCTCACACACAACGCAGTTTGATGGTGCCGTTGCACCCGAAAGCCAGAATTACTTCTTACTACAACTATAGGGAACTGCTTATGCGTTATGTGCAATCCATTTTCCAAAAATATTTCATAAAAACCAGCCACAAGCAACTCTCCCCCACTGGGTCAGCTATATATCTCCAGTGTAGATTTTCGTTTAGTTTTTTCCCTTGAGCTTTCCTTGATTATCCGGCTATTTTACCCCAATGAGGATAGACAAGCCCGGTTGGATATTTTTTACGGATTCGAAAGGCCACTGTTCTCTGAAGGATGTACAAATGACTTTTCGGTGTTTAGATCACAGATAATGCACACAACTGTATGAACTTGTCGTCACGGTTTTTTACGCTGAGTTAAAGTTATGTATTACGACGCTCTATAGGGAATCATTTCACTGTATTCTATTTTTTTGGTGAATCATGTTTTTTACCGCGTGTGTGGAAGAACATCACACCAACTAAAACACTATTACAAACAAACGGGAAGAAAACCATAAATAAAACAGGCCTCCTCCCAGAGAATCCTCTACATCTCGCACCATCCCACCCCCGCCCCCACCCCCCTTAGACCCACATAAACACAGAAGTAAAACAATATAAAATCAAATAAATATATAAAAATATATACAAACAGAATTGGTAATAATATTAACAACAGAATGACATCTTTAGATGAAATGACCAAAATCTTCGAGACTATGGAAATCCAGTTCTTCCAAATAGATAAAGTAGCAGGCTTTGCGTAATTTGTCTGTGCAGAAGACAGTTCCAGATATAGTATTTCCAATAAGGAATCAATCCAGTGCTTAGCAGAAAGGTCATGAGGGAGTTTCCAGCTTTGAACTGGTAATTTCTTTGCTGCAGTCAAAGCTGCTAGCCAAAATTTTCGTTCTTTCTCACTTATAGGAAATGGAACAACTTATTTAAAAGAAGTAGTCAGAAGAGTATGTGATTTCAGACGCAGCCATACATTTGTTTTCAACTGATCCGGTTGTCCAGTTCAGCGATTAACAGTTCACTGAATGTGAAGATTATTAGTAAATAGCTATTTATATTTTGGTTTATTCATACACACATGTTCATTGGCCGTGTACAGAAGAATCTGCCTATGTGGCATCATGGTAGAGTTGACACTTAGCTCTATATGGAAACTGGGGGGCGGGATGCTTTGTGTCCTTTTTGAAGCTACAAAACTCCAGTCCCCATTCATTGTAATTGCATGAAAAAGAGCAACCGGCACATTATTCAAAATTTCTCCTTTTGTCTTCCTTAGTCATAAAGTTTTGGAACAACGTGAGGGAGGTCGTGACTCAAACAATGAGTACGAGTTTTTTATTTTGCCGTAACTTCCTTTTCATCAGCTATATTCAGGCTGCAAGTGTTTTGTGGAATTTGGGTGTCTGGCTGAGGTCGTTCTCCGCATGTGTGTGTGTGTGTGTCACTGTGTGTGTGTCTGTGTGTGTGTTTGTTCTTGTTTGCTCCTTGCAGCTGCTGCGTGAACTGAAGCACCCCAATGTGATCTCGCTGCAGAAGGTTTTCCTGTCACATGCAGACCGCAAAGTGTGGCTTCTCTTTGACTACGCTGAACATGACCTCTGGGTAACATACAGTCAAACGCTCATGCACACACGCAGAGAAATGTTTGTATACAGTACATATCTTGCTGAGGGTCTACGTGTCTTTGCCTTCAGCCAAACTAATTCGCAGTCAAACCAGAGCGGGTTGTGGGGCCTCCAAGGCCAATAAGAAGCCTCTTCAGCTGCCACGTGGGATGGTAAAGTCTTTGCTCTACCAGATCCTGGACGGCATCCACTATTTGCACGCCAACTGGGTCCTGCACAGAGACCTGGTGAGGTTCAATGTGTGTTATATCGAACAGTTAATGTCCATCCAGATGTAGCTCATTTGACTGGGCTGATTATTAGAAATCCCATGACAATTTCCAGTAGGTGGCAGCATTTATAAAATAATTTGTAAATATATTTTTGCCATAACAGATGTAAGGATAGAATTTAACAATTCTGCAGGACTTAATGGATTTTATTTTTCTTTTTGAGGAAGAGAATTTGTGGAAAAAAAATAAAAACGTCAACTTACTGTGCCAAACTTGGGTGTATGGTAATAAAAGTGAAACTATCAATTAGATTTTGGTATCGTGAATTCAAAAATTATGAAAATAATAAATAAAAAAAATTCGATGGAAAAAATTTAAAAATTCACTAATGAGAACCAGCTAATAGCATGTTTTAAAAAAATGTAATAAAAATTAAACGCGCAATAACAAATACTAAAATTAAGAAAAGGTAAAAAAGGTTCAATCATGAAAAAAACCTTACTTATGACGTTATTTCTCTCAATAACACGTTGCCATAATGATGCTGCATTAATTCTAATAAATACAAAGAAAATTTTGAAAAATGTTTCATGCTAATTGAAACCCAGCTCCTTTAGCTAGTCACAGTATTTACTTTTAAAAAAATTAACCATTCTGGTCTGAAAAAAATTAAATATTAATTTAGATGCGATTATATCTGCGATTAAGATTTGATTCAGCACTAATAGATATTACTATATTATATTTTATATATAATATATATAGGATAAATAATAAATAGAATTTTTTTGACCTGATTAAAATATGCAACCTCTGTTTCGTTTGGTTCTATAAAGGAGGTATATTCATGCATGTTGTAAGTTTTCGAAATCCTAAAAAAGTTGCAAAGAAGTTCCAGCATGTGTTATCACACGAAATGAGAGAGGAAGTATACAGCTCTGAACTTTGACTTCTTCAATATTCTGCCAGAAAGGCCAACATATTGTTTACATGGGAGAAGGTCCTGAAAGTATTTTTTGGGACGTGTGAAGATAGGTATGGACAGCAGCTCTGTTTATTTATCTTGTGAAAAAAGAAGAGGAGATATGCCGCACATCAGAGTGTTTGAGCACATATCTATTGACAATTTGAATATTCTGTCCCTGATGGCAAGCTGATATGGGTTTTGCCGTTCTCTTAAACTACCACTGAAGCCTTAGAGATCTGGATCTATGTAGTTGTATCGTTCTGGTACAGAGCACCGGGGGATGATGGGAAGCCAGGCATTACCAAAGGCCCCATTGGTGAGGATGGTATGTATTGTGTGTGTGCAAATAACATTTAAAATTGTATACTAGATTTGGGACTTTCTCTCTCATCATCAGATATCTGGGCGATCGGAGCGTATCTTTGCTGAGCTTGGACTCAGAGGCCTATATTCCACCCCTGTCGAAAAGGAGGAATTAAGGACCAGTAATCCTTACACACGATCAGCTGTGCCCCCCGGATCTTTAATGTCATGGCTTTATGGAAGGTATCACGTCCCACTGACATTGATTCGGTGAAAACTAGAGAATGTGGGACGTTTTGTTTTTTACGGAGTTCTTACAGGTCCCACTCAATGTTTTTTACTGAGTCAAAGGTAATTTTTCTCTTGCAGAAACAATCCCAGAAGTGAAAATCAATAATTTGTTGTTTAATATTTAAAGGTGTGTGTGTAAGAATGTATTATAACCAATTCTGGAGAGGTACGGTTCCTCTAATATTTTATTTTGTACTTTAACTGAAAATCCTGGAAAGTTCTCACAATGATTACTGCTATAAAACAAACAAAAAAATTATAGCCAAAGAGGGAACACACTCCCCAATAAATGATCGTAATAAAAATGACAAAATCAGAAAGTTGATAAAACTAAGCAAAAAAAAATTACAACCAACTAAAAATAAAGGCTAATTGAATTGAAATCCAACAAATACTAGTATACTTATAATCATGCTAAAAATAACACTGTTGACACATTAAATTTGTGGTTTAAATATTTATATTTGCGTTACAGTTAAAGTTCCAAGCTTCAGTTCATTGTTCATGATAATCTTTGTAATCTAATTTTCTCTCAGTAAAGACTGGGAGGACATTAGAAGATGCCGAACACTCACGTTGATGAAAAGACTTTAGGAGGAATACGTAGTTTTGATTAACATCTTGACTGTAAAAATTTGTATACTATATAAGGCCTTTCATGACTAGATGTTTGTTATTGATGGCATGTTCCTCTTGCTGTAGGCCTACACCTAACTGCTAGTACTTATAAATTCTTTGGAGAGAAACATAAAGTGAAACTGACAGCAAAGCATTCACTTGGTAAGTGGTGCGAACTAGATTGCAAATCTCATTTATTTCGTTCGTTCTCATAATTTAAACTGTAATTTATGAAATCCTTCTCAGCTGCAAAAGTTGCTTACTATGGGACCCAATCCGTTTATAGAATCATTTTTCATTGAGCAGGCCATGCAAGACTGAATTCCTGGAGCCGAGCTTACCCAGTTTTGAGTGAGTGATTTGTAGGAGGCAAAATCAGCTTTTGGCTGACCCTCTGACACAAGTGGAGTAGGATTTCTGTAGTTTAATGTTGTACCGAAAGTTAGTTTCTCGGCAACCACGGTGCTATACTTGCATAAGCTATTGTTTGGGTATACTTAAAATAGCTCTTGTGTTGTTTCGGTCTTGTTCTGGGTGCCAGACTTATCCCAAACCGAGAAGTCCTGACAGACGAGGAGCGGAAGAAGGCAGATAAAGTAAAGAACTGTGTGTTTGCTGCTTTTGAGGATTTTTCTGTGTCAGCCCCCCCCCTGTGAATGTATCTTACTGTCCATTTCCAGTTTCTATACTATGATGTAGTTTATATTACAATTATTTAATTGAGATTTAGCGTTGTAATTTCTTTCTCTCCTACACTGCAGAAAACCCAGCGCAGCAACAGAGCGGGAACAAACAACCAATGGGGCGGGGTCACCACAGGGTAACCCTGACACAGCCACGCCAAGCCAGCCTCTGAAGAAGGTGAGGAGTTGGTCCGCCCACTACACTAAGTGGCCGGATCTGACCTCCGATACAGGTAATCCATGGAAACTAAACCATTATTATAATTTTTTTTGATTTTACAAAAAGGCTTACAATACCATCTATTGGCCATCAGCCCAAAATCATTGAGGAAAGTCCAATTTTTCCAGTCCGTTACCTGCCATTTATATACGGTTCTATATGTGGTGGTGGTGTGTGTTTGGTCTGTGTAATATATATATATCTATATTATGTCTGATAATACACACATTCCATTATCTATGAATAAGGTATGTATGTATTATGGTGTGCGTAGGACTAAAGGCCTAAACAGCTATATCTTGATAGAGCAAATTCGCACTATTTCCTTACTTCATCTTCCACCTGTATACATTAGTCGGTTGTTGGTTACCCGTTTGTCTGTGGCTTCATGTGGGCGACTATCGTTTTCTCGTTTTGGCTTATTACGGTGCGATAGCAACTCAGTCCATTTTTTTCCTCTGCTCTTTCATCTACGATCTGAAAGTCCATTTACATTAGCATCAGTGTGTATTGATATGCTTTTGCTGCTGTGCATGGCCTATGTTTTGTCTCTATCTTGATAAGGCAAAAATATAGTTCTCCGTCCAGACCCCCACTAGGATTGTTGTATGTCTCTTTGTTATTGCAGTTTCGCCCTCAGCGGTTTTTGTCTTCTAAACAGCACTGTTTTTGAACACCCTCGTGTGTTGGGTTCGTTTTCTGTGTTTCCAGCGCTCCAATCCCTGTGCCTACAGACACCCAGGAGCAAAGCACCATGCCCCAAAGGCAGCATTGGGAACGCTCTACCTCAGGCCAGCCTCCACAGTACTACACCCGACGCACCGGTACTGAGTCAGGCCACCCCCCCTTACCAGTGCCCATTTGAATAGGAGAATGTTTTTTCTCTCCCTTTTCCTTAGGGAGGGGGTGTGGGATCTTGTAGCAAACCGCTCACCCACTGAGGCTTTGCTGTGCCAGCCTTTCCCCGCCTTCCCTTTTTCTTCCTCTCGCACGGTAGACCTTCCAGATACGTACCTAACCAACATCCCTTTTTTGTTATGCCGCAGCCCCATAACTTACGCTGACCCCGGCGAAGAAAAACATGAACTTCAAGACTAGCCTTCCGTGCACACAAATGAATAAAACAGTGAGCACGGTGTATTTCTTGTTCCATTTTGGTGCATAGCCTTGCCAGTTCTCGCTGCAGGCTGTGCTCTTCACAATTTAGAAAACCAAAACAAAAATTGTCTTAACACTCTCAATATATGTGGTATCTGGAACAGCTGACGGTAGTTGGCACTGGTTTGGCGTGAGGGGAGACCCCACCCTACCATTTTCCTATATCTGTATTGTTAGTTGCCCTTCCGCCTTGCCCTCACTTTGACATCCGTGGCCTCTTCGCCAAACTTCCAAGTTGCTATGTTGATCTGCCCCCAGCAACGACTAGAAGGCGGTTCTCTATTGTCTGTCCTGTCTCCTTACGTGCCAACCTACCTACCCACCAAGCCCATGACGCTTCCGTCTTTTAGCCATGTCGGGACGCGTCGCCGGTGCTGGAGCTGCCTGATGACGCTAATGGCTCATCCTTAGTGCCCCTGCGCATCTCTGTGTTAGTACACCCCTGCCTGGGCTCATCCGCACTCATACCCATTGCCCTTTCAGGTGTTTAATCCGTGCAGTTTGGTTTTAAGTTTTAGGAGAGGCCAGCACCTTGCCATGTTGCGTTCAGTGTATTTTATAGCTGTCTGCGTGACCGATTGCTTTATGAACTTAGACCTAGTGTGTGTGATAGCTAGATTGAACCTTGCTATTTGTACGTATGGGTCCTGACCTATTTACATGAAAACCAAATGATCTGACCAAAGTGGACAGGCACAAAAATAAAAGTACACGTCTTTATTTCTGTGTCTGTCCTGGTGATTCGCCTTCTGCTCCCATTGTGCGTTGCATGCTGGGGACCTAATTACAGATTGTCGCTCTTTTCGTTGAGTCTATTTCTCCGCGGATTTTTATGGCCTGCATTATTCTTTCTAGCCCTTTTGATTGTTATTATAGATCCTTATTTGACACATTAGGCAAGGACATAAACCTGAGTTGTATGCATTTTTCTATGGTTACAGTCCATGTTCCTTATTTTTTTTAATCCGATCGTAAAAACTCAGTCCCTCTTAATAATATTCGCATGTTATTTGCCTGTCCCACCTCCGGGGTTTGACCCTGCTAGATCCAAGTTATTTACACTGGCCAGTTGATGAGTTAGCGCATGGATTATTTTTTAATGCTGATTTACATTACACAAGTCATTATTGGATTTTATCCGGCTTGTCGACTATCGTTAAATTCGACTAATGTTTCCATTTCCCGTGATGAATTTTTTTTATTCTGTTTATTTGAGTCCAACATTATCTTTAATATTTTGATGTTTATTTCATGTTTATTGCTCAAGGCCACACGAATCAGGGATTTTAAATACGAACTAAAGACATATTGTCCCAGTTTTGGTAACATCAACATTTCAAACAACACTCCCCTACTACCTATGGACAGTGGACCATTTGCTGTTCCACGCCCTATTTTATACCCTATACTGTTTAGGTGTGTCTTCAATTCTATCTTTGCTTTTATAAGAAATAGCCTAAGTTTCATTAAGTATTTTAGCTGTTGTGTGTTTAAAGCCCAGCTAAAATACCCCAATAAAGCCCGCCCTCACACAGCCGCCCTATCGTTTAATAACCGGGAACTCTCTGTCAATCATCCTCAGCCTCTCATCTGATTGGCTGATTGTGACAAATGGTAGCGCGTTAAATTCCTATTCTAAAATACTGATTGGTGCGAACAACCCAATATGCCCCGCCCCAAGCGGATTGTTTGGAATGGTCAGATGGACCGATGGAGACACAGGATGGCAATCCGGACCTCTGAAAACCTGGACATGTGAACGAATATTATTTTCAACAAAATTCACTTTTGGTAAGCATCATACATTTACTTATTTTCGCTAATGTAGTTATTTTGTCATATTACACTTGTTATATTTACTGTTTATCACGCTTTATATAATAAATGGAACATGAGGTTTGGGTTTCTATCTAGTGGGGAGTTGATTTTGATTCTTGTTTATTTATTTGTAATTAATGGCGAGATTATGTCGATTTGATAATTGTTGATGTTTTATATTTTTTTAATTCTGTTATATTAATAATAATGTTACTATTGTTACAATAACAAGCGCTGCGTGCCTTATAATACAATATGTCCTCCTAAGAAGAGTAAATCAAAAAAGTTGCTATATTTTCAATCAGTTAAGACTGAAAGTGCTCTTTTTCGTAAACCGTTATCAAAGAATATAATACATAACAGAATTCCGCAACTTTATATTTTTAACTGTTTAGTGAATAGCAAGCCCGAAAACTTAATGAATTCATCCCGAAAGTGTTCAAATAATATATGCATCTATTGTTTTTAAGATAAATCCACGCTTACGCACGGGTTTGCAGAAATCTCAGAGCAACTGGCTCGTGACATTAACAAGCCTTCATCATGTGTGGCGTGATCCGTATTGAAATATTAATGTAGTCTTACGCGCAGAGATGCGCTGTACTTCAGAATAGCTAATGCCTTGCCATCCTGTCTTTTCTGCGATTCAAAGAGCGTTTAGGGAGTGAATGCGTGTCTCCCTCGTTAGTTTGGACAGGATGTGGCCTCCTGTGGTCACGGGATGGGTCTGATGGACTTCTAAGCCTGACAGCAGCACTGATGGGGCTGTAAACAGCTGTGATGCACCCTAATTATTTTTGTATGTTTACCTGTTATTCCAGCATCTCAAAGTGTCTGCTTCTGGTTATACACTCTCTTTGGCATTTTTTGAAGATGGTAGGTTGTATTTTGTCTGACTGAAGTGTTCTTCATGTGTGTGGTTTTTGCAGTAGGCACAGACTTATGGAAAAAGAAGGCCACTGAAAAGGAGAGAGAGCCAGGAGTGCTTCTTTTATTTGAAGAAGAGAGAGGGGTGGGGTTGGTGAGGGTAACGGGTTGGGGGAGGGAACAGAACATGCATGGGAGAGCTCCTCTGTTGCCGTGTGAACGGAGGGCTATTGTCCCGGGAACCTTTCAGAGTGGCTTCCCTGAGGTCCCCTGCCACTCGCCCTCCCCCATCGTTTCTCCCTCTCGTACTTTTCCCCCTCATTCACTCTTCTTTCTAGATCGCTTAAGTACATTTTCTGTTCTTCCCAGCCAGAACAGTTCACTTTCTTGTCTTAACTATCTCACAAACTGCTTTTCGTGCCACTCAGACTCACATTCCCATTTCTTTGTCTCCTCTGTGTCTCTGGCCCCCCTCCCGGCGCAGTCTTAATTCAATGCACTATGTAATTAGTGTGGGTTGTGTCCATACTGCCGTGCGCTGCAGAATTACAATGCCGTAGAGAGTTGGTGTGCTTAATGAACATATTACAACACTCACAGACATGTAACTCATTAGACTACAACAACAGCAGTGTCTTAGTGCATGTGTGAGGCCTGATGATGGCGTATTTGCAGTGAAGTTCAGGTCTCATTAGGTGGTAGCTTGAGGCAGTTTGTTTATCGTTTTCACTTTTAAATGGGAAGTGGGCAGGTTTGGCAAGCGGTGTGTAAGAACAATGGACTTTGTGACCACTTGCATGATGTTACTATGGTAAATGGCAACAAACTGCAGTTCTTATAAACGTATTACACAACCGTTTTTCTGCGTGTGTTATGTGTAGGTCCACGTGAAATAAAACGTTCATAGAATTTAAATACCCATCATTCACAGTGTTGCGTGAATGTTTATTAAATGTTTTGGCTAATTTAATAATACATTTAGCCTATTTGCCTTTGAGATATATGTGACCATGTGTGAATCTAATTTATGTAATTCCGCAAATTTGGCCATATTTAAATCTATTTTGTGGAATTCAGTCATTCTCAGTGTTGCATTTATGTTTGTTAAATTTTTGACCAGTTCGTTCATGCTTTAAGCTGCCTTTCAGCTGCATTTAACACATTTGACCTTTTTATAAATCTTTTTTACATAATTCAAATTTTCCCAAATATGAATCCATCTTTTACAGAATGATGCCATTCACAATGTTTACGTTAATTAAATGTTTTGGCCAAGTTAAAGGGGTCATATGATGCTTTTTAAAAGATCATTATTTGGTGTAACAGAATATGTTGACATACTTTAATGTTCAAAAAACACATTATTTTTCAAATACTGTACATTATTGTAGGTCCTCTATGCCCCGCCTCTCTCAAACGCTTCGTTTTCTACAAAGTCCCTCCTTCCGACAAGCAGCAGGTTCTGCTCTGATTGGCAAGCTGACCCAGTGCATTGTGATTGGCCGAACACCACAAGCACTCGTTGGAAATGTAACGCCCCTTACCATAATCGCGAGCTTCATCTTTCAAAATAAATGTAAAGACAGAGCCCGAAAGGGGAACAGAGTCGCGTGACAGACACAGTGATGAAGCTGGTATGTGTTTGCAGTACACAAGCCACGCGGTTTTAAGACCGCTGACTTCCATGTGGATGTGACCCCGTCTCGCTCTCGCTTTCTCGCTCTCTCTCTCTCTCTCCCTCTCCCGCTCGCGCTGCCACACACACACACACACGCACGCATTTGAACAGTCAATAGCAAATACTTAAACTAATAACCAAACATACTTACAGTCGCTGATTCAGAAACACCAGATTGTCATAGCAAAGTCAGAAATACATCCTCTCCTAGGTTCACGAAACGGTCGTCCATAAAAAGCATTGCTGTTCTGTTGTAAGTAATCTTAAAGATTC
The DNA here is from genome assembly GCA_018155175.1 of Sinocyclocheilus anophthalmus. NCBI lineage: Eukaryota > Metazoa > Chordata > Actinopteri > Cypriniformes > Cyprinidae > Sinocyclocheilus > Sinocyclocheilus anophthalmus. Next base: position 216,089 of record JADLZN010000372.1, on the reverse strand, counting down.
CTAAATGCATCTACTTTCAGAAGGCCAAATAAAGTGCTTTTGCTTTCGCCTAGAAACACACAGCGTCTCCCTGACATGGCTGCTTCAACACTAACTGCTGTTACTGAAACCACGCCTTCTGTCTTTGCGTGAACATTTGGGCGGCATTATGCAAATATTCCCTCATAGTGACCTAGATATGTGGGGGCGTGTTAGAACGAGCCGTTTTAGGGGGGCGTGGCAGAGTCTTAACTTTGATAAAGAATATCTCTTTGGTTATGAGACTTTAGTCTTTGCAACTTCAGGGATCTTATCTATGCACAATCAGCTTGTAACACTCCAAAGAGAAAGGAAAACTTGAAATCGCATCATATGACCCCTTTAATAATGTCTTTAGTTGCCTTTCAGCCGCAACTTATCTATAATTTATAAACATGAAAAAATAAATTTCATGTAATTCTGTCATTCATAATGTTGCATGTACATTTATTGAATGTTTTGGCTAGTTTGATAATGCTTTTAGCTGCCTTTCAGCACATATTTTACCATATATAAACCATATTTGATGAAATTCCGCAGATCTTACATAATCAGCATAGAAAAGGTGAAAAAGTCAGTGGATTCCATTTGGGCCTGGTTTCAGGTAGTAGACAGAAGTTGCATTCATAGTTATGTTTAGATTGTACAAGCGGGATATGAGAGGAAATAAGCGGTTACATAGTAGTTATTTAACCACGTATCGCTCGTCGCGACCCCAGTACCCTCTCCCTCTCCCCCCCCCTACCCCAACTGTGATTGTGTGCAAATGAAATTGCTTAACACCCCTACTGCATCATTGTTCTGGCTGTTTGGGACGACAGGAAGTTGGAGATGTGACACAGAGAGGAACAGGAAGCGGAGAGCTGGGTGTGGAGCTGGAAAACAGGAAGCAGGGAAACGGGCAGATAAGATGACCTCTGAGATGCTGTCCCACCATCCCTTTGTTCTTGTCCATGATCTTTGACTTTCAGCCCCCACCCCTTTAGCCAATCACACAGCAGATCGCCTCTCAGCTGGCCAATCACTGTGGGGGTTATTCTTTCACAGATGGGAGCATTCTGTCATGGTGTCCAGTTGAAACAGATGACATGGCTTAGTTAGGCTACTTATGTGGAGGGATGAGAAACTTTGCACATGGAAATGCACAATTTCTGTGTTTGTCTCATACATAGACGTAAAGTAGCAATCTGTCATAAAACAGTTATAATATGGATAATATTATAAAATATGGTTTGACAGTTTTGCATGTCAAGCAATATTTTACATCAGTAAATAGACTGTATATAACATAAATAACTACACAGAAGACAATATTTACATTTCTTCTTATTCAGTAAATCAAATATTTTTTTATTAGTATTATTATTATTCTGGCTCTGTTTAATACCCTTTTTACATATTTTTTATGATGTAAAGATGTCCAATATATGGGGAAAATATAAATAATGAATAAGAATTAAACATATGGGGAAACAAAGAAACTCATATTGTATTATATTTAATGTAGATTGTAAAATGTTTTTATTGTTTTGAAAGAAGTCTCTTATAATCACCAAGGCTGCATTTATTTGATGAAAAAATACAGTAAAAACAGTTCTGTGAAATATGACTACAATTTCAAATGGCTGTTAAAGTTATTTTATAATGCAAATTATTCTTGTGATGGCAAAGTTGAATTACTCCAGTCATGAGTCTCACATGGTCCTTCAGAAGGCATTCTAATATGCTGATTTGTTGCTCAAGAAAAAAAATGTAGTGTATCTAATTCTGAAATTATCATATTTGAGTTTTGACTCAAAAGAGTTCAGTATGATATTAAATATAATATTCCAAACATTTTCAAGAACAAATAATTATTAAAATTTTAAAGCTAGATTATGTAACCCTATAATCAATTAAAATAATGTTTTTATTGTAGATTTTGTTAATAAAAAACTGAAATGTAAGCATAGAGGAATAATAGTATTGTGTTTCCTGATTGTCACACATCAACATGCAAACCCTGAATTCAGTAGACTAATGATTAGAATGTCATCTGTTTCCTTGAAGCAAATGATCAGTTTGCATCTCTTGTTGACAGCTGGGCAGTTCAGATGATGAACAGGATTACTTTGACGGTATCTTCTTTTCTTAATGCTTTCTAATCCTTCCACACTAAGCTGCTTGTGAAGGGAGTTATAGTCTGTGTTTCTGTTTGTGTTGGAATGGATTGAGCTTCATTTGTGCTGAACGTTAGGAGTGTGATTTCGGAGTCAGAGGTCAGTATGGGTTTTGAACAGTGTAAGAGGGTTAACCAAAACCTGAGTAACTCCGTTCCCTTTTCCTGATCTCCAGCTGTCCCAGTTTCATTTGAACATTCACTTTCTCTCAATGTGTGGGTGTCTGTTATATAATATGAGCTTCATCCAAATACAGTTGAAAACTGAGTAAACATGATTAATGGACCTTGCCTTCATGCTTCAGCTGTAGTCTGTGCACGTGTGTGTTTTTAAATACAGTGTTTGTGCTTTGTCTGGGCAGGTAGAGTGCGCTGTGGCTGTATAAGGGGCAGCAGTCATGCCGCTGGTGAAGAGGAACATTGAGCCCAGGCACCTGTGCCGCGGGGTGCTACCGGAGGGCATCGGCAGCGAGCTGGATTGTGTGATGAACAACACACTCTCTGCCATCATACGCCAACTCAGCAGTCTCAGTAAGTCACTTTGTTTCATTAACACACACCTTTACCTGGCTAATTTGGGATTTTTAGCTTCTATTGTTGTTGATCGAAGCTAATTAGCATTAGTAAGGACTAATCCTAACCCAAAGTTAAACAATGAGCCACTAAAGTTGCATTACAATGATTGTTTTTACTTTTTTTTTTTTTGCTGTACTATATGAAAGGTGTGCTTTATAAGAAATTTTACAATGGCTTCCAGCACGGCTCGTTCTGTCAAAACTTTTAATAATACATCTAGTATACTAGTGTCTGTAAGATTTTCCAAAGTTTTTGAAGGAAGTGCTCACCAAGCTGATTTATTTGATCAAAAATACAGTAACAACAATAATATAAAAAATATTATTGCAATTTTAAAATAACTTTCTATTTCATTAATTTAACATGTAACTTATTCTTGTGATGGCAAAGCTGAATTTTCAGCATCATTTCTCCAGTCTTCAGTGTCTTTCAGAAATCATTCTATTGGCTTGGTTTGTGTCAAGAAACATTATAATAATCAATGTTATTGAAAATGGTTTGTCTGCGTAATATTTTGTGTAAACAATTTTTTTTTAAGATTCTTTGATTATTGGAAAGTTTAAAAGAACAACATTTATTTGAAATAGAAATATTTTGAGGCATGACACAGTCTGTAATGTAAAAGTCTTTACTGTGACTTTTGATCAATTTTAGCACTTCCGGCCGAATAAAAATGTATAAAATAAAATAAGTAAAACAATTTACTGACCCCAAACTTTTAAACGGTAATATACATTAGAAGAGCATTGTCATTTATTGTCTTTGTTTTTCAGTTTTTCTCCCAAAAGGGAATTGTTAACATTTGTGGACATTTCTTAGTTATTTTGTCCCAAACGTTGTGCTAGATCATTTGGTGGTTGTCATTAAACCTACAAGAAACACCCTAGCAACCACTCAGAACACCATAGCAATGACATATCAATGCCATGGCAACCATTCACCACACATGGTGACTAGTTTCGCCCTCACATTTTCTATAGAAAAAATGTACAAATCTTGTTGCTTTTACTACGTCCTTACATTACTCTAAAACTTCCACTTCTTTTTCATTTAGACATTTGGTTTGTTTTTCCATTCTGTGTGCTCTATAATTCAGTGGTCCAGTGGTATCTTCAGCTCACAATGCTAGAGAGAATCTCCTTAATAATAATTCCTCTTGACTCACGGGACCCTCCGACTACATTACATAAGACCATTATCTTGAAAAAGTCTCTCGACGTGTATCCAGCTACTGATTTGCCCATCCATCCAGCCATCCTCTGTTGTTTTTTCCATCCACCTGTTCTGTTCCATAACTCCCCAGCTGACCCCTGAAATCCCCTCAAGTGTCTTTACTGTGCCTCTGCTAGTGGTGTTCAGTGGATGCCTGTAGAAGGAGAGGGCCTTTCAGTAGCAGCTGTGTGGATTAAATATAAATGACAGCCCATTGGACTTGAAGGCAGAGCTGTAGACAATTTGTGCGTGTGACAAAAATAGCGTCTGCATGTCTGGAAACATGCTTTTCATGTGTTGGTGGGTGTAGTACTGGAAACAAGTGTAAGTGCGTGATCTGTGGTAAATATATATAGGTGTGTGTGCGCGCTGGGTCATAGGCCAGGAATTTTAAGGAATAGACACTCTTCCTTCCTGTAAATATTTTCCTGTGTGCTTTTGTTTTACACGCAGTTATTAATAGCTTCAGTTGAGATAATAAAAATGAAGTGTATTCTTTGTGTTTTTCTTTTTTAAGGTTTCTACACCACACTTCAGAGAAAAGTTTGTAAAAATACGGCCCAATGCACCGTATTAATATGATTTTTCACAGGTGTTTCACCCTGTATTTTGAATTACACATTGCATTGTATTTTAGGGTTGAAGGAAATGTCTGTAAAAACGGAAAAGATACTGGTAATTTTCTGGCAGGACATTATCCATTTTTTGACATTCACCGATTTTTGTTTTTACAGTGCATGTTTTCTTGAACAGCCGCAGAATGTAAACATAGCTTATTTATATTTTCTGTCCTTAATGCCCTGTATTTTCTGAACGTTGTGTATCTGAAACCCCAGATTTTAATACAAAACAAATTATTTTAATATAGCTAGGTAATGTATGGTGTTGATTAATCATTTTTAAGTTAATTAATACAGTGGGTATAGAAAAGAATCACCCCCTTTAAAATAATCACATTTTGTTGCTTTGCAGCCTGAAATGAAGACGGACACAGTTTTTGTTTTATCCAGCTGTATTTACGGCAACTTATAACATCCAACTGAAAGATATAACACCAACATGTCTGAATAAAAAATAAAAAAACAGTATCTACTATAACTAGTGTTGCCATAATAATTAGTATTATAATAGTGTTATTGATAGATATTTTAACTAGTTGTAAATATATTATAATAATAATATAGTTGTAATTATATTATAAAATTAATATTTCTGTTAGTATTAAAATTCGGCATATTAAAACTTTTTTGAATTTTTGAGATTTTACATGAGTCATTTTTGCTATTCATATGTTATTTTTGTTCTCAAACTACAGTTTCAGTTTTTTTTTTTTTTTTACCTATAAGCAAAAAATTATAAGCATGGTAAATGTTACATTTTAAAAGCCATAATAATTTAAAGAGAGTAAAAATTTAATATTTTGTGTGGAAATTATTCAAGTACATATTTACACAAATTACAGTGGTGCGGCTGTTGTCATGTCATTTCCACCACAACAAACAATTTTGCCCCTAATAAAGTTTTATTGAAAGTTTGTGTACTCGTTTACCAAGGTGAAAAAAGTGTCAATAAAGATTTTGAGCTGAAAATATATATTAAAGAAATTCATATTAAATGATATATATTCCTTTTTTGTCTTCATCTTTTTTTCTCACAAATGAAAACGTTGTCTTATTCTCCTCTTATTTGAAAGGTAAACATGCTGAAGACATATTCGGAGAGCTCTTCAATGAGGCAAATATGTTCTATTTGCGGACGAACTCTCTGCAGGATCGGATTGATCGTCTTGCTGTCAAGGTCACCCAGCTGGACTCAACGGTTGAGGAGGGTGAGTCTGTTTCTGGGAAACAAGGGCTCAGGATCATTCCTCAGTACACGGTGACCATCGGCATCTCAATTTGTCCCAAAAGCAAATCTCTGAGGTTACATAGCTCCAGTGTGAGATCAATACCACCGTATCCCTGCAAACCGAAAGTCAACAAAAAAATAAATAATGCAAAAATTTCATGCATCTCTTTTACGTTCTTCTATTACCCACACCAAAGCATGCACTCACATCTCTTTTTTTCAATTAAATGATCAATACTGGAGTTTACTTTACACAATCTGAGAGCGGGCCAGGTGGTAGATCCATCCTCTCTCTCTCTCCCTATCTTCTCCTCTCTCGTGACCTGCCGTCCACGACTGGTGCCGTCTCTTCAGGACATAAACATGAGGAAGGCTTTTAAAAGCTCCACGATACAGGACCAGCAGGTGGTGTCTAAGAGCAGCGTACCAAACCCAGTGATGGAGATGTACAACTTGAGTGATAAACCACCTCCTCTTAATATTCTCTCACCCTACAGGTATGTGCACATGTTTGGGTCAGATTTTGGGGAACCAAATGTCACCACAAGGACAGTAAAACCTGAGATATCTTATATTGTGGAAATATGATTATTAAGGAGTCCTGGGCGGTATGACCAAAAATTTATATAACGGTATTTTTCTAAATTATACCGGTTTAACGGTACATGACAGTATTTTTTTTTTATGCATGACCGGGTGTTAACAATATTTTCTACTGATTAAGAGAGGAAATAATGCAGTATATTGGCTTAGAATGCCCTATATTACTGTCATGATGAGTGAGAGAGAATATTCGTCTCAAAAAATACTACACTAAATATGGGACTGAACAGACCCTTTGTAATAAGTAACCAGGAGCACTTATTTATCATCGCGAGCAAGCATCTGATATAAAATAACATGCATCTACAACTAAAGAGCGGCTCCCTGTGGTTGGTTTGGTCTATACTACTTTTTGTGTCGTCATGCCAGAGCGCATGCCTGCGTTCCTGAGTAACAACTAAAAAACACACCAAACAAAAAAAGTACGCTCATCATATAATACTTTCCAAACACTCGAAGCGAAGCCAATGTGCTAGGACCCGTGTTTTTCTGTACTCCTTTATGCCGCGGGTTCGGCTGCGCACGGTATAGCGGGCCCCAAATGACTGCGCTGCTTCCCCCCCCCCCCCCCTCTGCCCACTCACTGCACAGACCAGAGGACGGCCGAGAGAGGGGCACCTTCTCGCGGGACTGTCCGCCGATTGCGTTCGCGGGGGGGCCAGCACTGAGCGAATCTTCCAACTGCACCATAGCCTCAGGTTTACTACCCCACCAGGTCGCCGTGGTTTGTCCGTCGTGCATCTTCTCTGCCACAACCGCATTCCACGGGTCTGAACGTTGCCACGATCTCGTGCTCAAGTGCTCCCTGCGTGTTGTGTGTGTGTGGTGTCGTGAGCCGTTGGGTGCGGCGGGCTGAGCGCTGCTGGCAGGGGAGCGGGTAGGTTGGTATTTGTGGCGGTCCCTGTGGCTCTTGGGGCTGCGTTTTCTGTGTACATCCCGTTTCTCTTAGTTGCTCCCGGCTTCCGTTTCGGCCCTTTTCGGTTCGTCCCCCATCCCGCTGGTCCCTCACCCCCCGTGCCCCGTTGCATCGGGACCTTTTTCGCCCGCGTGTCGTTCTGACCGGTGTTTCCCGCCGACCCCCCCCGTCTTGCCTTTGCTGTCTTTTCACCTTCCTCTCATACCCGAATCACCCGGCCTACCTTCGGGTCCGACACACCCGGTTCTTCATCCGCCCGCATCTTCTTCACGTTGTCTTTTCCTCCCTCCTCTACCCATCCTCCTTGCCTGCCTTCCCCCTCTGCTCCCACTTTGTTTTTGCCCGGTACCTCCGTCTTTGGGGTTTCCGTCCGTTTCTACCCCACCTGTACCTGCCCATCGCCCCCACCTGCGCCCCCCGCCCGCAGTTCTTGGGTGTTGTTCGGTTTTGTTCCCCTTGTCTGTGTCTGTTGGCCTATGGGTTGGCGCTCGTTTTATTCTCCCCTCCCCCTGTTTCCTGCCTCTTGTCTTCTGTCCCGGCCTGTCTGAGCGCGTGCCGTCCTGTACTCTGTGGCGGTTCTCGCGAGTCCCCCGGTGGTTCTTCTCTGCCGTCACCCGGCCCCCCCCGGGCCCGTCCGCGCGGCTGTGATCCCGCCTTGCCTTTCCTCCCACTCCGCCCTTAGCCTTGTTCCCCTAACCCGTTCTGCTTCTTCGTTTCGCCTTGCCCGCACATTTGTTGGTTCGCACATCCCCTGAGCTATTCCGCCCGGTCGGTCCCCGAGTCTTCCGCGTTCCCCCCATCTCGGTATTTGCCGTCCTGTATACCCCCCATTGCCCCTTTCGCTGCCATGCCACCTGCCACTGTCTGGCCGTCTTTTTCTGCGTCTTCTCCAAGCGCCGTGCTGCGTTGCGGTATGTCGGTTCCTCCGTCGCGCGCATAGTTCCGCGTCCCGTCGCGAATGATGGGGCCACTCCCTGCTCCTTCCTCGATCTCCTCAGACTGTGTGGCGGGATTAGTGGCCTGCGCCAGTGTCTGTTCTCCCCTGCCTGTGCGTTTCACAAGTTGTTGGCGTTTTGACTCTCCCACTGCATGACTGGCCCACCTTCCTTAGCGCTTTTGGCCCACCAAGCCGCCACTGTCGCAACAGCTTACACATTGCTTTTTACCCCGCCCTCCGCTTTCTCCTCTGCCGAGGGTCCTCAACCCGCCCTCCTAGCGCGCATGGCGTTTTTGCTGGGGCCGTGTACATCCCTGTATCTGACCCCCATTCCCCCCCCGCTCTTTTTCTTTCTTTTTTTTTTTGCCGCGCCTAGGCAGATACGCCCCCCGCGAGATTCCTTGCGTTTCTGGTTTTTCTTTATTTCTTTTTTTTCTCGCTATTTCTCATCCACCCCTCAATCGGAACCACTAACTGTTTTTTTCTTCCCTCGCAGATGCCGAGATCCCCGACGGGCTGCAGTCAATGCCCTCCTATTTTTGACTGTGGAACGGCCGAACCCCAGAAGATGCTACCGGGCCAGACGACCGACCCCCCCCCCTGCGGACAGCAGGCAAGAGAAGCCACCCCCCACGGTTCTTCGTTTTTCCTTTCACTGTCCACTCCCGTCTCCCCAAGTTTGGGGTCCCGTTTTCCACACCCATTACTTTTCTTTCAGTGTTCCATGGAGTGCAGGTGGTAAACTGATCAAGTGCTCGTTTTAGTTGTCTCGGCCTTCTAGTGAGTACACACCTATCTTTTTCCCCTGATTCCATGTTGGTCGTTTTGCTTTTACTTTATTCCATTACCCGTTTTTTGTTGTTCCCTTCCATTCCGAGCTTCGCCATTTTCTGTTTTTTCAGACCCTTCCTCACTCACGAGCAATGGTTTAGACTTTTTTGCAATGCTTTATTTTTTGTTTTTCGCCGATTGGTTTTCCCATCTCCGCCCTCCCGGGAGCTGATCCGTTCTGACCCTCGCATCTGGTCCCCTAATGTTCTCGCCGCTCGACACATTCCGCCCTTGCCCCTTCCCCGGCCATCAAATGCCCTTTTTTCAACATGGACTTTAAACTAGCCACCACCCACGCCTCCTTTAAGTCTCTGTCCCCTACCTACTATTTCACCACACACTGTTTTGACTCGACCACCCACCCCCCTTCTGCACGCACTTGAGTGAGCCACACCCTACACACAGAGACCCTTCCCCTTCAACCATCATTTACACCCACAGATGGGCGACAGTATAGCAACCCCACCTATTTCACCTTTCATCACTCACAATCACCCGATGTTGCTTTGAGCCCCTGACATGAAGACCGGACCCAGCTTGTGTTTTATCAGCGTGCTTTACTCAGTCGACTACCAACTTTCGCCATCCAACTGACAGCTTTATAACACTACCTCATTGTCTGACAAAAAAAATTAAATGCAACAAACCTACTGCACACCACAAACCCCAAATTACCCTGGCCTACCTGAATCCCAGGTGAATTATCTCATTTTTTGTTAAAACTTTCCGTCTTATTTGGTCCCAATAAAGTATACTTAAAACTTCAAATTGTTCTGTTCCTGCCATAGCTGATGATGGTGTCAATATGCCAGCACATTTTGCCTGAACGTGATTATACATCCAACGGCTATAAAATCCCCCTAAATAGTAAATGTGCAATACATTCAAACATCTCCTTTCCCGCGATCTGATACCACTTTGGTGTTTGTCACGGCCGCAGCAGGCACGATCCCCCATGTCCCCGTGCGCACGGGCCCGCTGCACCGCCGCCGCACCCCGCCCCCCCACCCCCCCGCCGGTCCCGACTCGCCCGCCGTTCCCCCCTCCGCGTTTCTTGTACGGTTACCTCCCACCCCTATTCTTTTTTCACACGCGCGCCGCGAGGAAACCGCCGCCAGCATGGCCCATGTGGCTTCGCTACAGAAGCACTGCGACTGACCATCGACCCCTTCCCACCTGTGCCCCGAGGAGGTCACAGCGTGGGCACATGTCCTCGCGCACCCCAAAGGGTACCCAAGCACATGCACTTGCCGTGTCCCTCTATCATACCCTCCGTTTCCTCCTCCTCCATGATCTCTAACCTTCATGCAGGTCTCATTGGAGATCATGCGCCCCAGATACCTGGTTATTCTCCATGGCCCCCCCCCATGCTGGGTCACGCCCACGTCCTCACCCGGGCCTCACCACGTCTGGCCCACGCGCCGGGCTCCCGCTCATAGCCCCCGACCCGCGCCCGAGCAGGCCCACCTTACGGGAGGGATCTCTGGCTCCCCGTTTCTCCCGCCCACTGCGCGTCGTCCGCACAGGACTCACGCCTCCTCCGCACCTCCCCCACACTTCCCGGCTCCTCGGTCGCCCCCCGTCCCCCCGCCCTGCCCCGACGCTAAGGGTTTGTTTTTTCTTCTAGCCGCCCACCCTGCCCCTCCTTTCATGCCGTCAACCACCACTTGACCAGTGCTTCTCCCCCCCATGGCTCAAGCCCCGTTCCTAGACTCTTTCTCGCTTTGTGATTCGAGCTTTCCAAACATGCTTGTCGGCCACCCTTGTTGACGCCTTTTCACTGGATCTCCGTCACCTACCTACCATCACACCCCGTTTATCTACCTACAGGGGGACACTCACCCCCCCCACGGCCCCCTGCGTGCTCGGGGTCTCAGAAATTTTGATCTCTGAGCCCGAGACACCTTTTCCCGATGTACCTTTTTCGAGGCTCCCGTCAACCCAACCTTACTGCGTCCACATCAAAGCGCTTACTCGTCTGGGTTGTTGTCTTTCTTATTCTTTCTTTTGCTTTAGCTTTCCCCACACTCTTGCTACTATAACTAATTACACTTATCTTCGTCCTCTACTTACCCGCCTCAGACAATGTTAGCTTCCGCCTTTCGATCCGCCAACCCGTAACCTCACCCTTTTCAACTCTTCCATACTACCACTCTCTCTCTCCCATGTTTGCCCTTATGCGTCCCCAATTCGTTGTATGCCACATACATTTTTCAACCCACGATATACTTCACACTGCTAGTTTTGATCTCTATCCCCCACCCCTACTACTTCCGCTTACCCACCGACCCTCTCTTTCGCACTCTTCATCGCAGCCTACTACCTACACGTCTCTCCTCTCGACTTCACTCTTCTACCTCATTCCCTTCCGCACTGTTCGCCACCGACAATATTTATCCCCCAATCCCCCTATTGAGTATCTCCTACAATCTCAACGCACAGACACCCCGTCACCATCGCACCATTTGTTAAATCGTACCTCTCTCACTATATCCTATTATACACAACCCCTTACCCACCACATTATCGAATATATTGGATCCTTATCTTCTAAAGAATCTAACGTCCATACCCAGTCCTTTTACTGCCTCCTTTTGCCCCAGGTCACCAACCTTTTCCGAGCTTTCCTTTTACCTTTCCTTTCCCCCCCACACCCTCCCCCCCCTACGAGCGCAGAGTGTTTGTGTTTTCTTTCCGCACATTTTTACGAGACCAGTTATGGCCCTTTTTTCTACTCGGGGTCCTCTGGCCGTCTTTCTTCACCTTTGCACTTTTCCCCCTGTAGTTTATTTCAGCCTACCATGAACCCGCCTCTTCGCCCCCTAACCATTCCCTGCGAGGAAACTGTTGCCCTTGCCACCTATTTCGCGTTGACACCTATATTTCATTTCACTAACCACAAGTTTTTTGCCTGGTATCTTAGTTATTTTTACCGTTCCTCCCCGTACTCCCCCTGCACCCCCCTCAGGACCAGTCTCTTTGTATCAATCAGCTCTAATTGTTACTGTAAATTTGCCACTCATCCTATTTGTGTTCTGGTTTGTCAACATCGTCCCCCAGCTCCCCCCTGCTGCCCACGCTATATTAACCGCATCTTCCTAGCCATGTTTGCACCCCATTCCTCTACGCCCCTCCAGCCCTTATCGCTCTCTGCTCTTTATGCCATTAAAAATCCTGCTACTCCCCTCATGCACCCAGCCGCCTCGACTTTATTTCCTTCTCTCCTGGAACACCGTTCCCTATTCTCTGTATGGCTTTACCCTGCAACTTGGCCGCTGCCTCCATATTCCCACCTTCATCGTAGCGTTCCTCCTTCGCCCCACAGCCCTCTCTTGCCTGCACTCTCCCCCCTCTCGGACTCTCTATTTTTTTTTCCCCCCCAGCCCCCTTCTTCTTCCTTTTCTCCCGACCCTCCGGTCAACCCACACCTCAGCGCATTCCACGAGCGTACACCTGCGAGCAGCCGTCGAGTGCGCAATAGCCTCTCCCCCCACTAGCCCCAACACCTTCCACTACCTCTGGCTCAAACCCAATCCAACACCGCCCGCTGCCCCCTCAACCACCACCCAACGTAGCCACTACCCTCAGTGCCCGCCTACAACCATACCTATCCCCACCGACACCCCCCCCCCCAACCTCCCTCCTGTGCATCCCCATGCCCTAGCCCCCACAGCCACCCTGGTCCCTGTCGCCACGGGACTGACCTCGCCCCCCGCCTACACGACATGGCGTCACAGTTAGTGTGTTTGGTCGACACATACGACGCATTCTCTCACCTCCCCCCACAAACAACTACACCATCTTCCGCCCCTTCCTTGACCCCCCTCGAGGCTTTAGCGTCCTAACTATATCTGATTTCCAAATACTGCTTTGTATCCGCACACGACTATCCAGCCATCACGCCGACCTCCCTCTCGTTCTTCCCGCCCTCACTCTCTCCCTATACTGCAATTGGTACCAGACCACCATCTTACTTATTATTAATCTCGTTGAACACCCCCGCAGACGACCAGGTCACACACCAAACCACTTCCTCAGTGCCATGCTTAATATTTTTACTGGATAACTCGTGATTGTTGATGTTAGGGGCGCGTTTTCCACAAGAAATTTTTTTCGAGCCCATGAATTGCCAACGTTAAAAACATTACGACCATTACGTTACCTCCGGCACACTTTCTACTTAGCCTCAACTTAACTAGATGCTATCTGCTGACATAATTACTTTCTCTCTCACACACACACCCACCCCCACCCCCCCACCCCCCCACACACACACCCCTGACCTTTGACAGAATTGTGGTGGGAATAGGCCGGTTTAAGATACTCCTTCTATTGGTGTATTTCTAAAATTACCGCACGTGCCATAATGCATACAACCCCAAGTTAACGTGAACGAGATCGAGAACTCGAAGAAACCAACTAAAAAATGCAATGAATCCCCACTCATTCAGGGATAAATTGCTGCACAACTTTTGTGTGTGTGTGTGTCCCAAACCGCCATCCTTTTCTTATTATATCCCAGCATGGGGGCAGAAACAAATCATATAGAGCAGTGAAATCGCTTCCTGTAACATTAACTTCTCCTCCTACACTTAAGTACAGTATCTCACAGGAGACAGATCATGTGAGCTCCACTGATTCACTAATTTGCATTAAGTTAAACTTCCGTAAACTTTGATGAGTTGCCAGAGATGCCCACATTGCATCGCGTACCCCCACTATTTTTCATCTCTCATTGAAAATGAATGAGTTTTTAACAGTGTTAATGCTTGTTTGAACTGCAGGTATCCAGCTGAAAAAAGTTCAGGAGCAGCAGGAGCAGCAGGCGAAACGTGAGCCGGTGGGCAATGACGTCGCGACTATCTTGTCTCGCCGCATCGCTGTGGAATACAGTGACTCTGAGGACGAATCTGAGCTTGAGGACAATGACTGGTCTGACTAAAACAACACTAATGCACAAAATTCACAGACACTCACTCTCTAATTCACCTGCGAATGTTAGCATTGCATTTCCCATGCACACAATGATCTTGTACAGTATGCATTTTAATAGAAGTGTGATAGGCCGTCTGTATTATGAAATACTAAAATAGTACATTTTTTCCCTCAACAACCATTTTTCTAATGCTTTTTAATGCAACTCTTGTTAATAAATGATATGGACATAATGTATGTAGTGAATAGCAACTCAAACTACAGATAAATAAGCATGTTGAGGTCAGAGGTTTCTGCATGAAAGTTTCTATGTATGTTGAGAAACATTCCGGTCAGTAATTATATTTGTCTGAACTGACCTAAGGGATTTGATTAAACTACCTGAAATGTGTTCGCTCAGTGGTGTCTGGATTTTGCGTTCATGTGTGGCAGTTGCCACAATATAAATGCAACGAATCACATTAAAACGCTCTCTGTTCCTGCCCCTGAGTGCCTTCGTCAATGAAAACAGGACAGTTTTGATTCCGAGACTCCTGTCTCTATGGAAACAGTACAGCTGAGACTGGGAATCGCCATGGCAACAGTGGATTTGAGGCATTCGGCCAAATTATGTGCAAGTGTGAATAAACCCAGGCAAGGATATTTTTAATGCACAGCACATTCTTTTTAATACAAAATTAACAAGATCTCTCAGTTCATTAAACTAACCAAAGCAATAAAAGTATACAACCAACACCTTGGAAAAATATACAACACGTTAACACAATGTCTTACAATGTTAATTAGTGCATGTTGATTATAATTCTTATAATATTGTTTTGCAGAGAAGTAATTTGTTGTGCCTTTTCTCATAAAAAAAATAAAGTGCATTTCACAGTTAAAACTACACATACGTGTACACAAGATGCTGAAACCGATGCTCCCGACTGCCCCTCAGATTGTTCCAAGATTTTGATTCTAGTAACTAAATAAAGTACAGAACAAGTCTGAATCTTAGTGTAAATGTAGAAAGTTTGCTCAAGACACCAAACCAGTTATGATTTTCTCTTCTTTCCTCGTCAAATAAACCAGAATAAGAGACAGACTCCCATCCGAGCCCTTTTTTGCCCTTCGGTTTGACATTTCCAAGCTCTTACAATGGATTACAGAGCACAGTCATCTACAGTTGGATACAAGTCTATTTAAATCAAAGATTCAATAGCCAAACGTCCATCTGCATGTGCAAAATCCATCAGAGACGAGGCACAAAGCATGATAACATAATTTTACAAAGCTCTTTTCAAAAACAGATGGAGATATGATGTTTTAGGCAGAGGCCTAAACATCAAAAGCCACCGCAATAATCCCTCGGTCATTTCTGACCAAACGGCTGTGCATCAAGCATTAACCCTCTCAAGCCACTGTAGACTCAAGCATGCCCAGGCAATAGGAGACACTGGAATGTGGCTCAACTGGTTTACGGTTTCAGATAGAGCATTGCTGGAATGACGTATTTTTGTAGGCCTTAACCGGAAATAAGAGTTTGAATATTTCTGGTTTGATTGTTCTGAAGTCAGTGGGTCAATGCCTGAAATAAGGTCTGTGATTAACACAAGCTCAAGATATTTTTACGTTTTATTCTACAAAATAAAATACATCAATAAACCCCCTTGTAATGTTTTAAAGCTTTTACTTGTCTAGAAAAAGCTGATTGCTAACAAGAAGCTAAATGGGACTTTCAGTGGACTTTAAAGAAACTGTATGCATGTTTGTTGTTGGTGGTGGTTTTTGACCTTGAAATATCAGTTTCAAAATCATTCTAAAAAGCCAAACATCTGGAGTATGTTTAGGCGAGGGTAGGGTACGAAAGCGTGGATTGCTTTAAGACAGCAACAAATGCACTTAAACCGCTAGCCATTGTTATTGCCACAGTGATATATTTACGATAGTGAATTCCACTCACTTAACTGTATGGGGCCTTCTAAATGGTGATCGCCATACAAAAAGACAACTAAAACACTTACATCGAGTTGCTTTAAATGACATCACGCCAAACAGGTAAATTCATCTACTAGTAGTTTGCTTTTAGTTCTCTGTTACAGCCCTAAAAAAAGGATTTAAATAGCGCTGATTGACAACATATTCTAGTTCTAGTCCTAGATCAGGGTTAAAGCAACCATATTTAAGATATACAGGTGCATCTCAATAAATTAGAATGTCGTGGAAAAGTTCATTCAGTAATTCAACTCAAATTGTGAAACTCGTGTATTAAATAAATTCAATGCACACAGACTGAAGTAGTTTTTTTGGTTCTTTTAATTGTGATGATTTGGCTCACATTTAACAAAACCCAACATTTCCATATCTCTCAACAAATTAAGGAAATATGGTGACTGCCAATCAGTACATCATACTCAAAACACCGCCAAAGGTTTCAATGAGCCTTCAAAAAATGGTCTCTCAGTTTGGTTCACTAGGCTACACAATCATGGAGATGACTGCTGTTCTGACAGTTGTCCAGAAGACAATCTTGACACCCTTCACAAGGAGGGTAAGACACAAACATTCATTGCCAAAGAAGCTGGCATGGCTGTCCAGAGTGCTGTAGTCCAAAAACATGTTAACAGAAAGTGAGTGGGTAGAGGAAAGGAAAAAGTGTGGAAGAAAAAGATGAACAACCAACTGAGAGAACCGCAGTCTTATGAGGATTGTCAAGCAAAATCTGTTCAAGAATTTGAGTGAACTTTACAAGGGATGGACTGAGGCTGGGGTCAAGGCATCAGAGCCACCACACACACAGAACGTGTCAAAGGAATTTGGCTACAGTTGTCGTATTCCTCTGTTAAGCCACTCCTGAACCACAGACAAACGTCAGAGGCGTCTTACCTGGGCTAAGGAGAAAAAAGAACTGGAATATTGCCCAGTGGTCCAAAGTCCACTTTTCAGATGAGAGACAAGAGAGCAAGTTTTGCGTTTCATTTGGAAACCAAGGTCCTAGAGTCTGGAGGAAGGGGTGGATTTTGGACGGAGAAGGAAGCTCATAGCCAAGTTGCTTGAAGTCCAGTGTTAAAGTTTCCACAGTCTGTGATGATTTGGGGGTGCGGTGCCCAGAGTCATACTGCTGGTGTTGGTCCATTGTGTTTTTTGAAAACCAACACCACTGCACCCGTTTACCAAGAACGGTGGATGGTTTAGTAGTCTTATGTTCTTTCTGTTCCTGACAGCTTTTGAGATTGACTGATTTAATTTCCAGCGGAATTTGGGCACCCTGCCCACACTGCCAAAAGCACTTGACTGGTTGACTGGCAGCCAAATTCACCAGACCTGAACCAGAGACCAACAGAAGTGTTTCTCATTGTCAAGAGGAAATTGTGAAACAAGAGACCAAAAAATGCAGATTAGTTGAAGGCCACTGTCAAAGAAACCTGGGCTTCCATACCACCTCAGCAGTGCCACAAACTGATCACCTCCATGCCACGCCGAATTGAGGCAGCAATTAAAGCAAAAGGAGCCCCTGCCAAGTATTGAGTACATGTACAGTAAATGAACATACTTTCCAGAAGGCCAACAATTCACTAAAAAATGATTTTTTTATTGGTCTTATGAAGTATTCTAATTTGTTGAGATAGTGAATTGGTGGGGTTTTGTTAAATGTGAGCCAAAATCATCAATTAAAAGAACCAAAGACTTAAATACTTCAGTCTGTGTGCATTTAATTTAATACACGAGTTTCACAATTTGAGTTGAATTACTGAAATAAATGAACTTTTCCATGACATTCTAATTTATTGAGATGCACCTGTAAGATTATAATGATGATTATCAGCATTTTTGTTGGTCACAGAGCTTATTTTCTGCAATAATCCAAAACCCACTGGAAAAATCCTATATTTTGTGACTGGAAACCAGGGCGATGCTAACTTTCAGGTTACAAAAATATGTCATCACCACATCACTCCATGACATCAGGTGAGAGTTGCCATCATGCCCCCTCAAAGTCGCATGCCTTATTTACAGGATCAAGACGATCGGCCATAGCAACGATAAGAATGTCTTTGTCGATACATTCAGAAGAGACCATACAGCGCATCAGAATACAAAATAAAATCTCAGGAATTCCAAGAGAATCCAGACTGAGGGGGAAAAATAGAGACTTTCGATGAATATAGCAAAATAAATTATTCCTCAAAAGTCAGTCGAGGCCTGCAACAGACCGGTCATTGCCTCCATGCTAAGCCCTATTAAAACTCGCATACCTGCTCGCTACCGCACATGTGCTGTTTCAGTGGAATCGTATAGAAGTCACTCAGGCAAAAAAGGTCACGAGGGTGTGTCCGACCCGCAGGCACGATGTAAAGAGGGTGCGATGGGAAGACTGGTATAGCCACTCTAGCCCATGCAGGTCTATGGGGAATATACATTATTACCCCCAACTACATCATTGTCCCTGGAGATACGAACATATATGCATGCGTTCACACGTACACGCGCGGCCATGCACCGACAGTCACACCTTACACATCACATTCCTCACACATTATAAACATCTCTCAGGTTCGCAAAAGCAAATGCATACTGCAGAGTAGGTCACATTGAGTGTACAGAGAGATTTCATTCATAGTTAGATACCGTAAATGACCGCAGGCACAGTCACTTTCTGGACGAGAGAACACAAGGCTGTGAGATTATGGACATGCTTGCAGGGATTGGGACATCTGTCCAGTTTCTGTTTTTTTCTAATCCCAAATTCATTAATATCATTTGGATGATGTCGAAATAAGTACAGTTGTCAGTCGTTCTTGGAATCCACTTGTATTTTTGTGATGGGTTTTTTGTGGATTTTTTTTTCCGGCTAGCTGAGGTGTTGGTTTTGCTTGGGCATGGCTGTTATTGCTGCCAGAGTATTGCTATAATTTGATGAAAAGCTCAGTCCGTAGTTATTGCTCGCTGATGGATTCTGCCACAGCACTGAAATAGATGGCTAGTTGGCATTTGGAGGGCGTAAGGTAAAAGGCAGGAGTGAACTTCAGCTCACAATATAGCATGACTCCAGCCTCAGTTGTGATGAAGGTTCGAGAAGATAGATTTCATAACATTCTCCCTCATCTGACATTTGCCAGGTCTGAGAGGTCAGCTGTTCTATTCATTATAATCGTGTCGTGTGGACCATTTGAGGAGATTCACCAGTTTACTAACAATCAAGGTGAATGTAAATCCATGGAAGGCTCATTTGAGAGTGGAAGTGTAGCTTGGCTGGCATATCTTTTAACTGTTTCATCATTTCAGAATATCATTTATCAAGGGTGAATCTCATGAAATCTTGTCCAGGTCACATTTCACCCCAAGAGCAAAAGAAAAAAGATACTTTGCATAAAGAAAAAATGTTGGCCTTCCATGAGCTCCATGATAGATAAGTAATTTTACACCCTAACTTAGTTAATCACTGCTGATGAATTAATAAGAATTATTAAGAATATTTTATAATTACATAATTATATAATCAAGTATATAATTATATTATGCTTTATATAAATTATCTATAATACATACAGATATAATTTCATAAAAATATTTTAGAATACGTAGTCTCATTTTTTTAAGTTCATATGTTATTTCTTATTATTAGCAATGTTGAAAACTGTTGAAATAGTGTTCTGCTGCTTAATATTTTTGTGGAAATCATGATACATTTTTCAAGGTTGTTGTTGTTGTTTTTGGAATTTAAATTTATATGAATAATTTTTTTGTGAAAATAATGTCAAAGTGCAATTTTTTTTTTCTCTTGATTTTTGAATGAAATGATCCAGACATGTTGTTGACAAGATTCACTCAAGTTTCAAACTAAATATCTCTAATTAATTTTTCTCAATGTTGTGCCCAAATCATCATTCTTTACAAATACAATACATGTAAATTTCAAGCAAAATGCTGTGAACTGCCATTGTGTGACAGCTATCCCATATCCAGTAGTAATTACCAGTTGAACATAATAAATGGAGCAGTGCTCTATTCAGAGCATTCAGACAATGCAAATTAAAAGCAAATCAATAGAAAATACATTCGGTTCCATCCTCCATGTCGTTGCATATAAACAAACCTCTTATTCTCAGCCACTTAATGCACGTTTTGTACTCAACAGTTCTTTGAAGTGAGCCTCTATTCACAGGGGGCTCTTTAAACGAACATACATACATTTTCTCCCAGTCGCTTTCATCCCGCATTTATGGAAGAGAATGCAGAGACAGTTCGACTTCCGTTCTAAACCAAAGTAAAGGCATCAATGGGTTCGGTTATTTATAGAGTGGTTCTCGTTCTGAGATTGTAGTTAGCTCTTCGTGGTTTTCTGCTTTGGAGGACATTTTACATTTGGCCACGCTTGGGATGAAATTCAAATCAAACAGAAGAGAGAGTGCGCGCCTCTTTCACACGTGCATGCATTCTCCAGGTAGGTTTCTTCGGAGGACGCAAGGCGCAGATCACCGAGCACCTAGTCTATTTTTAGCACACCGCGGTTACTTAACGTTCAGCGCACGTTCTTGAATGCAGCAACAGCAGGACGAGATGAATGAGCTTCAGGATCCAGTCAAGAGGATCGCCTCGTGCTGCCCCTCTTCCTCCTTCTCCCTCACAGCCCATGCAACAGGGGGCTGTCGCTGTGGCCAAGCCAAAACAAGCACAAAAATGCAAAGGCATATATATACAAGATATTTACAGCTGCCTGCCACACAGCATCCGTTTGTGCCCCCTTTTTTCATGGAAAGGGTGTGTCAGCTGGTCGGAGTGGGATCAGGCAAAGATTGTGTGGCAGTGGTTGTCACATAACGAGTAGGGGAAGACATAAACGGGTGACACGCATGCCCCTTCTCGTCCCAGGGATTGGGGGATTCTCTGGCCAGTGTAATTCCCTAGGCACATCAGACATCGCTGGGGGTCCGTGCCCGCTGGGCCACGCTGGCAGGGATACATCCGCAGCACACCAGCCACAAAGCTTTCTGGATCTCTTGATTGCGGAAGGCGTAAATTACGGGGTTGATGACCGAGTTGTAGGTGGCGGGAACCAGGGTGGCATACGTGTAAAGGGGCGGGTATGTATAATCGGCTATTAGCGAATAAATGGTAAATGGCATCCAGCAAGCGGCGAATGTGCCCAGAATGATCGCCAGGGTGGATACACCTTTCCGCGTTGTGACATAGTGAGGGCTTGTGGCTAAAAAGTGGTGTTGGAGGGCGATTTGGTGAGCATGTCGCATGACAATTTTACAGATCTGCATGTAGAGCTGAAGCATGAGGCCGAACAGCAGAAGGAAGGAGACGGACAGAACGGCTATGTTGTTTTTTGTTAGGGGCCAAACCACACTGCAGTTCACCTCCTGGCCCAGGCAGTTCACACCGGTCACCGGCAGTAAACCCAAACATAACGATACTCCCCATAAAAGCACCAGCATGGTGTACGTGAACGCGGCCGTTCGCTCTGAGTTGTAGGTGAGGGCGTAGTACAATGACAGGTAGCGGTCAATGGTAATAGCTAGCAGGCTAAAAACAGATGCTGAGAAGGACGCCACCACCAGACCTACAGTCAGCAGCTGTGCCGAGTCAGATCGTAGCAGGTAAGCAAAGGTAAAATGCAGGACTAACCCTAAACCGGCCAATAAGTCAGCTAGAGCTAGGCTGCCGATCAGCAAAAACATTGGGG
The DNA here is from genome assembly GCA_018155175.1 of Sinocyclocheilus anophthalmus. NCBI lineage: Eukaryota > Metazoa > Chordata > Actinopteri > Cypriniformes > Cyprinidae > Sinocyclocheilus > Sinocyclocheilus anophthalmus. The sequence goes on along the minus strand of JADLZN010000372.1, from coordinate 194,383 downwards.
CTCGCAGTGCCGGGTTCTGCCAGATGACCAAAACCACCAGGGCATTCTCGCAGGCTATAAGGGTGCCAGATGAGCACAGCACGATGTCCCACGGGTTTACCAACAGCTCAGTGGGTGGCCTCGCCGGCAGGACAACCGCAGGTGGGTATGTTCCGACGGTGATGTTTTCTATGCTCCCCGCACCGCTGTTGCCCCAGCTGGGTTCTTGAGCCAGCCAGCTGGGAGAAACTGGCACCTCTTCACTCATTCTGCCTCCCGTCTAAAATGGCACACAGAAAAACATAATGAGGTGTATAGGTAGTCTAAAGAAAGACAAAGACAAATTAATCCACTACTTTTGTTTGCAAATAAATAAATATAAGTACTCCATTATACATTTTGTGTGTGTGTGTGTGCGTGTGTGTGTTCAAGGGATAGTTCACACAAAACTGAACATTCAATGATCATTTAATGACCCTCATGTCATTCCAAACCTGTATGACAGAACACAGAAGAAGATTGGAAGAATGTTGATAACCAGTTTCGGTTCCCATTGACTCCCATTGTATTTTTTTGTCCATATAATGGAAGTCACTGGGAATTGAAAAAAAAAAACAAATTTAGTAAAATTCCCCTCCCCATTCCTTAAGACAATCTTTTTATGTTTTACAGAAGAAAGAGTCATACAGGTTTGGAAAAACATGAGAGTGAGTAAATACATTTCTTTGTTTTACATTTTTTGGGGTGGACTTTCCCTTTAAATATTACATTTATAAAATAGCAGCAGTGGTTGCGATAACTTGACTGTGAAGAAAAAAAAACCTGACAATGTTACAAACATTATGGAATAGCATTTTGGTGACCATTTTAAAGTTTCTCATTAAATTCTGTAATTTGAATACATAATTTAAATATTTAAACTATTATTTATATAAATATAATATTTAATAATATGTATGCATAAATGCAACTAAAGCAGCGCTGTACAGAATGCTAAAAACATCTTTTTGAATAAAATAGAAACGTCATGGTTTGTGCAGTGAATTCTGGTATTGCCTCTGTTCCTGTGAATTACAATAAATAAATAAATACACATAAATAAACATTTAAAAAATACCATAAAAATATAAACATTGTCATAAGTACAATGAACATGTTCTCAGACGCTTATAAAGTGACTCATACGTTTACTTTTCAATATTTTACTGTTAGTACCTGTATTTTTTATCTAGATCAATATATATTTTTACGGGATATATGTGGAAAATAGGATAACCATTGGACAGTTTTCTCAACTCTGTACGATAGAATTTTCTCATTCTTTTCCCATACATTTCCCAGTGCCCCTATCTTGCGTACTTAAGCCATACAAGAAAACATTAGGCAGTTATAATCATCTCTTGTAACAGAAATGACTGGAGAATTAGCCAATAATAATCACGAAAGCCATTGTTCACTACAACGCTTCCTCTATGTTCTGTGTTCTTTTGTGCAGAACAAAGAATCAAATAAGAAACACTCAAACACCATGTACCTCATCTGTACTGTAGTGGATATAGGACCTGCTATTTTGAGCCACCAATTCTTGAATCAAAGAACGTCAATAGTGGAGAATCCCGAACGGACCCCCCCCAGGCTATTTCCTTGGACACGGAGCCGTGCTGAGTATAAAAAAGGCGGGTCCATGCTATAAAAGCGCCCTGCTACAAGATCAGATATGTATTCAGGAAGACCATTTTCTCACTGCAGCAATGGACTGTAACACATCATTTCATCTTAACCCTTTTAGCTTTAAGAATACTGAATGCGTAAGCTCTGCTCTATAAAGCCATTTGTGTTGTTGTAAAACGCAAGCAGATGATTTAAACATATACGACGGCCGGTCCCCATGCACTCCCAATCTGAGGCATTCACTACCTTGTCTTTGGAGGAGAGGCGCTCTGATTTCAAGTGTTTGACTTCCTGTCTTTCCACTGGTATTGATGGGCAGCGCTGTTACACCGGGGCAGCGCGCGCGGAAAGGCATGGTCGGAATCCGGATGCTGTGTGATGCACAGGACGGAGGGAACGCGTTACAGCCAGCAGCCCACCTAGAGGTCTTCGCGTCTGCACGAGCATGCGCTAACACGACTGTACGCGCCACTGCGCGAGGCGCTGGGAGGGGAGCTGTCCTTATCTATGGCAGAAGGGCCTGCACCTTTTACCTGCTGTCTCAGCCTCGCGAAAAATATAAAATACGCGACTTGTGTTGTCTATAATGCCATAATTGCACACGAAACACACTAAACAACAGAGAAAAGAAAGTATTTTTCTCATACAATACAAATTTGTTATTTCGTTTTGCTAAAATCGTTAACCCAATGAGGCCTTTTTGTGTCCTAGTCCTCCAAAAACCAAGGTTTGCAACACAATCAGTAGCATTTCGTTAAATAATGTATGTTAGTGCGAATTGGCGGGTCCGTAATCTTTCCATGAATTCATAAAATCTCACCACTTCCGTATGTTTCGTACGGTCTGCTTATGCCACAATGACGGTTTTATTTAGGGGTGGACCTACATGCCCCCTCCAAAAAAAAGTCGAATTCCTAATAATAGTATATAATAATTTTGCATTTATTTTCATATACTCTCTTATATATAGATAACATAGTATTTTATTAAAAAAATATGCTATAGAAATTATCTATCATCTATCTATCTATTATATTAAAATGCATATTTATAATTTATTTTAATATATACTATTTTTTAATGGTCCAGGTTATGCATAATCCCTAAATTATTACATAAGAATTCATTAAGATAACTTTAGCAAATTAGAAAACTAAAAAAAGATGTGAACTCTAAAGGGCTCTTCTTTTTAATCACTGTACGTTTTTTATCTTTTTTCTTAGTAGGAGAATGATTTTAAATATTCAATAACTAATTATAACAGTAATTATTATAATAATTAATAAACACCTTGTAGAGCCATGGACCTTGAGCAAAAGTCTGGTAATGGCTAAATTAATTGTAAAGCCAAACCCTGTTACTCTTTTGAAAGCACTAAAACATGCTAATTGCAATGTTTAAATTTAGCTCGACTTGGCAAAATGCAATATATTAACACTACAAAGACATCCTTTGTCCGATAGAGCATTTAAAATCTTAATTCACTTAAAAACCACCTTTTCAAAATAGAAAAAGCACCCATTTCAAAATACCAAGAAGGTATTGCATCTGTGTAGGATGCGACCCATTTATCTATAACATCTGACATTCAGACTGCATCTTTCTGGAAAGATGCACATTGTGTTGCTCCCCTGTGAGAGCTATTCTTGGCATGTGCTATTAACAGCACGCTCATCTGTGTCACCCACTTCCCCCACTATCTTCCCTCTCTCCTCCATCCTCTAACCCCATGCAGCTTTCATCCCCATGCCTCTATTTCAGACAGACTCACACCTCCTCACAGACTAAACTGCATAGTCTGTGATGACGCCTGATAAAATCCTTTCCAGTCTGAAACTAGGCTCGATATGGCTCTCAAATGACAGATTTGAGAATTGCTTTTGATCGTCAATAAATATGTAACCTTTCATGCAAATTTAAAAGAATTCATCCACATTTTACGCAATAGTAAGCTGGCAAATGAACTGAATTGTTGCAAAACAACACAGAACCTTTAAAGCTGGAATGAGAGGAAAGCAATCGGTGAAAAAGAATGATGCTATGCAATTCTCCATCTTGCAGTAATCTTGACCGGCCACCAAGGGGCCACAGTGACCAAGAATGAGTCACCAGCACAGTAAAAAAAAAAAAAAGAGGCTTGGTTGTATGGCCTCCAGTCAAATCGCAGTAGGCTGCTAATAGCTGGTATTAACATGCTTGCATGCATGCATACATCCCATCTTGGTGTATACACTTTTATTTCTTTTTCTTTAAAACAGAAAATGATAATTTCACAACAGGCCATCTCAAGCAAACCCTCACATTAACCTTCCAACATCTACAAAACTGTATCAAAAGTGCACCATAGTGTTATACATTTTCTGGTTCTATCCTCTTTTTTTGGCTATATCAGTAATATTATTATAATTCTCATAATATTTATACAAATATCACTCTGTACAAGGTAGAAATACATAACCCGCAATGCCCCGCACCTGGAGCGTTATGACCCTCCCCGCCACTATAATAAACACACCAGCTTTCCCCATGCACTAGTCTTCAGCCTCCTCACAGCCACAGGAATCAAAAGGTCGCAGCATGAAAGTTGAATGCAAATCCCGGTCGTATCATACAGTCTGTTACATTAAAGACATTCTCTCCACAGTAAAGGACTGAACACGAGTGATGAAACGCTCCCACAACGTAAATACAACTGACAAACAACGTTCAAAATGCCTTGCGACAGCATTGCATCCAACATTTCTGCTGCGTGGAGACCGGCGAGGGTGGGCTTGGACAGGTGTGGTGGGGTGTGTGTGCGGCGTCGCTGCAGTAAGAACCTGCGCAGGTGGGATGTAGCAGGGTTCTAGGTACAGGCAAGCCTGCTGCACAGGTGTCCGTAAGGGGACGCCACTCTGGCCTCTCTCAGTCTCTGGACTGGTAAAACAGGATGTACCCGGACTCAGAGTTCTTGGAAATTTCCGAGGTTAATCCGTAGAACTCCTCAATCGCCTGGGCATCAATTTTCTACAGGGAGAAACAAAACACTTTTCTTTAACAAAATGCAGAAAGACCATTCTGCAATCAATGACTTTTCCATGACATTTGTAAAGAAACATACTTAGGAAAATATATATTCAATATAAAAACACTATATGATTTGATATACTTTTTATTTATTTTTCTTGTTTTATTATTTGAAAAAATTATTTTATAAGAGTGCACTCAAACTTATGAAGGTAAGAGATTTCTGGTCTGCTTAGCTCTAAGAAGCAGCACTAGATAAAATCTATTTTACGATAATAAACTTAATATAATGTGATTTGTTTTTTTTTACATAATGGTGATGTTAATGAATTATTTACTAATTCTTTTACAAAACATATATATATATATACCTATACGATGCATATTTTTATATATAATATGTTTTTTTTAAACACCTTAAAGTGGTCATATGATGCAATTTAAATTTTTTTCCTTCTCTTTGGAGTGTTACAAGCTGTTGTGAATAGATAAGATCCCTAAAGTTGCAAAGACTAAAGTCTCAAACCCAAAGAGATATTCTTTATAAAAGTTAAGACTGGTCCACACCCTCCTAAAACGCCTCGTTTAAACACGCCCCCACATGTCTACATCACTGTGTGGGAAGAACGCCACCCAAATGTTCACACAAAGAAAGAAGACGTAACTTTGATTTGCATTTTACGGAGGACGAGGACTGTTGCCTGGGAGAGTAGCCAACAATGCCGGTGTTCCGGTGAATTCAGATCCCCTGTTTCCCCTTCGGCGCGCATGCTGAACCTATACAGTCTATGATGCTGACAAATAATGCTGACTCACAGCCTGTAAGTACGTTTTCATATTTAAAGAATTTGCCACTGATGATTCAAACACGAGTTTTAGACAGTGGCAGTGTAGAGTAGCGCTTGTTGTTTGTCTTTTCTTCGATCACAAATGCAGACATGTTTTATGTTTACGCAGCGCGATTCAACGCAACACTTAAAAAGACAGTATAAGTCATCATAATCAGTAATTATGTCCCACTGGATGCAAAAAATGCCTCGTTTGTAAGGGTTTTTGTCACCAACTCCATCACAGTGAGGGGCGTAACATTTCCGTCACATGCTTGATGAATTCGGCCAATCACAACGCACTAGATAGCTGGCCAATCAGAGCACACCTCGCTTTTTTGAAACCGATGAGCTTTGTAAAAATCGACGCGTTTCTGAAAGGCGGGGCATAGAGGAGAAACAATAATGTAGAGTATGTGGAAAATAATGTGTTTTTTTTACCTTAAACCGCATAAACACATTTCATTACACTAAATACACAAAATAATGTTTTTTTATATTTTTATGCAACGCATAGGACCCCTTTAACATATACATCTAAAATTAAAGATTTTAAATATTAAATAATTTTAAGAATCTTTATTTATTTCTTCATTCATTCATTATTTAGTAATTTATTATATTAAAACTCTACATGGTTTCTTTCTTGTTTATTTTTTAGTTATTTTACTTATTTATTGATTTTGTATATACCTGCATATTATATACATTTTAATTCCTGCAAATCAGTATCTTAAAATTCCCTAATATTTTCATGTTTTCCATGACTGTGGGACCACTGAATCTTGCAAATTTTTATTTCAGTAAATGACTGATGCTTATACATGACGGTTGGCAGCTTACCTCTACTATGTCATCATCAAACAGTAGCCAGAAATCATGACTCTTTACAATTGCGATGTAGTGTCCTCGGTTTGGACCGCTATAAAAACACACACAAATACACAAATAAGTTACAAATCAAGGAAGCAAATCAGTACAGTTCTCCTTTTTTGCAAGGACAGATTTCAAAATGCTTGCATGAAGAGATTCTGTTCACACAAGCAAGTATTGTGAAATCAGACAACGGAGGAGGAAGAAAAACACATTTACAAAGGTTTGAAAGTCCATTCTGGTTTCCATTAAAACTTATATCGACTCACCTGCCACAATGCACCACCACAGCGACCAGGTCGTAAAGCCTCTCGGGATTGGTGGCATCGCCAGAGGTGTTAAAGAGGCGGAGCTCCAGAGGGAAGACCACGCGGTAGCTTAGCTTAGTGTAGCGCTGCACCTGTTCCATGTATTTAAATCTCTTCAAGTGCAAGGCGAGGATCATGGGAAGTTTCTTAACCCGCATTCTAGAGTCAAACACATTCACGCATGAAGTATATACAGTGAATATATGTTCAAAAAACCAGGAAGCAGCTGGCAGAAAAGAATGCTCACCGTTTGTGTGCCTCTTGTTTACTTCTGCATTCCTCACAGTAATATTTATACTCACTGCACAAGGTCTCGGTATTACTGAAACCTCTATAAGGGGCAAGTAAGAAAAAAAAAAAAACCCCCAAAAAAAAAAAAACCCGGGCAAAGTAGGAAAAATAATGTTATTAAAACGGACACATATCATGTTTAAATTGGGTTTAAGTGTGAGTGTGCTTTCAGACCTGAGACAGTGGGTGATTGAAGTGTTCATGCTCCCCGTTCCACTGAACAAATCCAAGAAATCCTATCTTTACTGATTATCTGTAGATGAGCAAAGTCCAAAGAAAACAACTCCGAATAATCACCGACACAGCACAATACGTCCGAAGTAAATATCAGGATCGCCTGTACTGGATTTCCTGAGGGTTTCCTAGTTAAGTTTACGGCTGTTCTGCCCGTGCTCATTTAAGTTCCTCTGAGGTTGTACCTCCTCTCCCTTTCCCCTTTTCTTTCTCCCTTTTCCTCCTTCCCCTTCCTTTTCCCCCGCATAGTTGCTTTTGTCTCACCGGCACGTGCCCTGGGAAGCATCTCCACCCTGACCCAGTGGAGGAGGAGGGGTGCTTTATTGTCTTTTTTTGTTGAATTTTCACGTGTGCATGAGCCAATTGCATTCGGCTTGTCTGCGGTGCGCTCTTTTGAGCAGAGGGTTGCATAGTGTTCAGCAGGTAGTTGCGGCAATCGTGTGCCTTTGTCGCACCGTAGTTATGCAACACAGTTCTGTGGGTGACAGACGTAGAAAGAATGTTCCGACTCAATTAATATACAAGTAATCATGAATACCATGTGTCTTTCGGGCCAATTAAAAACTAGATCCCTTAACTAAATCAATCTGAAATGGACATTTCTAATTTTACTTAGGCAGTCTTAGATATTGCCACCTTCAATGGTCAGATACACTTTTGTTTTTTTCCCTCTCTTTTTTTTACATATTATTAGGTACATGAATGTGAATTTGTGTCCTCTTTCGTAACATCCAAGATGGTGGCCATAATACCTGCATCTTCGTCTAGAGTTTTGCGATTTATATTTACTTTACAGTGCTGTCATTCAAAACGGATGGAAGTGTTTTGTGGTTATAAACTAATTTACAATAAAAGGTCCCCCCTTTGTAACATGCACGTCAACAATGAAAAATACTAAAGTATTTATTAATATCATAGTTCAATGTAATTTTCACACTTTATACTTACATTATTAAAATAACCAGGTTGGTATCGGTTCTTTTTGGTAAAACTTTACAATAAGTACTTAGTTAAGGCTACTAACAAGGACCTTCACTATTGTTACAGTATTTATTAGTCTTTGTTAAATGGTCATGAAACCCCCCGTTTCAGCACTGGTTAGTTCTCACCACAGTTTAAAAAAAATGCTAAAAAAAGTGGGCGTGGTGCACAGCGGAGCGGAGGAGTGGTGATTCGTCTGTTCGGAAGAGGGGAGACAGACAACACACACAGCTCTGCGTTCAGACAGTTTCATTTCGCTCAGTTAAGTTAAAAACACAAATAAATGCACAGCAATTTGCACTCTGCATCGAAAACATATACAGTGGCATTTCAATTTAAATTAGAATGCGTGGAAAAGTTAATTATTTCAGTAATTCAATCAATTTTTTATATTGCTGACCACAGCAGTTTGGTATCCAAATAATTTCAATGACACAGACACGCAAAGGTCGTTTGTTAAAGTCTTGGTTCTTTTAATGGTGATGCATTTTGCTCACATTTTAAAAAAACAACACACCCCCCCCCCCCCCCCCCCCCTTTTTTCCTCTTTTTCAATTCACCTATCTCACAACCCAGTAGATATACCGTAATAGACCATAAAAATAACTCATTTTTAGTGAATTGTAGCGCCTTCTGCAAAGTATGTTCATTTACTGTACATGTACTAAATACTTGTAGGGGCTCCTTTTGCTTTATTACTGCCTCAATTTGGTGTGGCATGGAGTTGATCAGTTTGTGGTACCGCTGAGGTGGTATGGAAGCCCAGGTTTCTTGGACAGTGGCCTTCAGCTCACCTGCATTTCTGGTCTCTTGTTTCTCATTTTCCATTTGACAATACCCCATAGATTCTCTATGGGGTTCAGGTCTGGTGAGTTTGCTGGCCAATCAAGCACAGTAGCACCATGGTCATTGAACCAGCTTTTGTTTTTTTTGGCAGTGTGGGCAGGTGCCAAATACTGCTGGAAAATTAAATCAGCATCTTCAAAAAACTGGTCAACAGAAGGAAGCATGAAGTACTCCAAAATTACTTGGTAAACGGGTGCACCCCCCCCCACGTGACGTTGGTTCTTCAACAAACACAATGACCAACACCAGCAGTGATGCCACATTGCACCCCAAATCATCACAGCTGTGGAAAAACTTCAACACTTGGACTTCAATGCAACTTGGGCTATTGAGCCATTTAACCTTCTCCAAACTCTAGGACCTTGGTTTTCAAATGAAATACAAAACTTGTTCTCATTTGAAAAGAGGACTTTGGACCACAGGGCAATAGTTCAGTTCTTCTTCTCCTTAGCCCAGGTGACGCCTCTGACGTTGTCTGTGGTTTAGTAGTGGCTTAACAAGAGGAATACGACATCTGTAGCTAAATTCCTTGACACGTCTTTGTGTGGTGGCTCTTGATGCCTTGACCACAGCCTCAGTCCATTCCTTGTAAAGTTAACTCAAATTCTTGAATCGATCTTGCTTGACAATCCTCATAAGGCTGCAGTTCTCTCAGTTGGTTGTGCATCTTTTTCTTCCACACTTTTCCTTCCACTCAACTTTCTATGAAAATGCTTGGATACAGCACTCTGTGAACCAGCCAGCCTCTTGGGCAAATTGCATGTTGTGATCTACCCTCCTTATGCAAGGTGTCAATGACTTCTGTCTTTGGTCAACTGTCAGATCAGCAGTTCCCCATGATTGTGTATGCCTTTAGTGAACCAAACTGACCCCGAGACCATTTGAAGGCTAACGCGAAAACTTTTGAGGTGTGTTGGTTGATTAGCTTCCTTCCTCCGGATTGGCAGGGTCCCCCCACCATATTCTAATTTGCCCTCTTGAACTAACAGGAATTCGAGTGGGTTGTGTAAATGTGAGCCAAAAATCAATCATCGCCATTAAAAGAACAACGGACTAACTAGCTCCAGTCGGTGTTAATTGAATTTAGTTAATCACAAGTTCCCAATTGAGTGGAATTAATGAGCCAAATGAATGAACTTTTCCACGACATTTAATTTATTGAGATGCACCTGTCTACTACACCGTATATGAATGCGACAGGATTTGCACTCTCTGAGACTTTAAGCTGATTAGCTCGTTTATCTAGCCTTTGATTTTCCTGGTTTGTGTAACAGATCTGTAGTGTAAAAAGGTTTATGCTCACCAAGTGACTGATCCGCGTTTTATGCCAAATCTCTTTTTACAAAGCAAAAACAAACAACGCCCTGACGTTTGGAATCACATGAACGTTCTCTCTACGGTAATGGCGCAGGAGGTCATCTCACAAACTCTGAAGATCTGTAATAGCAAAATCAACACTGCTGTTGGGAATAATTGAAACGAAGCGTCTTTTATGGACTAAGAATCACGCAGTCCATCGAAGAAGTTAATCGCCCCGCGAGTCATTGATGTACTAAGTCCACGGCCACGTCCAAATTGTGACGTCAACACGATTGTAGATTTTCCAACGGAAGATGAAAATCTAAAAAAGATGAAAACTAACACAGTTTCTCCAACAGTTCCAAGCTAACTGCAAACGCCCTTGTTTACTGCTCTTGACGCTTTAATCCTGGGTTGCTTTCTAGTGCTCGCTGCAACATCTCAGAACACCTCCTGATACACTCTCAGAAAACGTATCTGGGGTTTCAGACCCTTTACATATGTTAACTCACCGAAAACAAATTGCGAGTTCAGGTTTAGCTCGAGTCCCATTAAACATATTATTTCCCAGATCCACCTCTTTTAGTTCTCAAGTACGTACCACGCCTGACCCCTGTTGCAAATTAACCCCTATTCACTTCAAATGAGATTTAATACATGTGTTTAGGAAGAATAGGTTTCATTGTTCAGCTAGTATGGACGGCCCGTCTATGTGAATACCATACTGAAACAATTGACTCGATTGTATGAATTCCTCATTGTTAGTTACTTTTATTTATTTAATGCCTGCCTAATGGACCTCGTCTGTGCCGGTTTAGCTGTTTATACCGCAAGTATTCGTTAAATAATTTTAGCTACTGAGTTTGCCCTTGTCTGTTTGTTTTTTGCTGCTTTTTGGCTATGCCACCACCGCTACCTGTGTATGATCCATGCTAAATATATAGATGTGTAGGTGCGCCGGTGTCTGGTTCACAACAACTAATAATCCTTTTTAATCCGAGTTTTTTTGTGGTTCATGTTTATTAGTCATTTTGTTTGCCTTACCAGTCCAGCCTGCACACTTCCTTCTGGCGCGCCTTTGTCACCCGTTATGACACGAAAGCACTAATTCACTTCGTAAGCCGTCGAACTTCATGTCATTTAAATTGTTAACTCGCGAATAACCCTCCCCTTCCCTGCCGGTACTAATCCCTTCTCTTTCCTTAGTTTGTGCATGAACTTATCTGGGTTGTTTTCTGCGCTTCCCCTGTCTCGCTGTGGTATCAACGGCCGCCAAAGCCTGACCCTCTTGGTCGGGCATACTGTGGAACTAGGCTGCGGCCGACTGTCTGCTGGTTATTTGTGCAGCTGTCGTGCGCATGGTTCTCTTGAGCGTGTGCTGTGCTTGTAGCGTGCGAAGGCTCTTTCCCCGGATTGCTTTACGGCCGCCGCTCCCGAATCGTTGACAGATGCCTGGATCCAGTTACATGTCTGTTTGATCCCTCTTTGTGACAGGTGATTCCAAAATGTGGCTTCATTTACCCAGAATCTTTTCCCCATCACTTACGGCCTTCTCAAGCTTGCCCTGAGCGCCCGATACATCTATACAAACTATTAACACATTGGTGTGTTTGACGGAGACACAGTATGTTGGGAGCATTTCAGCCTGCGATAATGTTCAGGTCTGCCTTACCCGTGACCCCACGTAAATCTTTCTCTTACACGCGTGTCGTTGACAGGGAACGGCTCTGTCGCGTTATCTCCGTTCTATTCTCACAGTTTCCACATTTAGTTTTTTTTGTTTTGACCCCCCACCCCCCCCGGCAGCCCACTGCGTTCGACCTGAAACAGATAGAGTCCTCTTAACTATGTACCACCACTTCCCGTGGGAACAAAAGTCTTCTTCTTCAACATCATACAGTTACTGTAGTCTATTATTTGTACAATACAACGATGGTAAGTTGGTTTTAGCCACCACTTTCTTCATTAAATAAATAAAATGACTAATTAATCTTACATTTTTAGACGGAGATACCATTTTAATTAACTGTGGGTTTGCAGTATTAACTATAATTTTAGTAATTTACGACTGTGGGAGACACTATGGTTAACAATAGTAAATTGTAGAAGGCGTCTGATACATCCGAGACACAAGATTACAACGTCCAATGATTGAAAAGGAGTGCTTTAAAATCGCAATATCACAAAAAACAAACAAACACGTAAATGTGAACCTAAAACAACCCAATGAAAAACATACAGGACATGATGAGGTAAAACTACATTAGCACTCATTAGCATTTCACTGCCGTCACTTTTACATTTAAAAACGCCAAATTCAAAGGAAAACATGTAATTAACAGTTCAAACGCAAATAAAGCAGACGATATATGGAGGAACACACTGGTACGGAGATGCAGAGAGGGGATGGGACCATGAAATCACGATGTGACCGCACTGGCAGCAGCTTAGCACTGAAGCTCAGGTACACGGAACGCATTTTACATCAGCATGATGCTCACGTTTGCCATAAGTTACCCAACACAATGCTCGTCTGAATGCTTGTACTCATTTATTACACAAAAATAACAATCGGAGATTATTTAGATGTCACTGTCTCGCGCTTATTAAGCACATCTCGCGATCAGAACCCGTGCTGATTGACAGTTCAGCTCAGCAGTTAGCAGATCTCTGCTTTGCTGCCTTCAGCAAATCCTGTAAGGAAGGACGGGCGAATTTAAAAGCCTAACGTTGTGTTATGAAGACAATACGGCGGTGTCGTATATCTACCAAATGACAGTAATTATTTAGGCCCAAGGCTAAATTCATAGCAAGCACACAGGCGGATAAAGACAGCTCGCAACTGCAGCAGAGGAAAACTGGCAACCCAAGGAGTCCGATTGCCTGAACTAATGCAGCACCAGACCCTTTACAATATCACGCGTGTACTGACGTCCAATTATCCGTGATTGAAGTGATATTTACTCACCATGGTACAAAAAGAGGCAAATTTGGAAACTGTCATTAGGATTTCCATTCGCCCAGCGCCATCTTCCACCCAATCACCGCGCGGAGGCGAAGAAGAGGAGTCCCCGTGAGGACAGACTGCGTCCCTGGCCCTGCCAGAGGGAAATCCGCGGGGTCTTAGTGCCTTTAAAAAAAGAATAAAGTAAAATATGAAATTAAGTAATACATGTCAGTAATTTGAATAAAATAATAAGTGCAATATACAACAGAAAAATAAACGTTCAGGAAGACATTACTGAACATTAGTACAAATAATTAGTAAACTAGTTTTTTTTTTAATTTGAGTGCATTTTCAGTTCAGCAGAGAGTTTAGTAGAATACTTTTTTTTTTTTAAATTTATATCAGAATTTTATTTATTTTTTATTTGAGGAAATAAATTAAGAGTTTTCATGAACCTGTTTCAAGCTTTTTTATGTAAATCTACACTTAGAGAGCTTATATATATAGATATCAGTAAATTTATGGCAAAACGATTTAATACATTTATATTTTAACATAAAATAAAGTCATATTATAAAATTATATATATATATTTATATTATATAGGGTATATTATCTAATACAGGTAATATTATCTAAAGCAAACTAATTAGAATGAAAGTTAAAGGTTAAGCTTCTTATTTAAAAAATAAGTAAAATAAATCTACGCGATTCATTGAAAAAAAAAAACCGATCCATTCAATGCTCGCTCATGCAGGTTTAAATGAATAATACAAAATAAAAAAAAACTATAAAAAAGTCATCAAATAAAATGTTGAACTGTTTTTGTAAGACGATGACATCACTGCCCATGGACCAACAGCCCCGATACTTTTACTCAGGCAAATGAGTAGTCTTCCTAGACGTGCTTTGAAGGAAGCGCTGCAGGACCCCATCATTCTCTTTCCGCCGTACCCGCCATATTGCGAGCTACCGGGGGTAAGGTGTGCTCCAGACATTATGTATTAAATCGGTATTTACATAGTTGTCGTTGAGCAAAAGTGACACACAAAGCAGCCAAAAAATACCTTACCAGGCAATGCATCGAAACTAAGGCCTCATGTGCGTCGCTGGATGCCGTAAAGAGTAAAATAGAGAGTCGAGCTGGAGCGTGTCCCATTCATGAGGGCCATGCGTGTACAGGCTGTGCGAGAGGCATGGAGATACAGATAAAGACGTGTTTTTCCTGTATTCTCGTACGCTGTATTAAGAACACAAACAGTTGCAGGTTGTCACTTCTGTTCGGTCCTTTATTCAGTGGTGTCAATGTATTTCTTGATCATGAACTAATGTTTGTTAGAGCTGCAAGTTAACGATCTTTTGTCAGAAAGACTTGTCTTGATGTGTTTGAGTCATAATTTAAGTATCCATAACTATTTATTCTTTATCACTATTGGAATAAATGCAATGTATCATCTAAATAAGCTATGTACATTTTCATTGTCATTTTGTTGAATCATATTGTACAGTTAGTAATGACCTAAGGCTCTAAGCCAAGTAATAGAGCCTCTAATATTGTAGTTGGATATTAAGCATAGTTCAGTGAAGTGTTTGAGAACTTTTTTTTTTCTAGAAATTGGTTGTCTAACTTTATTTTGTGTCTTTTGCACTCAGTAAACGGGTATCATGACAAACACCAGAGGCAAGAGGAGGGGGACCAGGTATATGTTTGCCAGGCCCTTCCGCAAGCATGGTGGGTTCACTTGAATCATACTGTACTTTACATACACAAACATATTGTTATAAAACTTTTTAGACCTGACATGGCTTTTCATTCTACAACAGGCCCAATCCCTCTGTCCACCTACATGCGCATCTACAAGAAGGGTGATATTGTGGACATCAAGGTAAGATTTATTAAATGAAAGATTTGTTACAGTAAAAAAAAAAATTGTCAAGAATAATTTATTTGAAATAAATACATTTTTATCCAGGGCACAGGAACCATTCAGAAGGGCATGCCTCATAAATGCTACCATGGCAAAACAGGACGTATTTATAATGTTACACAGCATGCTGTAGGCGTCATTGTCAACAAGCAAGTCAAGTAAGTACTGCTTTGAACGTGACATGATCTATACTTTGATTAAAATGGATAAAAAAAATATTTCAATACTTTTTCTCGCAATTATATCATTGGGTAAGTATAGGCGACTATATATAAATGCTGGGCAATCAGGGAGCCCGCTTTGAAACCGCTTTTGATTGAGCGCTCTCATTTTACTTTCACTTTTGAGATTCGTGATCACAAGGACTCTATACAATGGAGCGACAGTAGGCTACTTACCACACATTTTACAAGATTAGATGTTTGTCATTGGTGCTCAGGATCTACAAATCATGCGCCATCGTCCTATCAGACATTTCTCCTTACTCTGTGTATGTGGTAAGTGAACTTTCATGTACTGCAATGCAACAGGCTACCGCTAGCAAGCGGCTAAGCTTTTAGTGGCTTCGTATAACGCATTATTTGTTTCACGCTTCGGGCACACCCCTAACCCCGCCCCCCGATGTCATCGTCCATCACGATGTTTCACTGCAGACATTGTCCAATGCCAATTTGGTAGACATCGCCCAACCCTAGTAATAATGCAACTCACTCTAGTTGGTGATAGCTGGAGGTTGTTACACCAGTCAAACAAGTACAGAAACCACTTGGTTAGTGTTTAGTTACAAAGTTAAGTTCTGAATTAAAATCCTTGGAAACACAAATGAAAAATACCTAATGTAAACTGTTCTTCATTGTTTTATATTTTTAACTTGAAGGGGTCCTATTATGCTTTTTCACTTTTTCAACTTTAGTTAGTCTGTAATGTTGCTGTTTGAGCATAAAAAAAGATCTGCAAAGTTACAAAGTTCAATTCAAAAGGAGATATTTTATTTAACAGAAATCACTTTTCAAAAACTACAACGAATGACTCGTTTGGACTACAACACATATTTTCTGTGATTTGTGATATCACAAATATCGACGAATGGGACGAGACCTGGTTGAGCTGCACTAGAGAAGGCAAAGAGTGTTGTCACTATGTCGTAGACACGCTAGCTTTCCCAAGACAGACGAACTTAGAGTGGTTACAATCATCCGGGTTTAAATCGCGCTCAAATTGATTTGATATTGACGCAATATTAACAGATTCACTTTGCCATAAGGACCGTCCAGTGCCCTAATTGGTCGTTAATGTGGGCAAGAGCAGTCATCCTTATGCACCCTGGACAGGCACATTAATATCTTTGCCAGATTGTCAATATGGAAACATGCCGCTCCTGGATAAATCTTGTAAATGTACAACGATTCTTGTCTTTTAAGTGACCAATTATTGTTTTTACTTTTAGGGGCAAGATCCTGGCTAAGAGAATTAATGTGCGTATCGAGCATGTTAAGCACTCAATGAGCAGAGACAGCTTCCTGAAGCGCGTTAAGGAGAACGAGAAGAAGAAATTGGAGGCCAAGAAGCAGGGCACCTGGTTTGAGCTGAAACGCCAGGTAGAAGAACATTTAGTGTTGTCTTGGATGTTAAATGTCGACATGCATGCATTTCATTGTAATCCCTGATGTAAATTTCATGTTGGGATATGCCAAACAGTTATTTGAAGTAAAACTAAAACATGGACCATTATGATATTTAATTTACTTGATTGGTTAAAATGGCACTGTGTATAACACACTATTATAACACATCTGACTGATGTTCTTTCCTTGTGGTCTTGACGTATCTTTATCTTGTTTTCAGCCTGCTGCTCCACGGCCAGCACACTTTGTCAGCACCAAGAATAACGAGCCTCAGCTCCTGGAGCCCATCCCCTACGAGTTCATGGCATAAATCTGCTGACCAAAATAAAGATCTTTGTACCATATGCTGCTAGTTTGGAACTCTTTCTTTAACTGTTGTTCAAGTGTACTTATACTATGTGAATGAATTTGAGCTGTGTTTTTGAGATGATATAAATTGACAGTGACATGCTATAAGAGTACTATAAAAAACATGTCATAATACACTGTTCTGTTACTTCAGTATGTGATAAAGCTATTATAGAGCTGTAGGTGCATGTTTTTCATAAAGGACCATATTTTTTGTTATTTCAGATTATAATTCCCAGATCACAGCTCAGTAGAGAATGTAAGCATTGTTCAAACATATCTAAACTTTTTACATACATTTGCAGCTCACAATTCTATGTGCTGCATATTTGATTGAAAAATGTAACCTAGATTTGTTTCAAACTAATTTTTTCAGCCTGTCCTGTCGATGGTACTTTTTTTTCCTTCAGAAAGACTTCCATTTAAAAAATGGTGCTAGCCACTGCCTGTTCTGTTCAAGGATATACCGATATTAGGAAGGTTTCTTTACTTTGCCATGTATAGGAACAAGCTTTCCAATTTCTCTTGCTTTTAAGCAGTATGAATATGGCGCTTGCCAATGTTTTGTACTGCGTGTTCATGTCAAACATTGAGTGACCAAATATTTGGCCAAAAGATCCCAGCTTTCATCGTAAAATGTAATTTAAAAATGTTGTCACATGTATTACAGCAATCTCCAAGCATAATATAATTTTAGACTTTCTCAGAAGTTTTAAGCTGCTCTCTCATACAGCCTAAAATCTGTGAAGTACAGGAAAAAGAGTTTGTGGCTCTAGAAAATAGCTGTACCTTTATAAAGTGTTGTAGCTAGCCTTATGTTAAATTGCTCAATTTAGTAGAGCAGTCTGATATTCATACTGTCATTTTACATCCATTCTGTTACAAAGAACTTGACATTATAGAAGGGGTTGCATTTCTTCCGTTCTGTTCATAACCAGCTCCAGAGTTTGCCAAAATTTCCTGCTGTTAGCAGGTCTACATAACTGCTCTTACCTGTAGGTGCAGTTATGAAAACCTAGAAAGGTTGTTACAGTGTTCACGTAATCACAAATGAACACAGGTGGATTTAAAAAAGAGAAAAACATACCTTTATAGTGTCATGATTCTAATCTTTCAAGGTGATTATACACCTTATGTTAATACAAAGAAAATGGTGTCTATTTCAGATTTCACTTAAAGAATAGTGGAATAAGAAAACACTTTCTGAAGGAACTTCACAATATTTGTCTTACTAGATCACAAGATCATAAGATCATTTCTGAAACGATTGTTGTGCTTAATTGTATGGTAGTTCACGTGAGCTGTCACTAGAGGGCAGCATTAGCCGTTGCCCTGACAGAATAAGCCCGAAAAGACCCTTGGGTTAGAGCGCTGAAAGACATAATTGAACATTTTAATTGCATATCTAATTTAATTATTAGACTTTTGTTGCATAGATCATGACTGTGTATTTTTGTTGGCATCAAAATGATCAGACAGATATGAATTTTTGAAATATGGAATTTTGTATTAGCATATTATTAACGAAATTTCAGACGAATCTCAGTCACTGTGTTCTTGACGGTGAGGAAAACATGATGATTATGGCAGAAACTCTAAACTATATCCACGTTATTATATATGTTCATCCATATTGGCAATACTGGCATTACAATGAAGTGATAAAACATTCACAAAAAAGTAGCCTACTGCATTAATGACACAGTCCTGCATCTTGTCGGGGAAAAAACCTGCTGATTTTGAAAAAAGGCGAAATATTACCTAATTTGCTAATGCTGGGTTCAAAAATCTTAAAAAAAATTTTTTTCCCATCAAATACATTTTTTAAAGTTTTTTTTAAATTTCGTATTTGTATCAAATTTAATGCACTTATCAACATAACAAGCAGGCAAACGTCTCAGTTTTAATGACAAAAAGATTTATTCAAAATGTATCATTCAACTTACAATCTGCAAAGTGGACGTGGGAAAAGTGGAAATCAGCCATTCAGTGGAAATCAATGTGTTAAGAATGATTGATACCTGTGAGAATCAATGGGAATTGAACAAATAGTTGCAACCTGGCTTAAAGGAAGATAGAAATCATGTCTTTATGGCAGTTTATCTGGTGATTAAGGTCTAATTCAAGACTTCGTCACCTTACAAATGGTTGTCGAAAGCAAAAATGCTACGAAATCCCCATTATATTTTGTAAGAGTAAAACAACCACTTTTGGAATCAGCACCCAAAATTAGTAGAAACAAGTACTGGATTTCATTCAGTAAATATGATGCAGGGCAGTGTTATTCAAAAATTACAATATAAAACAACAGGTTCGCTAATATGAAAACGTCAAATATGCTAGAAATTAAGGTATGTTCAAATTTTCTAAAGTGATGAGTCAAATTATAAGTAAATAACAAAACATGCTCACTCCTAAATATCAAAATTTGCAGATACATTTTCTGGTTTGTGAAGAGCATGTGCACTTGAATTGCTACTATTCTGGGCCTTTTGTGTGTGTGATGTTCTTTGTGTGATTTGGTGTATAAGTGAGGACCACCTCTCTCTATCTTGACTTGTGCTGTGTAATCAGAGTGGCTGAATGCCTGACTGCATATCTGACAAATATGTTATCTCATCCCACCTCAGTACTTCACCCAATATTTGCTTCAATTAGGGTCAGTTCTTGAGATACGCCGCAGCTGTGTGATTCGTATGAGAAACAGCTGTAATTCCATGATGTTCTCACATGCACGTCCTTTACTGCATTTTTATTTTATGATATGTACACCACACTTCTGTGTTACAGTTGAAAAGCTTGATTTAGGTTTAGCTGTATGGGGTAGAATCTGACCTTATTCCTTTTTTAGGCGTGATCTATTCATTCTGTCCTCAGAGGACACAAAGGTCTGGGAATTAGCCACAGTATTAGGATGGCACGCTGAGAGGTCATAGCATGACTGTGAGAATGTGTGAGGATGACTTGATAACCTCATTGTGTGCTGTGCCTATCCGTTGGCCCTGTTCCCTCTGATATCGTGCTGCTGTTAGATATTTGTAAGGATTGGGATGAAGGTGATGAGGTCTCACAGAGGTCATAATCAATAGTATCAATCAACAAGTGACA
Organism: Sinocyclocheilus anophthalmus; assembly: GCA_018155175.1. Lineage (NCBI taxonomy): Eukaryota > Metazoa > Chordata > Actinopteri > Cypriniformes > Cyprinidae > Sinocyclocheilus > Sinocyclocheilus anophthalmus. The sequence continues at coordinate 174,112 of JADLZN010000372.1, read as the reverse complement.
TGCTGCCCTGGAATTGACCACTAGATGTCGAAAGTGCGAGAAGGGCGGAGGAATTTAAATTAGTAATGAATTAACACTGACTATATGCCACTAAAACCGGATCTTTACATCAAACGTAGCTTGTTATTGTGCCTAACTTTAAGGGCCCTGTGATGAGGGGAGCCCATGTCTTTACACTGTTAATTTATATCAAATGAATTCAATCGAAAACACTACTGTAGCATTTAAAATATCAGACAGAATTATATGTAACATATCAAAGACAGGACAACATTATCACAATCTTTTATTTGGATTTAAATGATGCAATTAAATCCAAAGTTCTGTCACGAAACTCTAGATGGCGCAGGCCAATAGGGTCTAACTCAATATGACATAATGACATCATTAATCACATGGCGAAGCTGATTGGTTTCTTTTCATGTCAGCAGCCTAGTGCTTGCTGCAGTTGTAGCATGCTTCAGAAACCCTCCACCTCCCCCAGCTCCACCTGTATAGATCTGCTACGGGGTGATTTCATGTTTGTTATATATGGGGGTTATTTTATATATGTTATATGTGCAGCAGCAGTATTAATTACATGCTCACAGCAGCATGTCTGTGGATGTATTGGCAGTAGCAAGTCTTGATACTTGCTCTGCCGCAGCAGCAGCAAGTCTTGATACTTGCTCTGCCGCAGCAGCAGCATAGCAGATCCATTCCGCTAAGACCAAACACATTAACATTGCCATGTATATTACCACGCTTAACGCTCCGAGAGTTGTCATGACTGAACATAATTTATGTCACTTTGTAAGCTTTAACATACGAATACTCATCTAACTTCAGAAAGTCTGATTCATTCTAGTGAATCATTTCATCCTTAATGGTTTTCTCTGTCATATGTACGAAATGCAGAGTAAAGCTATTTAATCGATTTGTTCAAACGGTCCTCTGTCTCATATGTAACATTGGATAGTCCAATTAATTCTAGTGAATCAGTTGAACTGTCCTCTATCTCATATGTAACGTTGGATTATCTGATTCAATGAATCAGTTCTTTCAGACGGACCTCTCTCATAATGTTGGATAGTCATTCAGATTCATTCAGTTTCATTTCACTGAAAACGGTTTGTTCGAAAGGTTCTGTCTTTCATATGTATTTTTGGATAGTCAGATTCATTCTAATCCTTTGGTTCGTTAGAACGGTCCTCTCTCTCATATGCACTCAGGAATAGTCTGTTTCTTTCTAGTGAATTGGTTGGTTCAGATGGATCATATAAATAAACAGTGATTCATCCATTTGAGTCTACACTCTTAAAAATAAAGGTGCTTCACGATGCCATAGAAGAACCTTTTTGTCTAAATGGTTCCATAAAGAACCTTTAACATCTGGAGAACCGTTCTGTTTCACAAAAGGTTCTTTGTGGCGAAATAAGGTTCTTCAGATTACAAAAGTGCAAGAAAGAGATGGTTCTTTAAAGAAGCTTTGACTGAATGGTTCTTTGTGGAACCAAAATGGTTCTTCTATGGCATCGCTTGAAGAACCTTTTGAAGCACCTTTATTTTTAAGAGTGTAATATATAACTTTGTTTGAAACTTGGTGTTTTGTCATATTTAGTTTAAATGTACCTGTTTCATACCCTACTGTTCATTCATTAATTGTTTCCTCACTGTGTTTGTGCCAGAAAATACTGCTCTGATCAAATTATAAATTATATCATTGATAGTTATGTTTTTTTTATATTAAATACCTTCAATACTTATCTACTTTTTTAGCTACTAGCGAAGCTTGACAAGCTACATATTAGCTTCCGCAACAATGCTGCAATGCTCTGACTCATAGATTGAATTAAACAAAGTAAACAGAGGAGAGGTAAAGAGGAAAAAAGGGATAGAGCAAAGTGGGCTGAGGCAAGTCCTGAGGTCCTTAATCATACCTGTTTGACACTCAGAGATTTAGGCCATCAAGCAGTGCGGCAGCCGTATCGACTGCCCATGTTACACATTAACTTTCCTCTCTCAGCCAGGTAGACAAGCAAACACGACATACAGAGATAGTACAACTAGACATCATGTTGTCTTCTCCCACCACAGTCTCTAACTCTTTTTGAAATCCCCTAAAGTCTGTGAAATCAGGGAGACCGGCTCAATTGGTAGACTGAAGGCATGACTCTCTAATCACCATCAACACACCGTTTTGGCTGTGAGATGGTGTTTGTCATTTTGCTTGTTGGCTTATCAGGGCAGATCATGGCCAGTGAGATACAGTGGCAGCTTTATTGATCAATCCCAAACACGGGAGGATTGGGACACTGCAAGACCGGATGATGTGAAGGAAGAGGCACAACGATGATCGTTGGGCAGGAATGTCTTCCGAACTTGATGTCAGATGGATAGAGTCTGGATGACTTTGATAGAGGGTACACTTGAATTTCTAAACTCTTCACTGTGGATTATTTATAAGATTTTGGTTGTTTACCCTTGAATTCTTGTTGTTTACCCTGTGAATAATTAATATACAAACGTTCTGGATCAGGTAATTTTAAGCTGAAGAAAGAGAAAAACAATACCCCTTTGCCTCAGGATAAAGTACAGCAAGCAGGAAATGAGAAATAGTTCACAGTATGCAACTCTAGTTTTTAAATAAAACATGATCACCTTGGGACACATAGGAGCAATCTTAACTGTAGTAAATCATACATATCAGTGGGCTGTTCTTGGATGCTGATAAACCACAATTAGAGCAGTAATTTCCACGTGTGTGTGTGTGTGTGTGTGTGTGTGTGTGTGTGTGTGATGAGCGAGCCAGGCAGTCTTTTAAACACCTAAGACAGACACATTCATACACAGACTTGAATGGAGCCACTTGACAGTTTAATATGCATATAAATCTCTGTCAGACAATTCCAAAGACCTTCAGTCCTGATCACAAGTCTGTGAAGGTGAGCAGTTGCTTAGTGTTTATCAGGTGTTATACCACGTGTGAATCACCATGGGAAATAAACAGCAGACCTGATGCTGGTTCATTTAGTAAAAAATAACCAGATGGAAATAGGAAAAATATATTCTGACAATATAATATAGTATTCTATAATATTTACATAATACAGAATCATGATAAATAGAACATTTATGAAAATAAAACACATATATTGAAACAATATCTAAAAGTAAAAAAAACTGCAAAAAAAAAACAATACGAACTATAAAACAAATGTTAATTTGGTATATTTTCTATATTTGCATTTAGATGTGTTTTCTATACACCCCCGACAATTTGTTTTATATTTTTAATGTATTCTTGTTTGTTTCATTTCAAATTGATGGTTCTGATGATCGCAATAATAAAAACATAACCATTGTGGCGCTGACATGTCCCTCGTCTGTCATGTGACCATACAGGTAGCTCTATTCAAATCAGGAACAAGCCACGTCGACTTGTGAGAGCGCGACGCTACAATTAGTGAGTCAAAAGCATTGAATAATTCGTACTGTATCTTTCATTAATAATAATAATACATAATAAAAATAATATGTAAGCTAGTAGGATACGTAATAATTTCACGCCTTTGTTTTTGTCGCAAAAATTGCCAATACTCAATTCTCAATGTACACAGTTGGTATGTTCCACTCACAATAAAACGAAGCTCGATGAAGGTCCGGCGTTGTGGGCCGAACACCGACCTGCCACCAACTGACAGAAGCTGTTAATAATCGGCTAGAATGGGTGAAAGAGTTAAACATCCGAATAAACATTTCATTTGTTCTTTCGCTGACTGTAAAGCGACGTTTTCAAAGCTGTGGAAGTTGGAAGCGCATTACTGCAGACACACGGGACTGGTGAGTACCGGCAATCAGTAACTTAACCTTTTCTGGGTTTTAGATACTCATCTAGTGTTCATATTAGTACTTAGTAGGTCTGATTTTTTTTTTAACAATTCATCAGAAGCCCTTTGTTTGTGGCGACTGCGAGAAGAGCTTTTGCACCCGTTACCAGCTCACCCGACATCAACTGAGCCACAGCGGGGAGAAACCCTACCTGTGAGTCCACACTCAAAAATCACTTGTTTACCTGAATTGCTTATGATACATTGAGTCGTTTCGCTAATTATCTATATCGTTTATTACTTCATGTACAACAATATTTAAATGTTGGGTGGCGACAAATGAACTTTACAAAAAAAAAAATGTTGGTGTTATGAGTGACCTGTATCATCATTGAATCGTTAACGCAACCGATTCGCATGTCGAACTATCACGCTCCCTCCTGGCAGAGCTAGTAAGCTGCCCTGACAGTATTTATGGGCATTATATGTTACCCAAAAGTCTGTCTAGGTGGGCGGCTCACTAGGTTGCCCCGTGTCTAGGTGGGCGGCTCACTAGGTTGCCCCGTGTCTAGGTGGGCGGCTCACTAGGTTGCCCCGTGTCTAGGTGGGCGGCTCACTAGGTTGCCCCGTGTCTAGGTGGGCGGCTCACTAGGTTGCCCCGTGTCTAGGTGGGCGGCTCACTAGGTTGCCCCGTGTCTAGGTGGGCGGCTCACTAGGTTGCCCCGTGTCTAGGTGGGCGGCTCACTAGGTTGCCCCGTGTCTAGGTGGGCGGCTCACTAGGTTGCCCCGTGTCTAGGTGGGCGGCTCACTAGGTTGCCCGTGTCTAGGTGGGCGGCTCACTAGGTTGCCCGTGTCTAGAGGTTGCCCGTGTCTAGGTGGGCGGCTCACTAGGTTGCCCGTGTCTAGGTGGGCGGCTCACTAGGTTGCCCCGTGTCTAGGTGGGCGGCTCACTAGGTTGCCCGGCTCACTAGGTTGCCCGTGTCTAGGTGGGCGGCTCACTAGGTTGCCCGGCTCACTAGGTTGCCCGTGTCTAGGTGGGCGGCTCACTAGGTTGCCCGTGTCTAGGTGGGCGGCTCACTAGGTTGCCCGTGTCTAGGTGGGCGGCTCACTAGGTTTTTATACGTAGCCACATATTACCCTTACTATGCCACTTTTGTGCACATTTTTGCTGATCACCTGGTTTAAACTGGTCAAGGTGCTCAGTCACCGGGTGTTCAGATGCATTCTCCACGCCTGGCAGCTTGAGGAACCATGTGGCTCATGTTCACCACCAAAAAGAAAGCTATTATGTGGTGAGTCACTTAGATTTATTTTTTCATAGTTTTATTCGTTCTAATGTTTCCTGTGGGTTTTTTTTTAATTTATTTTTTTAAACGTCTTGGCAATATTTTGTAGTGTAACCATGAAGGCTGTGGAAAGGAGTTCCGTAAGAAAAAGCAACTGAAGATTCACATCTGTGAGCACACAAATGAGTTGCCCTTTGAGTAGGTGTTGCTTTAGGATCTTTTTATGTGCTTTGTTTGGTGGCTTTTATATTATGACTGGTTATTCATGCTTTATTCTAACAGATGTGACTTTGAGGGATGCAATGACAAATTTGCTTCTTCTAAAGCTTTAAAACGACATTGGAAGATGCATGAAGGTATACATCAGGCAAAAACCTTTTCTCCCTTCCAAACAATTGAGTTTAGGGTTTTTAGATGCATAACTTTCCCTCCTGAATTTGAGGTTACCCATGTGGTGAGGAGTATTGTAACTTCAAAGGAAAAACTTGGTCAGAGTATCAGAAGCACAAAAAGACCGCACACAGAGGTACGTGCTCTGTATGTCATTTTGGATAATTAATTTGAATGCAAGTTGCAAAATTCCCCTGGGCTTAATCGTATATTGTTTACAGTAACCTTGCCATGTGATCAATGCAAGAAGATGTTCCAGAATGCCTGGTTTTTGGAGAAGCACAAACAGTCGGTTCACTCTGGGCAGCGGTGCATGTTTAAATGTGCTAGAGAAGGCTGTGAAAAGAGTTACACCACAAACTTCAACCTCCAGAGCCACATTCTGGTCTTCCATGAAGGGAAGTGTGACTTTGCCTGCCCTTTTGCAGGCTGTGGTAAAGCCTTTGCTATGGAGGTTAGCATTTATTATTATTATTTTTTTAGGTGGTGTAATTTAAGTTCATAAAGGCACCCTCTTATTTATTTAATGTTTTTAATTAACTAAAGGTGAATTTATTTTTTTTCTTCCTTCTCACAGGAAAGTCTGAAGAGGCATTTTGTGGTCCATAAGCCTCAGAAGACAAAACTACAGGTAAACTTGTGTGGCAGTTATGTTTAGTATGTGTGTTTCAATACATTATGTATTGGAAATGCTCCTCTAAATCTTCGCTTACAGAAGCCAAAAATCAAGCATCGCAAACGCAAGAAGACGCCATCCAAAACCAAGTTGTCCGATGCCACTAAATTATCTAAGCATCTACAAAATGTGTCCTTGAACAAAACTGCATCAAAGAAGCAATTGCCTTAAATTTTTTTTTTTTTTTTTTTAGTGGGACCGTACCTTTTGTCCCATGGTTTCTTCAGTTTAAGTTTTGTTCAGTTTATTGACCTAACTTTTGAGTTTAGATCACTTTACAAAATAAATGGTCACTTCTGCAACTTTTGTTTTGTGGTGAATAAAGTTCATGATGGTGGAAAAGGAACGGTCTGTTGATAACTTTCAAAAGTCATCTTCTATTAAGCATGTTCTCTATGAGCCATACAAGAACTTAGTTGTGGTTAAGGTTGGACGGGTTAGCAGGTCCGCATCACCTGGACCTTGATGTCAGATACAGTTCAGAAATCTCTGAAAAACTTTTTCAGTGTTCTAAATAAATCTTCCTGAAAGTTTGAGTTAAAATGTTTCATAATGGTGTGATCAGAGGCGGACTTGACCATTAGGCAAAGGTAAGGTAAAACTAAATAGTATTTTTGCCATTTAATATTCACATACACTAGTCCATATCGCAGTTTGAAGTGTACTGAATTGCATTTGATTTATTCATTCAATATTTGATGAATTCCGTGACATTGTTCGTTACACAGTAAACTTGTGTAGCATTAAAGGGTTTGTTTAATTTTCATTGGAGTAAAAGATAGATAAATGTTTTCGCCTTCATTTGATTTCCAGAAAAAATAAAAATACACAATTTCTAAAAAAATAACTAAATAAAATTCAAATTTCATAGGGCCCTATTATTGTATATAAATTAAGTTGTTTTTATGAATTCAATTAATTAGATATGTTTTTGATTAAACCATTAAAATGGAATACATAAAAGAGAGCGCAGAATTTGGGCCCTAAGAATGTAATTTTTGTTAAACTTTTAATAGGCCTAAATTGCTGTTAAATTAAACAAGTTTCATGATTTAATTAATTAGACATGTTTTTGTTAATGTTATTAATAATCAGAAAAAAAAACTGAATCCAGAAATTAAAACGGAAAAAAAGATTTTGGAAAAAAAAAAAACTTAGGCTAATTTGAGAAAAATAAAATGGATTTCATAGGGCCCTACAAATATCATGCATCTGAAGCTATAATTTTAATATTAAGCAACAGTGCATATTATGTAGGGCCTGTTTAAATGGCGCTTACTCGTTTTTGTGAAAGACCCAAGAAGGACCATGCACAGTCACTTTCCACACAGGCACACTTCATGTTTGGTTGAAATAATCCTTAAGCATGTAAATATATAATTTCCTTCAATTTAATTTAAATGGGCAATTAAAATAAATAAAAAATAAATGTTTAAATGTTAAAGTTTAGAATTAGACAATTGCATAGTGAAAATTACCCCAAAGCACCACCTAGTGTCCAACCTACTCTAAAACTATTATAACCTGTTTAAATGTGAACAAGGGATTTACAACATTAAAGAAATCCTTTATTCATAACATGTACATGAAAAATCTAAAAGATTAGACACATCTATGGGACACGGTCGTGCAGCAGCGAGTAACAGTGAAAGGAACCTCAAGGTTGTGAAATTGTATAGGGCCCCATTCCTTTATTTTGCCTGGGGTCCCCAAATCACTAAATCCGCCCCTGGGTGTGATTATAAACACAAAAAGGCTGTGAATAAGGGGAGATTTTATCTGTTTTCGGCAAATGAACGGGATGTCCACAAGTGTTAGTAAAGGGGTATTATTGATGCGATTTAAATTTTCCTTTTTGGAGTGTTACAAGCTGATTGTGCATTGATAAGATTCCTGAAGTTGCAAAGACTAAATTCTCAAAGCCAAAGAGATATTCTTTATAAAATTTAAGAGTCAACCACGCCTACATAAAATGTCTCGTTCTAACACGCCCCCACATTGTCTACGTCACTGTGTGGGAAGATTTTGCATAACGCCGCTCAAATGTTCACTCAAAGAAAGAAGGCTTAACTTTTATTATTGCTGTAGTTTTGTTGTTGCCGCCGCCGCCATGTCGTGGAGATGCTGTGTTTTTCGTTGTGAAAGCGAAAATACTTTGTTGGGCCTTCCAAAAGAGGACGGATATCCGCTTCGTCATGCCTAGAGATGATCCATGCTGGTGGTGAGGAAATACTACAACTGTGCTCCGTGGAAACGGATCGGCTTTTCACACTGTGGAAGAAGCAGAGGCCAGCCCGGTGGTCATAACATTTGGTTGCCGCAAAAGCCCTCCGGCGCTTCTTCGTCGAATCCGCCGCCTCGCTTTACTCTAGCCCTTCCCGGCCGTTCCTCAGTTACGACCCGGCTCTGCCCCCTCTAGGCCGCCTGTCACCACTAGGCCACCGTGTGCGACGTGTGTTTCGTTGGAAAGCAAACTAATTTGTTTGGTTTCAAAAATGGACACGACTAGAAACAGTGGTAAGTTGTATTTCACACACTGTCCAGAACACTCAACCCATAGAGTTGGAAGATGTGTGCGCACATTTTATGGAGGACTGTTTCCTGATCCTGGGCGAGTAGACTACAATGCCGGCTGTTTGGAAATCGCCAGAAGAACGCAAGTTTTTTATATGTAAGAGTTTGAGAATCCTTTATAATTGAAAGAGTTTTTGGGCAGTGTGTGCAGCTACGCTGGTGTTAAATTTTCTCCAATCATAAAGCCGACATGGTGTTGTGCTTATATACTTTTAAAAGAACAGTACAAGTCTTATAATCATAATTCTGTCACCACTGACGAATGCCTGTTTATAATGGGTTTTCATGTTTTGAATCAACGCTCCGGCCTGACAAGGCATCATCACAGTATGGTAAGGGTGAACCTTTCCGTCACATGCTTGAGGTTTTCGGCCAATCACAACGCATTGGATAGGTGGCCAATCACAGCACACCTCGCTTTTGTGGGTTTAGACGGCTGAGCGGTTGTAAAAACACAAGTTCGACAGCGGTTTCAGAAAGGCGGGGGCCTAATCGAGGAGAAACAATAATGTACAGTATGTGGAAATGTTTTTTAACCTTAAACTGCATAAACTCATTTCATTACACCAAATACACAAAATAATGTTCTTTTTAGCAACATCATATGACCCCTTTAAATGGAACTACAGAGGTTGTCAGGGACAATCGTCATCATGTGGAACGGGAACTCAGGCTCACTAGGCACTTGACAGCCTTTTTTCTGATCTAGACAAGTTAAAAGCTTTAAAAATTCACAAGGTGGTATTACCGGTGTATTTTATGCTGTAGAATAAAACATTAAAATATCCTGAGCTTGTGTGAACCACAGACCTTATTTCAGGCATTAAAAAAAAAAAATCCACTGACTTCAGGACAATGTAACCGGAAGTGCTAAAATATTAACTCAAACTCAAAAATGCATCATCCCAGCAGCACTCTGTTTCATGCTTTTAAGCTCTCTTAAAAATATATATTGAAATGATAAAACCTCTACAATTAAATTTTAGCAATATATATATTTCATAAAGATTAGTCTGTGTACACGGATACATTTTTAAAGTTACTTTCTTTTTTTTCCTGCCAGATGGTGTAGCAATGGCATTTACCAGCGTGAGCTAATGGGGACATGCTTAACCAACCAAACCTTGAACTCTTGCGCAAAGATGGTAGCAAATGCTAAAATCCTCCCTGAGATATTGCTGCAAATCTTTTCAAAGATTTTCTAAAAGCATTTTAGGATGGCAAATATTTATCCCATATTTTTATCTTTAGAGAGATTGGAACTTATTATCATTAGACGTCTCTAAGATTATTGTAGCAAAAAGGCTGGATCAAATCTGAATATAAGTGGGATTAGAAATCATTTTTACACATCAACTGAGGCTTAACTCTTGTATCCTCACTGGGAAAGATTTATTAAACAGCTGTGCACATTCATCCATTCATACTTGCACACATACACTTTTGTTCGGTCTCTCTTTTACACAAACATTCACAAACATAGATCACATTTAGAGATAACGTATATAAAACCTCCGGTAGAGTGGACTGCTGATCGGCATGGTGAGGGGAGACCTTAAGGCTGCTCTCCAGAGAGGGGGCTGGCCTCATGGGCGTGGCAGGTTTTCTAAGGCCTGGTTTATTCAGCATCAAGTAAAAGCATTCGATTTTCTGAGACTCTGGCTTTGACAGTATGGTGCCTCCGTGGCAGAGAGTGGAACACATGACCATTAGAACACACAGATATGAGCGCTGTCTGAGGTGAGGCATGGTGTCCTGGCGGGGTTAGATCAGGCTTCCTGGCCAGGACACGACAGTGAGCGCTACCCTGCTCCGCTGCTCCTTCAGCATGGGCACCAGGGCGGAATGACTCATGCCAGCCGTGGACAGACCGTTTACAGCCACTATCATGTCACCACACCTGAATGGAAAACAAAAATGTGTTTATGTGGAAGAGAATGTTTTTAATGAATCAGTCAAAAAACACAACAGTTGATTTAAATGAATCAGTAAAAAAAAAAAAACTCACAGTTCGCTCTCAGCTGTCAATTTGAATTGGTTAAGTGAATCACCAGCTCACTGAATTGGTTGGTTACTGAATTAAGATCTGACCAGATCGGCTGAATGCGAGGTTGCCGTTGATTGTAATAAAGGGGTGTGGGTTAACCGGACTAAATGATTGGAGAAGTCCGGCATAGTCAACAGAGACAAATCATTTCACAGGAAGATTGAATTATGACAATTTGATGAGAAATTATTAGGTCAAAAAATAAATAAATAAAACATATGCATTGATAAATTGTTCACAATAAGATCAATAAGATGCATTTAGTAAAGATTCTAAGATAAAGAATCAAAGTTCTATTGTAATAAATGGTAGTTTATTAATAAAAAACATTCATACTAAATAAAAAATACTAATTATAGAAAATATGATATATAAGAGACAAATTATATTTATTCAGATTAATCAGTAATTTAATAATTAAATAAGAATAAATAATAATTAAATAGGTTAGAAATAATAGTAGTGTTTTTGTTTACTATATTCCCCCCCAAAAAAGAATATTTTATGAAACAGTGACAGCCAGAGATGTAAGCTTGCTTTTTAACATTTTAATCAAGGTAATGCTGAAAGTGCTGTATCATCTAGCCGTGAAGCATTAGGTTATTGTTTGTTTTGTTGTGCTTGCTCACTTTAGACGGCCATCGTAGTAAGCGGGTGTTCCAAGGACGATAGTCTTGATAAAGAATGCCTGGTTGCTGTGGTTTTCCTCATAACCGCCAACAATGCTGAAACCCCAGCCACCAGGGTGACTTCTGCGGAGGACGATCTCATGACTGCTATGCAGGTAGCTGTGAAAGAGAACCAAAAATACAGAGAACGATGTGGAAAAACAAGTGACCATCATCAGGAAATAATTTTTTCTCCATGTTTTATCACACCAGAAGTCTAAAATTGTATTTCAGATTGCTTAGAAGCTAGGGGACAAAGAGAAATATAAATGCAGAAAATCAGGAACACAAAAGGAGAAACACATAAAAACAGATGCATGTTGGTAGGAGATGTATAGAAATGGAGGATTTGGCACAATGAAAGGAAGGGAGAAGGAAACAGAAGGGTGCCAAAGCAAAGGGGACGGATGATGAAGGACAGAAGGGAGGGCAGGGTTAAAAAGGTGGGAGTGAGACTGGATTGAATGACCAGAGATTGGGCTGAAATGGACTAGGAGCAAGTTATCTCCACATGTAGGCTTCATCTGATAATCTGCAGCTGTTGATGTTTACATCATTAATCCCCTCGTGGGTTAGCCCTGCATAAAGCCGCTGATCCAAAACACATCAACACTACAGATATAGCTGCATTTTTCCATTCAAAGCTGTTTCAACCAAGATTTGGATGGAAAAAAATAGGTGAACCTGGCATGATGGTAGTCCTGTCCAGATTGCTTTGACTATTTTAGGGTTATTTGGATCAGTGCTCAGCAAGGTGAGAATGCTATTTTTAAACCTCCCAGTGGAGTTCAAAGAGAGTCAATTGGACTCTTCCAAAAGTACAACTACTTTAATAACCCTGTGTCTATGCCGGCAAATCAATGCCAAAAAGAACCGAGTGCACCAGTTATGTTTACGCACACGGTAAATTGCTTCCGCGAGAGGATACAAGCTCTTTTTACACACTCGCTCGCGCATCACATCACCTGTGCGCGCAATATAAGTCCTCGCCAGCGAGGAAATGTCTCATCGCACGCGCACGTGATCATCCCCCTCATTCTCACGCTCTGTAGTTTTGGCACACTTTTTTGTACACTTGAATTTTTGCCAGTTGTGGGGCGGGACTTGCTGTTTTAATTGTAATCTCAAACGCCATTGGTTACTTCCCCTTTTCCGGAAGTCAGCTGTGATTGGACGCCTGTGAAAAGGCGATCCATAAGTCACATGTGACCTGAGACATGGCATTATCAAGGGACCAGATGCATTTTTTTTTTTATAAATATAACATGGCTGTTTTAATGAAAATTAATTGCATGCTTTGTCAACAGAATAGATCTTTAGCAGAAAGTTTATTAACATAAATTCTTCCGTTTACTAGTGATTGCAATCTTGTGATGTTACGAAGATAAAATACAACATAAACCCTTTTTATAGATTGTAATGACATGTTTCCACGGTTATTAGCATGGTAAATCTAGGAAATTATTAAAATAGCAAGTCCCGCCCCATGACTGCCAAAAATAAAAGTGTTTGCGCGACAAAAGCAAGCAGGTGAAAAAATACAGAGCGTGAGAATGAGGGGGATGATCACGTGCGTGATCATAACTGGTGCACTCTGTTCTTCTTGCCATTGATTTGCCGTCATATGTGTTGCTTGTTTAATTAATCAAACGATCTCTCAATTGAAGTTCTACTAAATCTGATTGACTGCACTCTTACCTGGGAAGTCCAAGCCACATGACCCATGATGGAGACCAGCATGCATCATAGTCGTTTTCGTGAGGAGGGAGAAGTTCTTCGTCCGGACCCGGTTCTTCAACTGTGTTGACCTCTAATGCCCTCAGCTGGACAGAACAACATGCAGCGCTGGACTTCAGCGTGCCCACTGCTTCACTGTGGCTCAGGTAGGTCAAATCTTGACCATTAATACTCAACAGTACATCCCCTGAGCAAAAGAGAGAGAGCCACACAGAGAGGACTGTAACACAGCTGAAGACCCATAGAGGTTTTGCTTCAGTGCACTTCATCATCACAGACACCAGTGTTTTCCTCAAAAACAACCTTCTGTTATTTTTTTTTTTTTAACCAAACACATACAGAACAACCAGTGTAGTCTGATTCCCAAATGAATGACTAATTACTCATTCTTTTTAGTAAGCCAAGCACATGCAGCACAACCAGTGTAGTCTGGTTAGTTGGTTCTTTATATTAAATCAAACCCATACAGCACAACCAGTGTAGTCTGATTCCTGAATGAATGACTTTAATGTGTTGGTTCATTTTAGTGAATCAAACACAAACAGCTTACTAACTGACGGTGAAACTGTAAGCTGCATTTCAGCAGTTTTTTTTCTAGCAAAACCCCTACAGTATTCCTACTACTTGTTTCACTTCTGTTTCAGTTTTTTATAACCCTTTCTTACTGTGTCAGTAAGTTGTTGTTATTTTAGCATGTGTGTTTGGCTCTGTTATTTTTTCTAGGATTACTGATGAACTAATGTAGGTTAATTTGATTTGTATTAGTTATCTATTTTAGTTTTAGTTACACTTGTAGTAATGTTGTCATTTTATTTGTTTTTTATTATGTCTATATAGGTTTTTTATTAAGTTTTAGTTTTATTTAATTTGAGTTATTTCAGTACTTCAACATACAAAATGGAAATGAAATAATATTATATATATATATCATATATATATATATATATATTTTTTTTTTATTATATATATATATATATAATAATATATATATATATATACTGGATATGTTGTAGGTTTGTACCTACACATGTATTTGTTTGTTTAATCATTATAACTCATACCTTTTGTTCTTTTAACCCTTTAACTGTCACCCGTCCCCTCTGTGGGACGCCTAAGTTTACGTCACTATATTACAATTAAATCCTAATCTAATCATGACAAACTTTATATCGTTGGAAAGGTCTAAGACTCCTAAATAGATATTTTACCAATGTTTTTGTTAAAAATTATGTAGGAAAAGTAATAGATTAATTTATGACAAGAGTGCACCTCTAAAAACCTCGTCATAACAGGAGTTCTGACTTTTGTCACAAAAAGTCTTCTTCGTTGCCTTTTTCTCGATCACATTTTAGAAATCATCAGAAATTATATCAATTGAAAACTTTAAATCTCAGAATTCATCCTTTGAAACCCATTTTAAAATTAGACATTGCATTACTATGGAAGTGGTACAACAAAATTATATAGCAAAATGTTTTCGTTCATGAATTATAAAAATTTAAGTTTGGAAAATGTCTCGTCTATGTTCAAAAATGTGAGTGACAGTTAAGGTGTTAATATTTTGAATTGTTTTTAGCTTTATTTTTTAGTTTTCATTTCAGTTGTTTGTATGCTTTTGTCATTTTTATTTAATTTATTTTATTTTCTTAAATGTGTGTGTATGTGTGTGTGTGTATATACATATATATATATATAAAATTATATATATAAATATATATATATATATATATATATAGTTTTTATAGAGTTTTAGCTTTTAGTTTTAATTATTTTTTCTTATTTGTAAGTCGCTTTGGATGAAAGCGTCTGCTAAATGACTAAAAGTAAAAGTAAAGTAACTGAGACTTGAAAAAGTGTCTCTAAAAAGACTGAAAAACCACTAAATGCACCTTTTGTGAGAATTGTTTTAAATGTATTTATTTATTGTTAAAATCGGCACATTATTTGTAGTGGAATCGCATTTCTTTTTCCTCTTTATTTAAAATAAATAAATACAAAAATTCCTACAATTCTTATCCCAAACAAAAACCAACATTATTTTTCCTCAGAATAACATGAACCACTGAATAATGTGTAATAAGGAATATGAACCAGGAATATGTATTAAGAAGGTAAACGGGTTTAATGTTGAAGTCATGCTGACAGTAACTCCATAAACTTACTTAAACTTGGGTCGAGATTAATGCTAATTTAAGAAAAAGAATTGGGTTTAGGTAACTTACCACGTTTGATTCGTCCATCACGTGACAGGCAGCCATGGGGCTGAACGCTTGTTACAAAGATCGGCAACTCTCCGCTCTTGCTGCCCCGTCCCCCAGCCACAGTCATACCCAGAGATTCGTGAGGTTCCTTCTTCATAGTGATGTGTTTCTCCTTACAGATAACACACTGGGAGAGATCCTACAAAATACAAGCATCAGAGCATCAAATTGAAATTTGTCTCAGATGTGGAGAAGGAAAAAGTGAAGCCCATTTCGAAATTGACACTGATCGGCTCTCGGTAGAGTGTTGTTCATCTTCCCAACGGGATCAGCTCTACTCTAACTTCGTAATTGATCTCATAATAGATTCAACCAGCAGTAATTAAGGTTGTGGTCTGAACTAATGGAAAAACTGGAAGCTACCCAGATGCTTCGGATATAGGGCTCCCTAATTATGTCTCCACGATGCTAAAATAGATTCTGCAACACACACAGACTTGCTCTCGCTCTTGGCCGCAGGCATTTGTACTCACTCTCTGGGTGGAAGACTTGGCAAGGTGCAGACTTGGGACAGGGCTTGGGGTCGCAGTGCAGGGAAGCGGTGGAATGTGTTCATGGCTCCAAATGTCCCTGGTCAAGGTGGAGCCTATGTGCACGGCCATAGTCTGCTTGCTGGACCGGCTAATCAGCAGATTAACTCTTTCTCCACTAGCCTGGAAGATGACAGTAGGCGGTCAGTATAAATACCTAATACTCTTATATTGAGTGCCGAGGTGGCTTTATATCCAGAAAAGACAGTCTGCTGTCTTCCAGTGCTATTCTTAATAATGCTTTAGCTGCCCTTTCTGTGTGATCGGGACAGCCAGATGGGAGAAAGCAGCTCACGTAGACATAAAGATACTATCAATCACATTACCCTCTGAGCAGGGCAGCAGAGACAGAGTCCTAATGTCCCAAACAGGCACTGAGATTTGCACAGATGACAATAGCTGTTTTATTACGAGAATATTTATTAGAGGAAACTAGATTTTTATTTACTGAAGAACATGTGAGCGGTGTTGCCAGAGCAAAAGTCACCACCACGCTAGGGGTTGTTGTCAGGATGAACTATGTGGTTGCTAGGGTGTTGCTAGGTTGTTACTGACAGGTTTTCCAGGCTCTAGATATGGCTGAAGCCCTGTTTCAGAGTAAGTCTATGGATTGTTTTTATTCAATATTTAAGAATGCAAAATATATTGGGAATCATATTTTTTAGTGGCCAATTTGAGAGATTTTCATATTGTATTTTTTAAAACTAACACTGTGTTAACTGTGTTCATTTAATAAAGCTCAAATAAAATATAAATATTACATGAAAAACTTAAACTTACAAAAACTGAACTGAAAATGAGAAATGTTGACTTGGCAACTAACTGAAATAAAACAAGTTTAAGTTATACTAAAATTAAAACTAAAACGGAAATAAAAAAATTATTTTTTTATAGAAATATAAAAACAAAAACTAATTAAAATGACAAGAGCCGACTAAAATTACCGTGACACTGAATAAAAAAATATGCTATTTTAAAATAGTAATACATTATATGAAGAGTACAAATGATAATACTAAAATATCAAAGAAATTAGATGCTACTAAAATAAAATAAGATATTAATTACTGTTGCACATCTACTCCTCACTTAATGTTTAACACATGCTGAAATAAATAACATAAATATTAGAGACTAAAATTAACTTACCCAAAACTTAAATGAAAAGAAGACATGCTGCCAGCAGCTCAATTAAATAGATATTTTTATTTGAAGTATAAATTACTCAACAAATTGAACAATCTAACTCTAATAATAAAATAAAAATACTATTATAGAAAAATAATAAAAGTGAGCAAAAATCAAATTATTAAACTTGCATGAAAACAACAATATACTTACGCTATTTAAAATATTATTAAATACTATAATAACACAAATAAAACAACAAAGGTAATTAAATACCTTTGCTGTCATCTATTGCTCACTTAAAGTTCATGTTTAACAATACTAATAACACTTTACATTATAATGCTGTGATGCTTAAATTCACTTTTAGTTTTTAGTATTTTATTTTTCATTTATGTAGACAACATTGTATAGTTTTAATATCAGCCATTTATCAGTTAGCAAAGGTCTACTAGCATCCTTATCTTAACCTGAACTGCCCCACACACATGCTTTCTCTCTACCTGTATAATCTGAGCTGCTTGCTCAGGCGTGCCGTGTCTCAGGTCATGCTCGTTGACGGCCAGCACTCTGTCGTTGCTGCAAAGTCTTCCGTCTTTAGCGGCTAACCCTCCCTCCAGCAAGTCCAGGATAAACACACCGGCTTCATCTGTACGGCGCACCAGCTTGATCCCCAGCTGCTCTGATGATTCCTGCTTGTGCAGGGTGATGCGTATGCTGGCAGGGCTGCCCTTGGGTGTAGCAGTTGCCACAGGCGGCCTTGCAGAACAGCGGCGCTCTCTCAGAACCGTCAACTGCAAAGTGGCGCAGGGACGGGACAGTGTAGAACGAGCAAAGTTATGGGGCACGTTACTGATGTCTACGTTGTTCACCTGCACAAAAATGCATGAAATGCAAAGATCAAACAATAAATGTTGTTTTGATTTGTAAAAATGTCAATAAAATGCCTGACATTATATTTACCTCAGGAAGTATTTTGTTATATTATGCACTATTTTAGATTAACCTATTATTAATGTCTTAATTTTTTAATGTACACTACCGTTACTACACTTGGGATTGGTAAGGTTTTTAATGTTTTTGAAAGAAATTTTCATTTCTCATTATAGAATTAAGACCTATAGAATATTATAATTATTATAGGATTCTCATTATAGAATTAAGAAATTCTCACCAAGGCTGCATTTATTTTTTATAAAAAAAAAATACAGTACAAACAGTAATATTGTGAAACATTAAATTTTTTATATATTTTAAAATGTATTTTATCAAATGTGAATTTTCAGCATCCTTTATTCCAATCTTCAGGCTCCAGTCTTTGTACTCAAGAAACATTTCTTATTATCATTGTTAATTGGTTTTGCTGCCTAATATTTTTGTGGTAACCATGATACATTTTTTCACGTTCTCTCTGATGAATAGAAAGTTTAAAAGAACAGCATTTATTTGAAATATAATTTTTTGTAACGTTATAATTAATTGATAAATTTAATGATTAATAAAAGTACGAACTTCTTTAAAACAAACCAAAAAAAAAAAAACATTGCCTCCAAAATTTGAACAGTAGTGTATGTTAAATCTAATTCAGTCAAAAGAAAATGTTTATTTGGACTCATTAGAGACTATTTTCTCAAAAACAAGTTTATATGAGATCCACCATTTACATTATATACCTCAACAGTTCAAAAAACAAAAAAAAAAACATTACAAAGTAGAGAATTGCCTTTTTCAGTCGATGCATAAAGCTTAAAATATTTCTGGCTCAAAACGACTTAAAATGATGGAGCAGATCACATATTTTGGTGAATGGCAGTTTGAAGAATGCTGTTTTGCATCTATTCATGCAGATAGTGATTCTGTAGCCACTATTCATTAGAGCTCTATTGAGATTGATTAAAGTATCTGTAAATAGCAGTGAAAACGGCTTTTTTAATTGGACGGTTATTTTGGAACATAGCGACAATACCTGAAGTATTTGGTCACCGGCCAGCAGCCGTCCGTCTCGGGCTATAACACCATCACGGTACACCTCTTGTATTACCACATTTATCAGGGGGGTCTCGTTTCCACCGACTATACTTATGCCCAGCTCTATGTAGGGGTTTGCACGATGAACCTCAATAGTTGTGATTTCTCCCTCAGGTAGGGATGGAAGTTTCACACAACCTAAAGAACAAGAAGTATAGAACCCAAACAAAGATATCAAAGGTTTTTAAGAAACAATGTGATTATATGGTTTAGTCTAGGACTGTGTAAAATAATCATACCTTCCTCAGCAGAAAGTGGCAGAGTTTCAACAAAGTCCCATCCCGAAGAGGCCGAACTGCCAGTGCGGAGAAGATGGATGCACGGGTTGCTGAGAGGACGCTTCACGCGTGGAGGAGCACACTCTAAACCATGGACACCTTGAAGGGACAGAAATACAGCTGAAAATATACATTTCACTCCATAAAACATGTAAGCCACCACAGAGCATTATGTTAGCTTGGCAACATGTGCTAATACAAATCTCTAATGGAATAAACAAACAAAAAAAAGTATTGATAAAAACTGGTCCATCTAATTAAGATGACTATTTCACCTAATGTTTGTGTATGCTATGTATATTTAGTTTATTAGAGTATTGTTTTAGCTTAGCAATATGTGCTAATGCAAATCTCTATTGGAATCAACTGTGAGTAACCAAGTTCAAGTTAGTGACCTGGTTGCTAATGTAAGGGGTTTCGTTTCATGAAATTTATAGTTATGGTCAAGACATTGGTAAGGGACAAAAAATTGGGGGGGATATTTTTATTGGTATTTTTAATGGAATTTTAATTTCAAAGAATTAAAATATTAGAGGATTTCAAGGGACTAAGGGAACATTAAGTGGTGAAAAAAAAGGAAAACGAGTAAAAGTAGTACTAAAATGTTGAATTTATTGTAATGCATGTGAACTATTTGCAAATATTTTTATTTTAAAATATGCACAATATCACTCTTAATCGTACGCCTATTATGCCGAAAATGGCTCTATTAATGTTTTTGGTCTCATCATACTCGATTACAAATTACGTTATGAATTACGTAAATTATATAAGCTATTTTCAGGTCAAAATGGCAAAATTTGACCAAAGAATTGAATACATCACTGAATATTACTTATGCTGTGTAACATTTCTATTATTAAAGAGTTGTCAAATATTTAATATTTAGCAGTGGTGGACAGTAACGAAGTATTTTTACTTTATTACTGTACTTAAGTAAAAATGTTTAAGTATCTGTATTTTACTGGAGTTTTAACTTTTGAATTAACTTTTACCCTTTCACCTTCACTACATTCCAAAGCACTACATTTCATAAAACATATCGTCACTCCTTATAATATATCACGTGCTCTGAAACCAGAAACGGTGGGTCTGTATTCAAGACACTGAGTCTTTTCAATGAAACCTTTTAAAATCGGGTTTCGCAACTCGCACCAAACGATTCATTCAGGAATGGAAGATCTGATTGCAGGTAGTCCTTCAGAGTCAACCCTCACCCGCTCCAATGAACCGTTTAGTTAGTGCGAGTATTCAGTGAACTGAACTCACAAGTAAGAACCGGGGGATCTTGTGAGCGTGAGCGAGTCTGATGCTGTTAAAAGTAAGTTACCAATGTCGAATTTTAGTACTAATTATTGTAACTGAAAATCATATTAAGGTCAAAACTGTCAGTTGTTTGTGAAATAAATCTGCTGTAAAGGGTGATCTATCGGCTGTTTAAGCCCACTGATTATTGCTGCAGGCACATACATCAGATCCCCATGTTTTTAGGTAAAAAACATTAAATAACACAGATTTAAATAAAATAACCTCATGCACTTTTCATCTTCCCCGCTGCGGTTACATTCAGTTTGAATAAAATGTATGCATTTAGCACCTATGTGACAGCTGTTTTTATATGTTTTCATCAACATAGCCTAAGTTTACTATGTATCTTTGATCACTATCCGAGTAGACAAATGTTTTATATTCATAACCATGCTGTAAATAAGTCAATAATGTTAGCTGATGCTAATTGTCTAGCTAAGGAGCTTGCTGGTGCTAAATTTAGGTAATTTAAAAAAAAATAAAGTCCAAATATTTTTTATTCAACCACCTAGAAAGATTACATCTGAGGGGAAAAGAAAGAATGTGATGTTCAGAACATGGTAACTACAGTAATTATCAAAGTGGGAAGTGATGCACTCTGGGGGCATTTGGCCAGGGGTGTTTTTACACCACAGACAAGGTTTGAGAAGAAAAAAATTATGAAAATCTAATTATATTTTCCTTATTATAGTCATTATATCCTTATTGGTTATTTCCCAAGTATTTTGAGCAGTAGGATTATAAAAAATATATGCTCATATAAAATTAAATGATAAAAGTAGCCTATATAAAACGGCAAAATAAACATTCATCTAGCAGTACTTTTTACTTAAGTACATAAAAAATCAAGTACTTTTGTAGTCACTCGAGTAAAATTGAAAACTGAGTACTTTTACTGGAGTAATATTTTATTATACGGATCTGTACTTTTACTCAAGTACTTGATTTGTCCACCACTGAAATTTAGCTACTCCTTACACTCTTTCATTGTTAAAACTGAAGCGGCTAATGAAATTCAGGTTCTGTGACCAGTAAAGACCTGCCGCCTTTGATTTGACTGGTCATCTCAAACATTTTGACATTGATGTTGATGAGCACTGTTAGTCGCTGAGGCAGACCACCCATTTTAAACCTTTTGTCATTCTAACAATACAGAGCACAGTGTCACTGAGTGCAGCAGAACAGCCTCAAGAATACCAATTATTGTAAGGGACAATTTTGCTAGATCTGATTATTGGTAGTTGCGGCCCTGCTTAGGGTACTCACTGTCTTCTTCAGTGCTTTCTTCAAAGGCAGGGTTGTCTACACCAGGCTCTTCTGTCCATGTAGGAACATTGTTGCATGTGTTGGATCTAGCAGGTGGTGATGGTGTACTCTCCTTCATCTCAGTCTGGGGGGATCTGGGAGGGTTGGTCGCCGTGACCCTGTCCTCGCCGCCCTCCATCTGCGTCCGCTCCAGCTTTGTTCGCTGACTTTGTGTTCCAGGACACCTAGACCCACACACATAAATGCAATAACTGAAATATTCGGGAGGCAAGGTACACAGAGGTCCAGCTGACAAGAAATGGAAGACAAGGACAAGAAATTTACATTTTCATTTACATTTGAGTATTTTTATTTAATTTAAAATAAACCAGTTTTGTCAATTTCTTTAGTTTTTGTTTTAATTATTACTCATTTTTAAGGTTGTCAGGGCAAGTTGAAGTTTTTCATCTAATTTTTTATTTAATTTTAAGTTACCAATTTTATTTTTTAGTTTTAGTTAACAAAAACAACACTGGTCCTGTGAAACTACGAGATCTTTCTTTGCCTTTGAGCTTGGAGGATTTCAGCATTTCACTAACATGACTGCCATACAATTAACAGCACTAATTAATTACTCTACACATCAGTGGGGACAAAGACCTGTAGGATAGTACTACACGCTGAGGTCTCATAGTATAACAAGAAGCACTGGATTGTCAACACAGCTAAGAGAAGACGGATAATGCTGGCAGTAACTCTCAGCCTTCTCTTAGGAAGGAGTTAGCGCCTTGTTAAGGTTAATCTCCTTGGGTCCTTTTTCATTGAACTATAAATAAAACATTCTTGCAATAAGTGTAAATTATCTAAGGAGTATAGATGATCTGACAAAACTTTAATAAGTTACTCTTAATCTTAGTATTAAACTTTAATACTTTTTTACAAAAACAGATGAGACTCTATACTGTTTTGTCCTTCGATTTGTGAACTAACTCAACTTTGAACTGTTCAACTCACGTTTGGCTTCAGACATCAGACTCTACACCAAACCCTTAGTAGGCCAAGACCTTCAGTTCATCCAAAGGCACCATTCAATCTCGTGCAACAGAACTAATCTCAAAATTTATACCACTCTCTCAAACTACACAGTCCTGCCAATTCTTAGTACAAAATACCTTATTGGACTCTGTAACTCACCATAGCTCTGGGTTGCCCTTGGCAGTCTCACAGAAGAAGTGGTTGAAAAGGTTTCTAGAGTTGAAGTTTCCCAGCATGGCTGTAGAGAATATGAAACTGCTGCTGTCCAGTGCATTACACAGGACCGACTAATCTCCCATCACATGACAAAGGGGCAAATAATCCCCAGATGGGAAGTCAGATCAAGCCCAGCAGGCTCCACTCACAAGAAAGTGACTCCAAAAGTCACTGGAGCCTTTGTCTGCTAAGCTTCAGTGTCTAACTCTTAACAGATACCTAAGTATATTTGTTGCCACTGCATGTTCTGACTCAAAAGCCCCTGACATGTGGTTATGCACAAGTTGAACTGTTGTATTCTGCATGTTGATCAAGTTTATTTGGGGTTTACTCATAACGGTACACCACAGTGGTGTGTGTAAGTATTATTATGTTTGAAAATTGTTCATCTTTTATGTGTGAGGAGTACATCCCAACTGAGAATTAAAAAAACAACAAGAGTATGACGTCATTATCTCGTCCTTTGCCGTGTCCAAAGAAATTTTGCATGCTCAAAGTCTAGTGAGACCACCTCTTAGCCAAGAAACAGACAGTGTTTGATGCATAATGCACACAAAAATGTCAAAAAAGTGACCTCCCATCTGATTGGCTGACTGGCACATAATTTATCAGTCTGCCTGAAAACAAATGTGTGACCCTGGACCACAAAACCAGTCAAAATAGAGATTCGAAAGCTGAATAAATAAGCTTTCCATGGTTATGGTTATGGTTTGTTAGGATAGGACAATATTTGGTCGAGATCCAACTATTTGAAAATCTGGAATCTGAGGGTGCAAAAAAATTACAATACTGAGAAAATCGCCTTTAAAGTTGTCCAAATGAAGTTCTTAGTAATGCATATTACTAATAAAAAATTAAGGTTTGATATATTTACAGTAGGAAATTTACAAAATATCTTCATGGAACGTGATCTTTTTAATATTCTAATGATTTTTGGCATAAAAGAAAAATCTATAATTTTGACCCATACAATGTATTTTTGGCTATTGCTACAAACATACCCCAGTGACTTAAGACTGGTTTTGTGGTCCAGGGTCACATTTGTGTTTGCAGGCTGGTGCAATGAAAGCTTCTGAAGAACATATTCTGAAGCACTTAGCATGACCCTAAACGGCACTTAAAGATCTCAAAATTAGTTGGCTTATCTGTTGGCTTTCCACACTCCAAGTTCTGTAAAATGGGCCGACTATGGTTGGCTGCTTTACATGCCAGTCTGATGACTTGTTTAACTGGGTGGTTCTTGGCTGCAAAGGCAACAAGATTTTACACTTGCAGTCCACAGTGCTGTGTTAAATACTGTATGTTAAAAGTATAATATAGTATAGTCTTTTATAGAAAAGCGACTTACATTACATTCAAGATATATATATCAAATTCTCGCATTGTCTGGGAATCAAAACCATGAGTTTGGCTTTGCCGGTGCTGTTTAAACTACACTGTAAAAAAATTTACCGCAAAATTGTAAATAAAACAAAGAAGATTTGGAGTTGTTTTAAACAATTCTAATGCAGGTTTTCTACTTCAAAATTTTACCTTTAATTCGATGTAGTACTTGCCATTTCTTTGTATTTGTTAATGAAATTTACTAGCAATTTCTGAGTGCATTTTTTGTGTTTAAGAATACAACCATAACATGAATATTTCAACAGATTTTGTATTTAAGATTAAATATGTGACCCTGGACCACAAAACCAGTCATAAGGGTCAATTTTTCGAAATTGAGATTTATACATCATCTGAAAGCTGAATAAATGAGTTTTCAATTGATGTATGGTTTGGGTGCAAAAAAATCTAAATACTGAGAAAATCGCCTTTAAAGTTGTCCAAATGAAGTTCTTAGCAATGCATATTACTAATCAAAAATTAAGTTGATATATTTACAGTAGGAAATTTACAAAATATCTTCATGGAACATGATCTTTACTTAATATCCTAATGATTTTTGGCATAAAAGAAAAATCGATAATTTTGACCCATTCAATGTTTTTTTTGGCGAATGCTAAAAATATCCCCCAGCGACTTAAGACTGGTTTTGTGGTCCAGGGTCACATATATGAATATTCATGAGTATTTTACCTGTGTTTGAGATGTGCCTCCAGGTCACAGCGTGGCATGGTGAGAGAACAGGAGGGCGTTAGCGGACAGGTGACTGACAACTTATCCAGCAGCTTGTGCACCAGAATGCTGGAGCGCCGGCAGACCTGCAGCTGCAGATGCGCACGGTCCAGCGGACAAAAGTCCCGTTCCTGCAGAAAGCTGCGCAGGCAGCGGGCACAGAAGGTGTGGCCACATGGTGTGTCCAGGGGCTGAACTAACGGCTGAAGGCAGATGTGGCACACCAAATCATCATCCACTTCCAAGCGATAGTTATAAAGGTGATTCTCCCAGGTGCGGTGAATCTGTCCACATTCAGAGCAAAGGGCCTCCAGAAGAGCTTCGCTCACCATGCCCGGGTCCACTCCCTCTCCCAGACTGCCCATTGTGCTCGGCTTCGGCTACACAAATACACTTAGTGGCTTGGTTATGGGGGCGTCCGTCCCATGGGCGTCAGAGGCTGTGCGACTCCGGCAGGGGACGGCCACCCCCTGGTAGACAGTGTGACATCACTCTGAAGGAGAAGAAGTGAGGTAACTGTTCTGAATGAGAGAACATGTTTGTGTGTGTGCCATGTGTTGTGAGGATGAGATTATGTTGCAGAGCAGTGTGGGTTTACTCCTGCACATTAATCTGACGGTGTTATCTCTTGCTCTCTCGCCTGGAGCAAACTTTCAATCCCACAGAGAGAGAATTATGTAGGATTGAGGCAGGGAGCGCAGAGTCAAGAGGTTTTGATATGAAAGTAAGAATGGGGGGCAAGAGGAGGACAAAAAATATAGATACTGTATAAGATTTGAATGGATAACATTTGTTCATAAAACCCAGATTGGGGGGTGGGTGCAAACTCATCCAAGTCATTAAATACAAATATTAATCAAAACCTACTAGATTATAATTAAAATTATTCCTCTGAAGGCCCGGTTTCTAATTTGGATACATTGCAGATTTAAAGGAACGGTTCATTCTCTATATATTTACTCACCATTATGTCAATTCAAACCTGTATGACTTTCTTTCTTTTGTGGAACACAAAGGTGAATTTCTGACGAATAGCTTTTCATTACAACAAAGGTAAATGACTGGGCCTCCAAAAAAGCACCATAAATGTGATTTGTGTGCTGTGCTATTACTTGTTTCGCTTCTGTTTCAGTTTTTATAACCATTTCTTACTATGTGTAAGTAAGTTGTTGTTTTTAAGCCTGTGTGTTTGGCAATGTTATTTTTTAGGATTACTGATAAACTACTGTCATTTGATTTGTATTATTTGTATTTTATTTTAATTAAATTATGTCTAAATTTATTATGTCTGTATAGGTCTTTTTTATTAAGTTTTAGTTTTATTTAATTTGAGTTTTATTTTAATACTTCACAAACTAAATGGAAATTACATAATATAAATATAGGTAACTTTATAATTGTATGTAAGTATACAGTATATATGTATGTGTGTTGGTTGGACATACACATTGTAGTTTTTTTTTGTGTTTGGCTTAGTGTTATGTTAGAATCATTATTATACTCTAATAGCTTTTGTTCTTTAATATTTTGAATTGTTTTAGCTTCATTTTTTGTTTTTCATTTAAATGTTAAGTTTTGAAATTTTGTTATATGCATTTGTCATTTCAGTTAATCTCTTGCTTCTATTGTCCTCATTTTGTAAGTCGCTTTGGAAAGGCGTCTGAGAAAGAAAACCGAGAAAAAGGACAAAGAGGCAAGGGATAATGACTAAATACTACAATGTTTCCGAAAATCCAGATACCTTCAATTAGCTCATCTACAGGAGTGGAAAACATGAGGGTGCGTCAATATGACAGAATTTTCATTTTTCTGTGAATTAGACCAGGGGTTTTTAAACTGGGCTCTGTGAAAAGGCTAGAGAAAAAAATGAATACATTTGATTAAAATAAATAAAACATGATATAAATAAATAAACAATACATCTAACAGTAGTACATTACTAAGCTAGAGTGAGCAGGCAAAAAATTTAATAGACCTTAGTCAGGGTAGCACCATATTTAATTTTTGACAGGAATGAAAACGAGGCTGTGAGGGATAGAAGTACAGTGCATTCATTGAATTGTCATCGGAAATGGAAAGTTGTGAGTTATGATCGTATAGTGCGTGCCATTTTAAAGACTGTAAGTCTATCCCTCACAGCCTTGTTTACGTCCGTGTTCAATTCAATATACCATCTAACCTGTTTAAGTTCTATGTAATAAAAACTAAATATTTTCCCAAAAATACAGTGTACACATACATTTTTACATTATAAATTGGGCCTTTATATATAAAAATATAGATCTGCCTTTTTCAATTTTAGAATGGGGGTCCCTCTTATGAGGATGATCAAATTTGGGGTCCGTAGCATCGAAAAGATCGAAAACCCCTGAACGAGACTTCTAATAATTGGCTTTTCGAGGCCACCAATCAGCAGGGGGCATTCTATTGGGCCAACGATAACTATAACCTTCGCCTGTATTCACAGTATCTGACAGCTGTGCATCCATGAGCAGCCCCACGCTTGGTCTGCAGACAGCATCTCTGTGACTACCTGCCTCTGTTTTTATCTTGCAGCTGGACATGAATAAAACATGAGGACACAAGGCTTCTCTGTTCCCACTACAAAGCCCTGTCAACGTCTCATCAGACACACATACCCATGCTCACTCGTCCCGCACACTGTAAATGTCTTAATGCGGATAGTATATGAAGCAGCTTGTGCTTAAACCTCATCCATTGATAGCATGATGTGGGACTTCACTACATGAGGCTGGAATGCTTAATGGCCTTTGGGCAGCTGCCATTAGTATTTCTTCTATGCTGGATTCTCTGATGACTTTAATCACAAGGAAGTGTTTAGATCAGGGGTGTCCAAACTCGGTCCTGGAGGGCCGGTGTCCTGAAGAGTTTAGCTCCAACCCCAATTAAACACACCTGAACCAGCTAATCAAGCTCTTACTAGGCATACTAGAAACTTAAAGGCAGGTGTGTTGAGGCAAGTTGGAGCTAAACTCTGCAGGACACCGGCCCTCCAGGACCGAGTTTGGGCACCCCTGGTTTAGATATTGACTGCAAGGGCTGTTCAAGGCCACTCACTTGTTGTATCCTTGTATCTTTAGCTGCTTGTCACAATTCTCACTTGCAAAATGGCACATTCGTGCTTATCTGGCTGCCTGGCGGATGAAGAATTAAATGTTTGTTCAGCTCAACTGACGTAACAAAACAATACAATTAATGGTTGATCTTTAAACATCTACAAAGGAAGCAAACACTATCTGACATGTTCCATGTAGAATGATATGCACATCTCTAAAGTCTTTATTTATTGAGCAAATGGCTTTCAATGACATGTTTCCAATTCTGCAATCCAGATTTATTCACAAACCCCCATTTTTGACACATTGCTTTTCCAAATCAATACATTGACCTTATTTTTTTAGAAAGGTTGTACATTCACAAACAGGTAGGCAACAAAAATAAATTAATGGAGGGAAGGGGAGGAGAAATAACGGCGCTTTCTCTGCTGAATTAAAATGTCTGTGGATGCCACCTGCATGAATTGTCTCGTTAATAAGGTGTATCCAATCCGGATCTATGACACGCACAAATATCAATATCTCATTATTTCTGGTACAGAGTGGCTCGCTGTAAATGTTAACGTTTACTGTCTCTCTCTCTCTCTCTCTCTGTCTGTCTGTGCCATCGTCTGTACAATAGGCGACAGTGACATCTAACAAAATGCGTGTAGAAAAAAAGGATCGGCGGGTTATAATATGAGTATTTGAATAACATTACCTATTCGCGTTCCCCTCGGATGGTGTGAACTCTGGCCCCGAGAGGGGAGAATCATGGAGCTCAATCACATCCACCGCAGCTTGCCCGAGCCGCATCCGCTCGTCAAAACACCCCCGTATCTGACTTGTAGCGAAGTCCGATTCGTGAAGGAATGGTTCTTTTGAGTCGACTCTTTTGAATGAATCAACTGAACCGGTTCCTAAAACTGGTCTGAACAATTATTGCATGCATTGGAGTGAATCGGCCCGAGCTTCTCTTGAGTCAAAAACTGCCCGACTCGTTGAACCGAGAACCGTCTCTTTCAAAAACCGTCCAGACGATGATAAAAGCATTTGGAGTGAAATGAGGATTTGAATTAATAACTTGCTTTATAGCCGAATAGCACTGTTACAAATACAATTTTCTGAAAATATGTTTATGGCTTGATTGTATGACTTTTATCAACAAAAAACAATGCAAACGCACATCAAATAGGTTCATTTTAAATGTCTTTTTTTTATTTATTTTTTTGCAGCCAAGAGATATAGATGAATTACAATTTTGCTTATTGTAAATGCACAAATACACATATTACAATAAGCACCCTGGTTTATTAAAACGTAAGCGAAAATAACATAATAAATCGCGTTTTAGAGCATGTACTGGAACGTTTCAGAGCATTAATATGCCAAGAGACCATGTAATGACGTAAAGAACCACCGAATCATTCTTGAACCGCTTCTTTTAGACGAACTGTTCAAAGGAACCGATTCGAGACAATGACTCGGCATGGAGGCGGACACTCACGCTGTCAATCGAATAGCAGGTGTGACCATTGAGGTGCCTGCTTGAAATACGATCGTGGAACAGAACGTCAGCCAAATTCATGTTTTAGACCTTGTACTTACTAATTATATATACAGAATGGTTTCAAAATTTTAGTTTGAATTTGACTGTCATGCTTATGTCCGCAGCTGACATTATGTCCACAGCTATATTTTTACATCCGTAAATTGGGTCAGGATTATGATCAAGCACTAAGTCAAACGGGGTCCTAATTTGGGTCCTCGAGTAGAGTAAGTTACACCAGCCAGTTAGCAAGCGGAGCTGAAACGAAGTAGAATTGAACACTGAATTTGGTTTAAGTTTAAATAAATCATGGATGAAAGTGAACTTGAGAGGTAGGCTATGAAATTCCTTTTTTTCCTTACAACCATTTTAGATGGCTACTTTATTATATGATGTTAAATGTGCGACCCGGCTGAGTGCAACTCTTAACGGTCAGTGAAGATGTGTGGCCAGGTATCATACTACATGTAGCAATCATCTCCGATATCGTACAGGGAAGGAATTATTCGTTTAAATAAAAATCAACCATGCGCATCATGGCATGACCTGTTCTAGGCTTCTACGTTGTGATAACAACATTAACATTAACATTAGTTGTAAGTGAGTGTCACTGCCTTAAAAATCAAAGTACTGTTAAAACAATTAAGCATTACAGAAATACTGAAAATACTGTGCCTGCAGTCAGGAATGACAATGAAACAATAAGTGCTTCGGGCCCTTAGGTTACAGTAGTACAGTAACCCGTATCTCTCATTCGTGTAAATATTCTTTCCTCCAACAGGAAAGCCGTGGAGGAGCTCCTTAAAGAAGCCAGCAGAGCAAAAGTCCGTGCTGAGACGATGGGTCCTACTGGATGGTAAGTGTAGATATTCATTTTGCTGTCTTAATTGATACTTTACCATTTAGAAGGCTTTATATATTATAAACGAATACTTTCGCCATCACATGTTATTGTGCCTGTATCTTGCATCTAAAAGCTGGTTCAATTGCTGTATTCTAGGATTCAATGTCCGCTGGAAAGCACAAACGAGCGCTTTCTGCTGAGCTCTCTCAGTTCCCCTGCTGTGACGCGTCAGCCTACAAACCAGCGCGCTTCTGCGAGAGAGAGAGACGAACATCGGTACAAAAGAGCGTGTGAAAAACATCGTACCACAGACTGTGAAAAGTGCAATCCCAAAGTAGTTCATTCACACAGAAGATACCGCTCCGATTCTCATTCACACACGTCCTCACGCGGTCGCTCGCCATCCCGAAGACACTCCCCGCACCTCTCCCGGAAGTCAGAAAGGACTCGATCTCGCTCACCAGTGCGGGACAGTTCTCCAGATGTCAAAAAATACACTGACAGTGGGGGGAAATGATGTAACGGTCTTTGTAGAGGTTTGGTTTTGAGCATACATTAGATCTCTACATTAACACACCTATGAATTCCTACAATTCTGCAAATTTCCATTTGCCATTATAGGTGCTGAAGAATAATATTCAAATAGCATTTTTAAAACTAAAAGACGGAATTCGATTATTGAGAGAGGCTGTGAATATCATTTTGACTTGAAAGGACGATTTTCAGAACTATTTTAATACGACATTGTGTATTGCAACTTTCTCAGGCTTGTTTCCTTTTTTTATTTATAGAAATGTATTGTTTGTATAAAACATACTTAGTGTGTGTGTGTGTGTGTGTGTGTGTGTGAATACAGTCACACACTAAGTAGGATATATGTTAATATATTATGTGTTTACGTTGCATAATTTCTATTTTCTCAATAATGGTCTTTTGTTTAAATAAATAATGAATGATAATAATAATAACGTTTAAAATGAACGTTTGTGCAATAAACGCGAGTGTTTGTGGGCGATGTTTCTGTCATTCATGCATTCAGTGCGTGGTGCCAGAATGAATTATTGCACCTGAGATTTTCCTCAATGGGCGGCTTAAATTTCAGTTTAAATGTCATTATCATTCCTTTGCGGCGGTTTGACATGTTTGCCCAAGCTTTACTGTCGCCACTAAGCAAGCATATTTTATTGCCGTTTGTTCTCTGCCACTCTCTGATTATTTCTTATCGAAGAGTCTGAAAAGTAAAAAGGCTCAGTTTCCGTGATTCACCTATGTGCCAAAATGCACGTATGTAATTTAAAAAAAACTACAGTAACCTATTTACGAGTGTAGCTTTGGAGCTTTCCTTTAGTTTTGTAAGACGAAGCATCCTGTGGGTGTAGGCCACCGGCTTGATCAACATCTGATTGTCGTTTTACATAACGCAATTGTACCATTATGATTTATCAGAACTCCCATTATCGAGTCGCACTTGGACATACACATTACTCCTACTCAAACATACAAGTGGTTTCAGAACGCTTTTGCGTGTCTCCTAACTGGTTTATTGCGTTTTATCTGAAGTCTCAAAACGCATTTTAATTGCTAGCCGATTTTATGTACCAGTGCCTTAAGTTGTGTACTTCCTCTGTAGCATGGCAAAGCTACATTACATATCACTTTACACCATTATCCCTCTCATAACGTTCCATGGAAATGCTTTCAAATAGCGTCGTCTCACTCACGCTTCATAAAACATTTTGCACTCTTTCAACATTGTAAAAATAGTCGCGGATAACGGTTTCCTTCCCTTTTCAAACGAGGTCATATAAACACCATTAAGCGTCTTTACAAGGCTTGATTTGCGAGGAATGGGTTTACCTGAATTTTATGATGTCGTATGAGAGCCCCATTAAGATAGGAGAGAAAGTGCCATTATTGTTATTTGAAGAGGTCCATGCAAACACAGAACTATGCCATAGGCCTATAGTCTGAATTACTCTAATTTGCTTTGAATAAAAAAAAAATAAAGGTTGGGAAAAAAAAAAAAAAAAAACATTATGTATGTATGTATGTGTGTGTGTGTGTGTGTGTGTGTGCTTGTGTGGTTCTTAACTTGCCACTTTTTGAAGTCTTGGCAAATGCAAGGTTGTACTAAGGAATAATGATTTAAATGTCCTTTGTCTTAAACTTTTAAAAATGTATTTAGTTTATGCAAACGAGTCAAATGGATGTTCTGATTGATTTCTGGGAAAATCATTGTTCAAAGATAAATGAATATATATATATAATATATATTATATAATTATACTAAAATATGTTACAAAGTTTAGTTTTAAAATAGTTGGGGGACAAATTCAAAAAAATTAAAAATTCTAGCTAATTTAATTTCGATGAAGAAAAATTGGAAATACAATAAAACGCCTTAATCTATTTCATTTTATTTTTTATTTTTTTGAAATATATTTTTTTGTTGTTGCTTTAACATATGATACTTGGGAAATTCCACTAATTGAAAATCACCTTTTCATGCTGCCCATTTCTCTCTTGATCTTGCCTCTCCAAACATCGGACTGCCTTTGCGCACACATTTCTAATTGAGTTCTGTTTCACTCTCCATGTTAATTCGTTTACACCGAACAGCTCGTTTTTATTTAGTCAGCAGAACTTTAGTTTAATGGACCGTGGACGTGTGTGCTTAATGGCAGGTAAGCTTGGTTAAAGCAAAAGACGGACAACGTTGAGAGGTGTGTGTAATGATTGTCCTTGTCACCACCAGTGTCCATAGATTTGACGTAACAAGGACTTAATAGTGCCTCTTAATCTGTACATTCAGACGCACACGCGCTGTTTTTACGAGACTTCTATCTTAACCTATAGCCTAATCCGCCACAGGTGAAAATGCGCGTTCGGAATAACTTAATATTTTATCGATACGTTAAAAGTACCTTACTGTATATGTACACATATAATGAATATGCACTTTTTAGACCCCCAACCATTTCCAAAAGTAGTAGCTTTTATTATTATTTTTTTCCGCAGCGATGCCATACAATAACCGTTTTGGATTCCATAATTCCCTAAAGAAACTTTCAGTGAACAGTTCTTGAAAGACCCATTTTTCCCCCATTTTCCAAAGAAATATTTTAAAAGTCTAAAGACCTTCTCTCTAAATAACCTTTTGTGCAATAGAAAGTTTCCATGGACGTTAAATATTCTTAATAGAACCATAATAAAGACCCTTTATATTTAAGAGTGTCGTTGCTTTGTTGTCATATTCTGTTTTTACTTGAAGACAATAAAGCTCAGACAAGTTTGGATGATTTTGCCTCTGATAGCCTAAATGAGAATCGAGCCTGTCTCTCCTCTATCGGAAGCTGATGAAGAGAATTTGAGAATGTTTTTTTTAAATTCTGTATTTTTAAGTCCCTTTTTTCTTTTTTACCCGTTCGGTGTTCATTAAAAAGAGCAGAGGTACGGATTCCCCGATTCACCTGTCTTTGCAGTAGAATCTAACAACTGCAGGTGTAGCACGTATAGTCGCAGGCAAACAGAAAGTGTTTGCCAAGGGCATTGATTTGAGCATGGCCGGTTCTGTTCAATTATTGTCAAACCGCGGGGCAGTCGAAAGGAAACACGTACAGAATCTACTGCCAGTTGACAGCTTTGTGTAAACAGTGAAACCAATGGTGCAGCAGGGTCACATGTTCACGGTGGCACACCTATGAGGCCCTCGAACGGCGCCAGACGCTCAGACTGCAGGTAGAGCAGAGGTCCTGATCAGGGGCAGGGCACTGGCTCATGTGCTCGTGTACAGCACGGTTTCCCCGGTCTGTGGCAATCATGAATCGGGAAGAGCACTATTACCCTCCTAACCATCTGTACAAGGACTCTTGCGCCTTCCAGAGACACCCCAACGAAGACTACAGCCAAAACCCTCCACCGTGTCTGTATATGAGACAGACTCAGTCCGTCTACGCCTCATCGTCCTTGGGCGGCCAGGACCAGCCAAATCTAACCGACATTACTTCGTATAACATGTCGACCCGGGATGATCTGGCAGGGCCTCATCTTCACCTTCCCCAGACTCCTCAGACATCTCTACAGACGCTCGGCGGTTATGGAGACTCTCTTGACCTGTGCGGGGATCGGAACAGATACCATCTGCCATTCCCGTGGATGAAGTCAACGAAATCTCACACGCACGCTTGGAAAGGACAGTGGACAGGTAACCCTCGTACCTCGGCTATTCATTTTTAGGTTCACCTTTAAGTTAATTTTTTTTTGATAAAATGAAAGCAGGCCCTAATGTCAAATTCATGCTTATGATCTCCAAAGTGCTTAAAAGAATCATTGTGTTACACTATCTCCATTTAAAAGTAGCCTATATATAATTATATTATTATCCCATTTAGTTAAAAATAACAGCAATATATTTTCGTAGATTCCAAACGCATATGTTCAGAAAAAGAAAAGGTTGTACAGGACCAGTGTTCTCAGTGTTTCCCAAAAGCATCGTTTTCCACATCTTAATGCTGACACGCGGCCATGAAAAGTGTTATTGTGGTAAAAATCGTTACAATAGCCATAATTCAGTAATCTACACATCCCATTTTTCTTGAGTGGTCATTCAGTACAGTTTAGGCCACACGTAAATAACTTTTTTTTTTCTTTTAAAATCGCCCATAAGAAGAAAACCGTAAGAAAGGAAGTAAAAAAAAAAAGTTATTTTTTTTTGTTTCTTTAATAGTCTAGAAATTCTATACTGCATACAATTGATGAGTTTTAGTTGCCTGATTTTTTCCTAAATATTCACATAATTTCGAGAACAATATGAATCGTTATATTTATTATTATTATTATGCTACGATTATTAATTATTGTAAAATAAATATGATGCAAAAATGAAAATAAAAGTGAAAAGCGATAACATTATAAAAATAATTCCCTACAGAATTTGATACAAGTATTATTTAAAAATATAATTAATATTATTAGTGGCGTCACTCAGAAAAAAAAGGTACAAAAGCTGTCATTGGGGCAGTACCTTTTCAAAAGGTACACCTTTGTACCTTTTAGGTATAATATGTACCTTTAAGGTACCAATATGGACTGTTTAGGTACAAAGGTGTGCCTTTTGAAAAGATACCCCCCGCAGTGACAGCTTTTGTACCTTTTTTTTCTGAGAGTGTGGGATTGAAATGATGACCTGATGAACATAAATATTACTTGACACTTGCAAAGTCTCTTGTTTATGGACCAATTCTACAGTGAAAATTATTTTGATCTTGATTTCTTTTAGCTACTTTAAATAAATGCATTTTTAAGACTAATGTTAATTCCTCTATTAGTAGACGTCGGACAAAACAGACATTGTTTCTAGCGGTGAATGCACGTCAAATTTCACCAGATGAGTGATTATTTAGCCTATTTTCCGAAAACTGTAACAACCCTTCGAGTTTCACCAGATGAGTGATTATGTAGCCCATTCTCCGAACAACCTTCAACCTTAGCCTACACCATTTCTTGACAATAAATCTAATAATATCACACGTACTGAAATAAAAAGTAGACTACTTAAAGTAATTTAGAGTTAATAGCATTTTCATTCGTTTTAATATGAACTACAAACTGAATTCAGTTAGGAGGTTCTGACCTTTGAGTTGATGCCTTTGAGTTTAACTTCAAGCCTAGCCTACCGCCCAAACGTTCAGATAACTTTTCAACTGTAATATCCTCAGAGGCAGATGGTGTGACTGTGTCGAAACATGACCTTACTAAAATGTCACTCCTGTAATTCTGTTTTAGGCCCTTACATGGTAGAAGCCGAGGAGAGCAAGCGCACGCGGACAGCTTACACCAGAGCGCAGCTGCTCGAGCTCGAGAAAGAGTTTCTCTTCAACAAGTACATCTCGCGCCCGCGCCGCGTGGAGCTCGCGCTCACCCTCAGCCTCACAGAGAGACACATCAAGATCTGGTTCCAAAACCGACGCATGAAGTGGAAAAAGGAGGAGGACAAGAGGAGAGCCAGAGGAGTGGATCCCGAACAGGATTCCTCCATCACGTCCGGAGATCTCAAGGATGAGTCGTGTGTCGCTCCTGCAACTCTAACGGGACCCTCTTCACCCCTGCACTCACGTACCTCCAGTCCCTCAAGACTCGTGAAATAAACACTGACCAAAAGAGATATGTGTCATCATCAACACAATCTATCAGCCTGCCATCGATGAGTGGAACTATATAAGTGTGCCACATCTCATTCTCACATGTGACACTGACAACAGTTAGTCAGATCCTGTAAATCTGTACAGTACTGCTAAAAGATTGACAGTAGAGGGCGATCTCAGTTGTGTGAGAGGCGATGCTTCTGTGGGAGTCAATTTCTTGGAAGGTCTTTTTGTGTAATAGAAATGCATGACGTCTTTCATTTCAAAAACGTATTTATAGATAGACAACGAATAGTCAAAAAGCCTTTCTATCATGAATTTCTTTATTAATTATATTTCATACTATTTATGCAGCTACTACTAAACAAATCAAAAGCATGTGTGCAGTGTGGCGTCATGTCATTTGTTTTAATTTGGTGCACATAAGAATAGTAATCATAACCCAAAGTTTATTAACCGATGCGACAAAAACAACACAATATGCAATAATTTCATTTAGGCTACTGAAATGATTCATTATTAATTATTATGGCGGTAGGTAGCCTGCATATAACCTATGTTTCAAACAAAACCACAGGTTACTAAATTGCTAAAGAGATGCTCGAAAGCTTGCTAGGAGGTAACCATAGCAACATTAGCTGTTTGAGCATTTTTATAGGATCACTATGGGTACATCTACAAAAGCATAAGTACTGCCATTTTTATCACTCCATTTTATTATAGATTTACAGAGCATCGCAATGTTAACTTGCTGCGTTAGAGGCGCCAAAAAAATGTGGCATATAGGAATTCTGGGCCCCCTCAAAATCACTTTGTCGAGGACATCTTTCATCGTTAATCTTTCAGGGGACATCGTTCTGGGCCCCTCTCACCCTCTGGGCCCTATATGCACTCGGTCCCCCTTTTAGCAACGCCCCTTGTCTTTAATAACGTTCTCAAAACATTAGCACAAAACAATACATCATTCATGGAACGTGTTTCTGAAACATTTGGATGTTACTAGCGTCAGAGGGTTCAGAGAACATCAAAAGTAATTTTCCCATCGCGTTTGCAAAATGATCAAATAGGCTATACGTAACCCGTAATTATTACGTTCACACAACCAAGAAAAAAAAGTTTTTTTTAAAACATTTAAAAACCTGGACGTTATAAAACATTCAGAAGACATGAGAAATAACGTTTTCATAACTGAATGGGTTAACGTTTTTAGAACAATGTTACTTCATATGGATCAATTCTTTTGTAGGCATAGCCTATTTCCTAGCAACTTATTTTGTGTGTCTGTTACCTACTTATTAAAGAAATATACAGTCAAGTAGAAAGATGCAGTAAACACGTTTTGCATTGGTAACTTGAGTTACAGTTTGGTTTGAATGTCAGATAGGACAATATTGCGTAACCTGAGGCTACAGATGTTTGTAACCTCTTCGACTGCACGGTCGTTCTTCAGGCGTTCAGACAGTTGGCGCACAATGTCTGCTTTGCTGTTGAGACGGGCACAGATGACAAAAGGAAAGCCAAAGCGCTCCTTGTACTCTGTGTTTAGACTGTACATTTGCAGACTCTCTGCGGAATCCAGTGTGGTCATACCGGCTTGACTCTGCTCTTCTTGAGACTCGCGTGTTAGAGTCCCGCTCTGGAGGTCCAGACCCGCCAAATCAGGGTGACACCGCAAAACGCCCTCTTTACCTGAACCATTTAACTGAATGTACTTAACCAGTAAATAAAATATTGTGTTTAAAACGTCAGGAAACGTGATTTTGGTAAATACACAAAGCAGAAATATGTACCTGAGTCTGGTAGACTGTGAATGAATTTTCTTATGTGAGCCTCGATGTCCGCTAGATCTTTGAATGGCCGGTGGGACCATATTGCAGCCGGAATGAGGGGGGATTTTCGGTAACCACATTACCGAATAGTTTCACAAAATCCTCGTATGTTAGAGCATTTACAACGTTTATGTCCATGGCTCCGGTGCGTGTCCTCTACAAACTGTAGGCTAGTAGCTACTGGAAATGCCAAAAGCCAATATTGGACGAGGTCAACGTCCGTTGGGGCAATTACTGTAACTGTTGCCATCTAAATAGCCTAGTTGTCTCAATGAGGCAGGTAAGGAGGATGAATACTCTCATTACACAATACAGGTATAATTATTGGGGTTTATATATTTAATGCAAGAGTCCGCCAGTAGGCTTATAATGGACTCATGCTGGTAGCCTATGGAGGTGGATTATAGCCTAGTTAAAATAGGCTGCCTACGCCAGTGTTAGATTTAGTAGGGTCTGTGCTAACATGAGACCAGTAGAATGTTTTCTGGGACCTCGTATGAACCAAATCCAATGATCTTGGTTTTCTTCGTAGGCTATCTCTGTTCATGTGTTTTTATTTACCACCTTTAGCCTACTAATGAGCGTAAATATGGCTAATGATGAGCAGAAAAAGTCACGTGATTGAAACGGACGAGAAATTTAAGTAAAAGCGCTTCACAACACACAACACACACACACACACACACACACACACACACACACACATATCTTAAATTTGGATTAAACATGAAATAAATAGGCCTATTAAAGACTAAACAATAGCTATTGTTCTTATTGTTTGCTGTACAGTTTATTGTTTTGGTTAATATTTGAATTTGTTTTAGTTTAGATTTCGCTTTGAAATATAATGTTGTAACTATGTATGCTATATCATGACAATGTAAATATTGAGATAATGTTATAGGTCTGATAACAGTTGAAATGGGTTGTACAACAAAGTTAAGGACAAATAAGGACAAAGACGACCCAAGAGTAAGAGGTTTTTCTGGTCTTATGCTAAATATTCTGACCCCCTCTCTTCTGAACTACACCCCTGGTGTCACTGGATCATGCACCGTGGCGCCACCCTCTGTAGGTCTATGATATAAACACCTTCAGTCAAAACACATAGGCCTATTCTATTTATAAAATACTATGAAGTTACAGTACACAGAATCATAAGACACAAAATGCACAATTGATGTTTTATTTGCTTTTTTTGCATCTTAAACCTTCCAAATATTTTTTCAATATTTTCAAAAATATTTTACAGTTTGTTAACTCCTTTTCAATTAGCATGCCCACTCTGTCTCAGTGGACTGAAAAAGTTAAGAATGCTTAACCTATACAGTAAAGGTGATTTTGAGTTGCTGACCGTTAGAAAGACACTGAAATGTAAGTTATGGACTACATTGTTTATATAAAATCTGCACAAATGTGCAAATTCAATTCCTGTTAAGCATAAGCATAACTAAGCATACTGTAGACTATTCTTATTACATGATAAATAATATTTCAAGAATAATGATTAAACCATAAATGTCTAAGATGTTTGAATAAATATAATGAAAAGTTAAAAATAAAGACAACGTTTTTTGTTATAAAAATAGAGCAATTTCACCTGCAAAATTCAGCAAAATAAAATAAAAATAAAATAATTTATAATCTGTTGTACTTCTCAAGCACAGCATCTCTTGTAAGCCTTCATTATAGAGTACAGAAACAGGTTATTCAGCTGTTACAGTGGTAATGTACACGTTCTAGGAATTCTAATTAAATTGGGAAGTTTTGTTATAAATAAATAATATATGTATATATGTTCCTAAAAAAGCTTCTGCACAAATACAACATTCAAATACTGTATGTATTAATACGCTGTAAACATTTTGGAAAAAAAAAAAGTGAAAATTTGTACTAGGCCTAATAAAAATATATTAAACACATTATTGGTGGTACAATACGCACATAAATTATTCATTCCAGTACCTTCCACATTTTCTCTTAGGAATTAAAAATGCTTTGTGTAAGTAGCTATTAATGGAAGCACAAGTTATGCATTATGTTTTCCTAATGCAAGGCTTAAACTCCTATGTTCAAACAAGAGCTTCTGTTCTTACTGATCCAGGATTGTCCACAGCTTTGCTTTCATCTGAATTCTCAGTGTCGGACTGGCAAACATCCATTTTCTCCATCAATGTAGCATCAGGGGTCACGGGCGCATTCTGATATGTTATGTCATTGTGGCAGTATCCTCCAACATTGTAATACAGCTGTCGACAGATATCACAGTAAGTGTGCATCCACCAACACCTTTAGCCCATTTTTAAAATAGCTTTCACATAAAAGTCACCCTTTCTTCCAAAGCAGATAGCTCTTTTTCCATGAAAGCTACAAGCTTGGAGAAACAAGGCCGGTCGACAGGATCAAGCATCCAGCAGCGACGCATTACCTTGTAACTAAACATACACAAACACATTTTAAATATCATTCTCCAGTGTTTTATAAAAATATTATATACGTATATAGAGGTACTTACACAGATTCTTCGGCATAATAGGGTTGTTCCATGTGATATCCACTTTCAATCATTCTGTAGAATGTGTCATTCACAGTTATTCCAGGATATGGGGTGACTCCTAATAGTAAGTACAAGATATGTTCATATGTTTAATCAAAAGTGATTTATAAGAATGTTCTTGGCTAAATACAAGCTAAAAG
Source organism: Sinocyclocheilus anophthalmus (assembly GCA_018155175.1). NCBI lineage: Eukaryota > Metazoa > Chordata > Actinopteri > Cypriniformes > Cyprinidae > Sinocyclocheilus > Sinocyclocheilus anophthalmus. The sequence goes on along the minus strand of JADLZN010000372.1, from coordinate 132,663 downwards.
CTGTATACAGCAGAGAGAGAAGAGAGAGAGAGACACCTAGAGAAAAGATTTCCCATAGCAGAATGCCATAGGCCCAGACATCACTCTGCATTGTGTAAACCCCTTTGAAAATACTCTCAGGAGCCATCCACTTCACGGGCAAACGCACCTGCAAAAATGTCATGTATACAATTATAATTACAAGTCAGCTAAATAAAGACCAGTCACATCAAGGCTATCACATGTGCACACACAATACCTACATTTCCTCTTACAACATAGTTGGAATCATGTTCAATGTCTCTTGCGAGGCCAAAGTCACCGATCTTCACCTGTCTGCCATGTGTTACCAAAACATTTCTGGCTGCCAAGTCCCTATGGATACACTGTAGGCAGAAAATTGTTCACTAAAGCCTTTTTTACACTATATAACAATATGAGAAAACAAATCAAGAAATGAAGCCAAATATGTCTAACAATGATTTGACTGTGCAAAGTGTACAGAAGCTACTCTGGGTTATAACATGCTCATGTAGTATTCAGAGATAACATTAGAAAAAAAGTGTAAAAATGAGTTAATAAAGCTGTTAGTTTTATTTCTGTTGAATGGCAGGAAGTAGAAGTGTCATGATCAGAAAGTTAAGCTCACATTTTTAGAGGACAGGAACTCCATGCCCTTTGCAACTTGAAAAGAGAAACTCAGAAGATCATCATAGGTGAGACTGTGAAGTTCCTCTTCTTGATGTTTGTCTTCACATTCAAGCATTTCTTTACAGAATTGACATAAAAGATTGTTTATTTTCTAATATGTATTTTTTTATTATTAATTATTTGTTAACAAATAAAATGAGAATATAGATATTCTACAATCATACAATAACACATACTATAAATTGATGTTTTATGATCAGATGCATGTGAAACCAAGTGAATATGAATAATAAAACAGATTGTTTTTTAATAAAAAAAGTGAATAAAATAATAATAAAGACATTTTGATAAATAAAAAGTCTGATAACTTAAAAGTCACCGTTTAATTCATACAGTTGATGATCTCTAGTTTTAAAAAATTCAGATTCTCCCATTCTCCACCTACCCTCAACAGTAGACACTGAGCTGATGCTGGGACTGAGGAGTGCCTCGTTCTCCTGTCCTTTGGTTGCAGGTGTCATGTGCACGTATTGGTTGCAATCAGGCTCAATATACTCACTGTGGAGGCACAACAAGGAGAGAGAAGCACACAGTCATTTACAGTAACGACAGTTTATTCATTTATGTGCACCTTTACATTTACGGTTCCACTTCAGCACAATATATTCATTTCCCTCTCGTCCACACTGGGGGTTTTTTTCTTTGTTAAAAAGGCCACTGCTGTAATTCTCTGCTTGGTGGACATTTATGCAAACCTGGAGTTTCTCTTCTGCTGGAAGTTGTGGTAGAGGCCCCTGAATCTGTCCCTGTTGAAAGCGTCCGTCAGATATTTGTGAAAACGTTCCCTGTTGCTCTTCAGGTAGTTCAAGAGATCTCCGTTACAGCAGTACTGGAATATCAGGTAAATAGGAACTGCGGATTTCAAAAAACATCAAACAAAAAGAATCTATTAAATTTAGCTATAAGGACCAGCTGACTGTATATTATCCTGCTTTTTTGATGGTCAAACATACAAACGGCCATTCATAATCAAGTAGGTTCCACAAGTAAAATCCCCATTCATTTTCTCCATAGGGAAAATCATTTAACGATAACTTAAAAAAACCTTTAAAGAAAAAACTGTTGTGAGGTCTGAGGTTGCAAATTCGATGGTATATGCTTTTGTTCAAGCCATCTATTTCAACTATTTCAACCCATGATCCAGTAATATTTTAATATATGGTTAGTTTGCAATAAAATTACATATTGTTTCTATAGATATAATCAACAACTTTAAATGAATAGTTTTATATTTCACTGTTGTTTTTAATTTGATTATGTCATTCATAATGCTTCATGGGATTGTATTTCTTTCCCTCACTAAAGCCTTTAGGTACACAACCTTTATCATTTTCAAATATTGGCCTCAAATTAAAGTTTGTAATGTTGTGATTCACCTTATAGCTGCTTGGCTTGGTTCATGGATTATAACTTATTAATAAAGACTTTTTCAAAATCACTATGGGAAAAATGAAAGGAAAAAATACTACCGGAACCAACGCTGCTGAAAATGCTGCTCTCTATATATAGGTGTCTCCATCAGAGGATATGATTCAGAAACCCATGACTTCTCCAAATCTTACCTGAGCCTGTACAAGCTCCGAGCAAGTTGACAATATTTTCATGGTGTCCAATATGAGTCAGCATTTTCAGTTCAGACATCAGAGCTTCCTTTTCTACTGCCTGGTGCTTGTCTGTTTAATCCATAAATTAACAACACAAGCACACACTTAAGGTCTCTGCACACTGAGTCCGAATTTTTCGTCTCACGTTTACACACTGCCTCCGAAACTTTCGTCCGTCATAAAAAAAATTCGGACCAGTTTCGATTTTCTGCGTTTTCGCATTCGTAGCAAGCATTTTGATAGGAAAGGATGACGAATACGAAAAAATCGCATACGAAAATTTTGGACTCAGTGTGCAAGGACCTTTACAATCAAATTCCAAAATGCCAGTGATGTATCAGATATTAGATTTTAATGCTGTTAAATTATGTCATTACTTACCCTTTAACATTTTTACTGCTACCTGAATAGACACTCCTGGCTTGCTGATCCCATACGCTGTAGCCTGTACAACCATCCCAAACGCTCCAGATCCCAGCTCATTCCCTTCGGAAAGCACACAAAACTAATTCGTAACACTTAATAAGATATATATAGCAAGTCTAAAGAAAGTTCCTGGTGATCTTTACCAAGCTCAAGATTTTCTCGTGGAAATTCCCATTTCAGGTCATACTTCAACTCCCTGAAATCAATGTATATGTAGTCATTGTCGTTGGGTCCGATCATCTGAATCATCTGGATCTGACACTGGTACCCAGGCTTCTGTAACAAAGGAGTGAGAGTCTGTGTTTGAAGAGGTAAGATCTATGATTCTAGGTGTTTGTTTGTCATCGTGACAGAAGCAGGTACAGGTTTACCTTAACTCTTATGAAGATGATTAAGGCAAAGATGACCACGAGAAGTATACAGATGACCAGGAAACAAATCGCATAATCAATACTGAGGAAATCTGAGGGAAAACAGCAGGTGAAAAAAACTAATTTAGCTAAAATTGTGACTCAACCTCAGTGTTAAACATATATTAAAATTAAAATTAGGGTTGATTACTGAACTAACATTGACAGACAATATGTGATATCTGATTCATATATCAGAAGGAAAAATGTAAATATGTTTTTATAAATATCAATCCCTGGAAAATAGATGTGCCCAGTAAAAATACCTTTTCAAAGCTGCAAAGACTGCTATAAATAAAGGCCGTTTTTTTTGTAACATGCTATATTTAATTCTGTTTCTCTCTGTGTGGTGTAAAAATATTCCCCACATATTTTACTATAGAAATATGTAAATATATGGGAATTGTTCACATTATTAGTCCTTGACTACAGTCCAAAAGTTTGCGGTTGGTAAGATTCTTATGCTCACCAAGGCTGCATTTATTTGATCAGAAATACAGAAAAAATTGTGAAATATTATTACAATTTAAAATAAATATTTTCTATTTTAATATATTTTTTAAACTGATTATATTCCTGTGATGGCAAATTTTCATCAGCCATTACTCCAGTCTTCAGTGTCACCCCATACTTCAGAAATCATTCTAATATGTTGATTGGTGTCGGAAAATTTCAATGTTTAGTTGAAAATAGTTGTGCTGCTTCATATTTTTGTGATTTTTTTTTTCAGGATTCCTTGATGAATAGAAAGTTCAAAAGAATCACATTTATTTAAAATAAATCTATTGTAACATGATAAATAAATGTCTTTACTGTCACTTTAGATCAGTGAGTTTTAATGTGTCCTTGCTGAATAAAAGTATTTAAAAACTCACTGACCCCAAACTTTTGAAAGGTAGTTTAAAGAGTTATGAAATCCTTATTAAGATCTAGTAAGATAAGTAAGATCATGCTAGGCTGCATTTAGGTTAAATCTACTGAGTCCAGTATTCAGTTTAGGGTTTAGACTCACTTGTTGGCAGTTGTAATTGTTCACTACAGCGAGTCCCTGCTGTGTTAGTGATGCAGCATTTGATATGATGGTCCTCGCTGTTCGAGTGAAGTCTGGCAAAGTCAATTTTCTTCTGACAGAACTGATCTGAATCCATGACCTTAGGCTTGGCAACAGGTATCTCTTTCCAGTTTTTAGAATCAATGCATCTGCAAAAATATACAGAAAAATAGTTTAATAAATTAGCAACAAAAAAAGACATGCATTTCATGTTTATACCATTGGTTATCTCTGCTTCTTACTTGGGATATGATGGGCAGATCTTCCAGGATACATTCGCAGGTAGGGAGCTTTGAGTCTCACAGGAGACGATGTTTGAATCATTGTGTAATTTTATTGTAATTTTAGGAATGTCTGCAAAATGCATTGCATATAAACGTATTTCACATTTAACATCTCATTATTTTTCAGTCAAAATGCTTATGACCACTAACCTGAAATGCAGAGAGACATATTCCTTATGACACTACATTGCGGAGTCTTTAATTTCATTTGATATTGGCCTGGTTCAGGGTTACACAGCTTAAATGCACTAATGAGAGAATCAACAAAATAAGCAAACACAACAACACACTCTATCATTTGCATTGAAATGGATAGCATGAGGTAAATACCTAGTAAAATTATGGTAATGAGTTTCTCTGCACTGCATTTTGGTTTGATTTGGTATAATCCAGTGACACTGGGCTTTTGGGTAGGAGAACACCAGAGCCTGGAAGCAGAAGCTTGCCTTATTTTGTGCTAGTATGGTGTTGTTCTCATTCAACTGCAATGTGTCAATTTTGTCATTTTCTGTCAAGGAAGGATCGCCCATAGAAGAAAAATATCTCTTTAATTATTATTTGCACAATAAATGATTGTCACACATTAGAACTCAGCAGCATTAGAAGCAGTTCACTGATCGTTGTGTTTTCTATTTAAAAATCATATATTAAAATGGAAATTTTAAGAAACATTTTAATAGAAAGGGCAATGGTTTTACTTACCAAGGACCTTGACGTAGGTCTTCCTAGTTTGGTTGTTTTTAGATATGCAGATATACTCCCCACTATGTATCACGTTCACTGATTCGATAAAGAAGTATTCTGTCCAGTCTGTAAAATATAACGATGTGATTCCCTTGACCTTGAAAAAAATAAGTGAAAAATTATCAAATGGACAGAGCAGTGAAACTTTGATTTAATATTTCTTTATGGTTAGCATTCACATCTTACTTCTGTGTTATTGAAGTGCCATCTCAGTTCAAGGGGGTCCATAGAATTCATGGTGCATCGGAGTAGCAGAGACTGACCAGATTTCAGGAAAATCATCTGAGCCTTTTGCCCATCCACATTCCTATTATTGAGATCTGAAAGACAACCAACACAATTCGCAGAAGGTTTTCATCCTAAACCAAAACTTCTATATAACCTACATCCGACATAATTGACTGTAAATAATATATGCTGTCAAATAGTGCTGAAAATATAATTTCCATTGTGGTAGATAAGATGTTATGATAATATAATATTAGAATATCTGGATACTCAATATCTGACTTTCGTTTACAGTTTCTGGGTTTTAACTAGGGGGTCGTTTGTTGATAGATAATATATTAACATTGTATATTGATATAATGTTATAAGGATTGTATAGCTGTGAACTTGGGTTATAATATAAAAACAGCATTATTCATCTGTTCTTTAGATAAGAAAGTAAATATTTGAAAAACTATTAACTTATAGTATCATATTAAGTCAAATTATTCACTGATGAAATGTAAATGTTTTTTTTTTTCATAACCCATTGACCACAAAGACAGTTTTAACACATGTACAATGCCACACAAAGGTTTGGGGTAAGTAAGGGGGAAATTTTTTTGTTTTTGTGTTTTTGTTTAAAACGACATTACTACCCTTTTCTTAAGGGATGCATTAAACTGATAAAAAGTGACAGATCTAAAGGCAGTATACTTGTGTTAAGATATATGGAATTCAAATGATTTGGTTTGTGTGTTTCTTATAATTAAGATGAGATCCTTGATTGAGGTTTAATTAATTTTGTATTTTTGTTTTTGGTTTTTTGAGAGTGACAAATTTGGTTATTAAGCAGCACAAAGTTGTTTACACCATGCTATTAATATGGGTATATACCGGTTTTCTGAGCAGCTTTTAAACAGCAGATTAGACTAATTCAGAAGATTGTTTTAATAAATGGCTGACGTGTTAAAACTTGTGTCGTTAAACCCGGATTGGTAAACTGTAGCAATATCACACTATACTGTGTTACGTATTTTTGCTAAACTAATACATGCCAGCTCATGGTGAGCATAAGAGACTTTCAAACACATTCAAATATTACATACCGAAATGATGAAGCTCAGTGCATTCTTCTCCCAGCAAATTACTGGCACAGCACTTCATATTTGGACTTTCAGGATGATAGTCATGACTCGTCACAATGCTCTCTGTCTTATACCACTTATCTTTCATGCCCTCCTCTGGATTTTTGCTAAAAGGAAAACAAACAATTGAGTCACAGACATATAGTTACAGCCGCGTTTTATGTAACAAATTCTCCCAACAAGGAACCATGACTTCAGGAGCAGTATCTACAATGGTAGCAGACCATAACGTCATGTTACCTGTTACCATACCATGTGATGGTTGGCTTTGGGTTTCCCTCAGAAGTGCAAACTAACTGAGCTATATTTGTAGACCCTGCTTTTGCAATAGCTTTGAGCACTGGAACTGATGGCCTCCCTACAAAGACAACAAAGAGACATCTTAAATGAAATGAAACAACTCAACAGCTCATATGTTGTTTTTGGTACTAGTATCAATATAAATATATTCCCTCCATTTTATGTTTGACTTACTTTGTGGTGACTGAACAACTGTAACATTATGATTGCCACAGTTAACAGTGTATGTTCCATTTCTAAATTGCTCAGTGGGCTGTAATGCATGCATAGAGGAATTTATCCTGTAGGAAGCATATAAAAAAACTATAATCAATTATTCATTAAGAGATAAAATTCTAAACTTATAATTTATCAATGACATATTGAATATCAGGTGAGTAATCCATACAAAACTTCATTAAACAATCATCATCTATTAGAGTAATCCATTCAAAACTTCATTAAACAGTCATCATCTATCCAACAGATATAAACCTTTGGTGACAAAGACATTTAAGCCCATCTGAGCGGTTTTGTTGGCATGCACTGTAAATTTCCACAGTTTGTCCTTCAGTGAAATCCAGTTTAATTGGGTCAGAACTCATCAAATGAGTTTCTTCCAATGTGCATCTTAAAGTCTGAAAAAAAAAACAAAAAAAAACAAACAAACAAGTGCACCGACTTTAATAATCAAAATAACAAAAGTAGCTTGACAGTAACACTAAAATACAAATCGCTGTGGTTGTTACAGCAATTTCTGTAAAATCATCAGTTCTGCTTTTATTTTTAGCTGCTTTTTAAGTGTTAAAAAACTGTCTAAGCCTTGGATGCAAAGTAAGAAAAAGACCTAATATCCCTTCTTACAGAATCTTTTTAAATAACCACGAGAAACACAAGCTATTGCATGGTCAGTGTGTTTAAATATATTTAGCATATAACTACAATATAATATTAACATATAACTATTAACTTTAAGAACGAATGCCTACTTTTACAGTGTGTTATTAAAGACATTTTTCCTAATATAACAGTGAAAAAATTTTTTATTTTACATTTTTTCATCTTTCTTCAAGAGAAACCTTTTACATTGATAACACTTTAGCAGCAGCATCAACTCTTTAAGGACAAACCTCCTTTTTTAATCACTTTATATTTAATTAAATTAGTGACCTTGTTACGATTAATTTCTACAGTAAAGAACTGAATGTTTATAATGTTTAAATCTTACCAAAAAAAAATTATAAAGGCATCCATGTGCCTACATTCAAATTAATGTAAAATTCACTTGGGAGGCAAATCTTGTTATGGTGAAAAATTCATCTTCAGGAATCTCTAACCTCAGCCCTGTGGCATATGTGGGTGAAGCTAAAATATCTGCTCGAGAAGAGCTTGAGAATTAGAGACAGAAAGCTGTACTGAGCCAGTGAGCGGCTGATCAGAAGGACTTTACCGATCCATCAGTGTCACATTGGGGACGAGTCTCAGTTGAAGCGTCCGTCACCGCGCTGCCGCGAGCGCTCCAGTGCAGCACGAGTAACACTTCGGCACAAGATACAGAACAATACAAATATGAGAGAACGACAATGAATGAATGAAGGAACAAACAAAGAATAAAACAACTATATTGGAATAAATTAAACCGTATAACATACAAATCAGCACAATTAAGCACATAAAATCCATTTTCACGTACATTTAATATAATAACGTACATTTCCTAAATTAACTAGTTTGTCACCAGCTCACTGGTAAATTAGCCTACAGGTAACAAATGTTTTGTCTGACTTACCCACCAAAAGCCTATTTCCTGGACGCATCGCGTGAAGGCATAACAGCTTCTTCCTCGACCCTTGTCTGATCATGAAATAGGATGGACAACGAACAAAGGCGCAAAGACTTTCGCTTCAGCGCATGACACAAAGCATCACTTCTTAATAAGGCACAAAGACAGTCGCTTCAGCACATGACACAAAACAATCACTTCTACTGACGTTTAAGCACCTCTTTAAATGCCTCAGGTTGGCTATTAGTCTGAGAGCAATTAAAAGAAGACGCCTTTGTTTTGGCAAGATTGCCTTGACTTAGTTATGTTTCTGGGGGGAAAAAGAAGATATCAGGCATATAAGCCAATATCATGTAGTAATGTCAATCATAATAATACTTTATGCTATCATTATCATTATTATATTATATATAATATTACTTACATCTAAAAGATGCTTCTTTAACATTCACATTGCGTGAATGTAGCCTTGGCCAGGAGGAGCTGATGTCATCAGACAGTATCCAACTCTCCTTGGGTGTTTCGACCCTGAACCATAACACCTTCCTGATGGTGGGTCAGCAGTGGTGGCCAAATCACTGCCTAACTTCTCCTCCTGGATTCCAGCTTTGCTCCTCTCTCCTATTCTATAACAAACAAGAGGGTCTTTCTGCTGCCTCCCCCATTAGTCCAATTGCTGTGAACATTCTCCATACCGACTGGGCCGGGAATCCTCTGAAGCCAACCTCGACTGGGAACAGCCATGCCTGCCACCCTTTCTCATGAAAGTCTTGCAAAAGATCTTGATATTTTACACTCTTCCTTTCGAAGGCTTGGTGGCATTCTTCTTCTCACGGGACTGTAATTTCAATCAAAATGATCTTCTTTGCCTTGTCAGACCACATAACCACATCTGGTCTTAGGGTTGTCTGGACTACTTGGAGGAACTGCAATCTTTCTCCCAGATCTACTCTCATCTCCCAGGCCTTTTGTAAGAAGTTGTTTGTTGTTTATGTAGTTGGTGGATTTTCTCCTTCTCTTACAAACTTAATCATTGATGTTGGTTTCTGGTATGTTTGCCGTTTCTTGCATCTTTCCTGTCCTAGGGTATTCGTTAGTGTTTTATTTTATAGATATAGTGCAAAAATCTTAGGCCATTAGTATTTCAAACTAGTCCCCCCGAAAAAAAAAATTGGTTTTAAGCCAGTTATTTCTATCTTTTGTTGTAGTGTGTCGGTAGGAAATATCAGTTTACATTACCAAACATTCTTTTTGCCATTAATTTTAATAATCCAGTGAGATTTTTGTATGGACAAGGAATCTGACAACAGCCCCCCCCCCCCAGTGCTCCATACAGAGTAAGATCTCACCATCATCCACGTCCGATTCTAGGATTACTATGAAATCCTAAAAAAAATACGACAGACTAAATCCAGCGCAACTGTGGCAAACTTGCTCCAAGGACGCTACAAGAATGAAACCTTAGGCTACCTGAAAAGCTACCTGAAAAAGCTGTTTGAAGTGCAAGGTGTGGTAACACCAATGTTAGATTTAATTAGATAATAGAAATTAATTATTAAATTGATGATTATAAAGATTTATATTTCTATAGAGATTGCATATTATGCTCTCTGTTGATTTTGATTGTTCAGTCTCAGTTGTAAGTCATTAGGATAAAGGTCTGCAATGCCCTAATGTGTTGTAGTTGTGTTATGTATGTATGTATATGGTATATGTACTATTAGTATTATATATTATATATATATATATATATATCTATAATATATACGCAAGAATAGGCCATGTTCTTAAACAAAATACCAAAATTGTATTCAGTATTTTCAACACTCTTATAAACAGGAAAATGTATACATGATAATAATAATAATAATGTTTTAATATAAATGATTAATTGATTATGTATTAAAACCACAAACTGACACATAAATACCAAATTAATTAAAATATATATTTTTCAGTTACGATATGAAAAGTAAAATTCCCTGTTTTTAACACTTAAGCTCACGAGACAAAAATTTAACATTTTAACACTTTAAAAAAATCGTAAATGACAATATATTATTATTAACGATTGTAATATGTGCTTTATGATTTAAATGAATCCCCTACTGACTCCTTATGTGAACTGCAGCCCTGGTCGTACCCAGCATGCACAGCAGAGCTATTAGCGCTTAGCTGAACAAGTGTAGACAGAAGACAACAACAACAGCATGATCTCAGCCAAACGCCAAACGGATGGACTAGTAGGCCAGCTATGGACCCCGATAACGAGTATCAGTACATGGCAACAAAAGTATGGCTCTTACTGACTAGTCATCTGGATCGATGAGGAGGTTGATTTTATTGCTAAACGTCCAGTAAGGTGCTCGTTGTTTCTCTGTGTTTTAAAATATACTGCTGCTAAATATCTCGAGTCTATGTGCGAGTGTCTTCCGGCGGGAGCAGCAGCAGCAGCGGTGCCATGAACAGTGGACTCCCAGCTCCAGCTGCTCCGCTCGGGGGTGTCGGAATACCCGGTGTGAAGGTGAAATTCTGCCGTTATTATGCGAAAGACAAGACTTGTTTTTACGGAGATGAATGCCAGTTTCTGCACGAGGACCTGTCCATGGCGAGCCTTTCTCTGCACGGTGGTGGTACAGGTGCTGGCGGAGGAGGAAGCCCCGTCTCTTTATCTCTCGCCGGAGGAGCAGTGACGGCGGCGGGATACGTGCTCGGAAGTAGCGCGGCCAGCGGCGCTCCGGCAAACGTTCCCAAAAAGAACGATTCTCTTGGTCCCGCGGGAACAACTCTGGAGGGACAGCTGTTGTCCAGTAAGATAGCGCTGAGGCCTAACGTATCTTGTTGTTGTTCGATTATGGGGCCACACGGCAGCTTTTGTTTAAATCGAGGCCGTGGATTTAGCGGCCTAAATTTCGCTACCAAAACAACACGGGAAATCAACACGTTACTCCACAGCGCGCAAACACTTTTAAACGAAAGACGGAAATACTAAAACAACCGAAGCAAAATCGTTTAGTTAATCTTCTAACGTTACTTGGTTTCTGTTGGTTCTAAAATATTCTTCCAAATGCATAAATTGTCTAGATTTTGATAACTGATAGGTATGGCAAGACATTTTAACATTTATTCTTTAAAACTAAACTACCTAGTAGGTTTTTTTACTGGAATACTCCAGTAATCCGGTATTGACTACTATCTTTTACAATTACACTTGTTTTACAATTTCACTCATTATGAGAAACTACTACTTATTCTAGTACTTATTTTAATAGTTACTAGTATCTGTTCCAGTTTTACTAGTATTAAACAAATTGATCATAGTAGGAATTGCCATTAGAATACTATTGTGCTCCAGTTGTTTCTAGAATATTTTTTTCTTAATCATACTAGTAATGGTTTAGTTTAACTTTAAAATAGCTGTTCTGGTTAGACAGGTAGGGAAAAAAGATTGAAACAGGTGCCATAATAAATGTTACTAGTGACAACTTGGATAGATAATTGTGTCTCATAAATAGGTACAAAAAAATTTAAATCATAATAAATACTATAATATTTAATGAATAGTTATTAGTGATATTTTAAAAAGAGATACTCCTCAATATTGGAATACATACTAGTCCAAAGTGTGGTTACACACATCTCTACAGAATTCAGTGGCAAAAATGTGTTAACAGTGACAGTGGCATAGATACTAGATTTAATGAATAAATGGCTTGCCATAGAAAAAGACCTGCCATTGTTCACAGGCAAGATTGAAGCATCTTTATAAACTAACAGAATAGCACACCTTTGGTTTGCCAATGTTTTGATGACACTTTAGAATAGGCTGAGTGCATTTTCACAGTAAAGTGGGAAATTATGTCAAGTGGCTCTTAAAACTTTTTTTAGTGTTCAGGAGAAATTCTATGGAACTTGCTTTTAGGAGAGCACATTAATCTTTTAAAACATTACATACTAAAGCTACCATTCACTGCATTATTTGAATTATTTATTTAATTTGAAAAAGGCTTACATAATACTTTGTGCAAGATATTGTGTTTACACAAAGGGTTCACATGTGTTTTTGCTTTATTGCAGTCCCTGGGATGGAGGGAGGTGCTCTGAATGATGCCAGTCTGACCAACTCATACTTCAGCAGCACCTTTATTGGGGTCAATGGGTTTGGAGGTCCAGCAGAGTCCAAATATTCAATGATGCAGGTAACATAACCACTAGTGACTGTGTGTGGTGACATGATAAACAGGAAACCAATAGATAATACTAGCAACTGGGTCTGTCAAATGGAGCACACAGTGGTGATTCATAATGGGACACTTCACATGTTGATGGTTGCTTGTGTTTTTAGAGGATGACCAGCAGTAGCAGTTCTCCGAGTCTACTGAACGATGGTGCCAAGAGCTTCAGCCACAACACACATGGTAAGTAAAAAATTGTTTGAAATTTTTGTTGTGGCAATAAAAGCTGTCATGGCAAGATTTGAAAACCTTTTCTATGTGTCTGCTCCACTTTTTAGATCCAGTAAATTCCCCAGCGTCATCTCTCTTCAGTGATTTTGGTGCTTTGAGCATATCACAAAGGAGAAAAGTGAGTTTTACATGTCAGTTTATGCTGTTTGTATTGTGGTATGACTGGGTATTTTGTTGATTGAAGAATCACTTGTATTTCTGTCATCTTTCAATAAGGCATAATAGGAAAAAAATGGTTCCAATTTGCGTTTTGGTCAGACTAGTCATCCAACAATTGACCAGTTGATTCGTGAGTTTTAAAAATTATAATTTTTTAGCAGTGAAGTTTAATTACTATGCTGACATTATGCTGTGTTTTAACTTTTAGAGAGTTTGCACAGGAAATCCCTTAAAGAAAATTAATTAAAAATATACATAAGAAAATGTATAAAAAATATACATAAGCCATATATATTTAGACGGACATCAGTCGCCATTGCATTGCTTCTGACAAATGCATTTTAAGATTCTGTGTCAAGAGACCCCCATCCAAAAATTTTAAATTAGGTCTTTATGTATCAAGACCCAATTTTTTATTATGCAAAAAAATAGTTGGTTACATATTTTCTCAACTACTTTTAATACTATACTGCACTATGTATTTTTAGTCACATTTTATGTATCTTAATATAATTTATTTTCTTTTTTAATATAATCATTATTTATTTTAATGTAATTTAGTTATTGTAATCTTATTGTTTTTGGTAAAACAAACAAATCAACCCCACTTTGAAAACCCCTGCCCAAAGAAACGAGTCTGATTGGAATCAGGTGAATCAGAAACCAACCTAATTATACAGGTGTTCCTTGAGACATTTGCTGACTAGTGAATTTTTAATAAATGTTGCTTTACACATCCCTAACTTGGAAAAAGTTGTGCCAATACCAAAATGATAAAGATACTTTCTTAGAGGTGTTAGTGAAAACATTATGGTTCTATTTGTATATGTGATTATTTTTCAGGCTCCTAACCCCACAGCCAGTGAGTTTGTACCTAAAGGGGCCCCACGGATGGCTTCCATGTCTCAGACGACCGTGCCAGCAGCATTCGCCTCCCCCATCTTCCCTCATCCTGGCTTGAGCAGCTCCACAGTGGCTGCTCTTGCACCTGGTCAGTGACTCACTCCCAGAAAGTACCACCTGGTGTTCTGCCATTCTGTCTGTCTTTTTATTATTATTATTTTTTTATGCTTAGTATTTCTATTCAGTCTTTTAATGTGTGTGATCTTTTAGGTTGTAAATCTGGTCAGAGTACTCTGTTTTTAATTAGGCTTGAATGTGGTTTTTTGTACAGGTATGTCGCTCTCTGCTGGGTCATCTCCTCTTCACTCCCCCAAAATCACCCCTCACACCTCTCCAGCCCCACGGCGGCGCAGTCACACACCCAACCCCAACCCAGCCAATTACATGGTGCCCACCAGTGCATCTGATCAGGGAGGTGCAGCCCACGTGATTCAAAAGGAGACTGTGGGTGGGACAACTTACTTCTATACCGACAACACCCCTGCTCCTTTGGCCGGAATGGTATGGTCCATGGCAATCAGACTTTGCTGTGTGCTATTATTGCCTTTACCTGGTTTACCTAATATATCCAATGTGCTGTTCTCATTTTCAGGTGTTCCCAACATATCACATGTATCCGCAAACGGCACCTCATGTGGCATACATGCAGCCAAAAGCCAATGCACCATCCTTCTTTATGGCGGACGAACTTCGACAGGTAATTGTCTATTTCTGCCCTCATCTGTTAGCCAGTGTTGTTTAGAAGTTGTTGGTCATTTTTCACTTATTTATTGTAACAGTGTCTTGTTTGTCTTGTTTGTAGGAGCTGATTAACAGGCATTTGATAACGATGGCACAGATAGATCAGTCTGAGAACCTTGGTAAGGATGTGGTTTGTCTTTTGTTGGCATGCCATGTCAATAGTGTTTTGGTTTCAATGGACAACACGGCAACTGTTCAGTTATAATGTCTGTTTTGTGGTCAGTGCACATGGATTCACCTGCTATCTGAGAAGAAAACCACATCCTTTGTCTGCCTTTTAAAATTGGTTTGAAAAGCATTTACATAGTTATCTACCTTTCTGTATATTCTTGAAGTGTTTATTTTCACACATATGTGTGTAAGAAAAGGTTTGTTGTATGATTTAAGTCGTCTGATCCATGTCTTCTTCAGGAGTGCCGTCTGAGGTAGACAGTTACCACAGCCTCTTTCCCCTGGAACCCCTTCCCCCACCAAACCGTCTTCAGAAAACCAGCAACTTCAGTTACATCACTTCCTGTTACAAGGCAGTCAACAGCAAAGATGACCTGACTTACTGCCTCAGGAGGATACATGGTGAGGCATTAACTATTTGTATGTACAGCTGTTTCTGTAGGGAATTTGCACGTTTGTGTTTTGAATTCCATTTTTACATCTCTGGTCTTTGCAATGGAAATATTTATGGATAACCAATAACTAAATAACCAAGAACCACATAACTAAAAATGAAATCATTTAAAGTTCAATATGGTTTTAAAGTGCTTATGGTAATTAAAGTACCTAGATTGAATATCTCTAAAAATTGGAGAACTAAAACAATAAACAGTCTCTGCATCTTGGCAGCACAATGACATGTTGTTTTTTGGTTTAATACCCATGTGTGTAACTTTAGAAATGTCTTTGTGTGCATTCACAGGCTTCAGGCTGGTAAACACCAAGTGTATGATGCTGGTAGACATGTGGAAGAAGATTCAGCACTCCAATACTGTGACCCTCCGAGAGGTCTTCACCACCAAAGCATTTGGAGACCACTGTACGAATATGTGTTGTTTTTTTTTAAGTGCATGTGCATGTCCAAACTATTGTGCAACACAGCTTTTGGTTTTGAAATTATGCATTTGATTTCGGGTCAGTGATAAGAAGCTAATTTTTTATTATTTTTATTCTTATTTAATTATAAAGTATTTTTTAACAACACAGTCTACACAAATGTAAGGCTCTGAACGCGCCTCTGCTCTGAGACATATTTTTAAATGATGGATTTCTGAAGAAAAATAATTGAAAGAGCTTTTCTTAAAACAATGTTTAGTTTAATATTTTTATTTCTTCAAAAATCTCTTTGCAAAAAATCTAATCGCTTATGATTCATAAACCGTTGTTAAAGTTTTACAGTTGTTTTGAAAAAACTTGTTTAAAATATTAAGGTTTTTCAAAGGAGTTCATTTCTAGGATTGTGTTTTGAAGTAGATTTTTATGAACAGATATGTCTGTGATTGGTTTAAGAATCCGCTCAACAGCGCTCAAAATGCTAGCGGGAAATGCCGGTATCGTCACATTTTTCAAATTTCAGTACCAACGTCAGTACTTTTGACAGCACTAGATGATTGTGTCATTGACCCTTTTGGAGTCTTTTCATATATGATCACGTTTATCCTTCGCAGCACTGGTATTTTCCTATGACTTCCATGCGGGGGCGGAAACCATGTTCAGCAGGCACTTCAACGATCCGGCAGCGGATTCTTACTTCACAAAGAGAAAGTGGGGTGAGTTGTTTCTTGCTCTGCTGTTTCTGTTTGTGTGTGTGAGAATACAGCCGTTAGATACAGAGTATGTCAAGTGTTTGGTGGCAGTTGCGTCTTCGTGAATGTGTAGAGAGGAAAGAGGAAGGAGTGGTTGAAACTGATCCCGCCTCAGGTGGTTCAGTACCTGCAAGCTCGAGACTGACAGAGGAAGCAAAACCCAGGGATGATGTTTAGCTATAAACAGCTGCAGCGCTTACGGGTGCATTAACCACAGTGCAGCCTCAAACCGTAAAACGTGTGTTTATCAGGATGGGATAAAATACAGCAACTTATTATAATAACCAGTCACAACATCTAAAAATATACACTTATTCTTATACATAGATATACAATTTTAATATCTTGATGTTAAACAGTTTTATTACCTATTTCCAGTGTTAATTTTATATTATTTATTTGTAATTGTTTTGTTAAAGTTTTTTTTTTTTTAGAGAAATAACTTTTATGTTTTCTTCCATCAGGGCAGCATGAGCTCCCTCCTCCACGGCAGCATGCGGGCCTGTTACCGGAGTCGCTGATTTGGGCCTACATTGTCCAGCTGAGCTCAGCATTGCGCACCATTCACACGGCGGGGCTGGCCTGCAGGGTCATGGACCCTAGTAAGATCCTCATCACTGGAAAGACACGGTACAGCCACATGCATCTTGCACATTTAAACCAGAACTACATTCATGTTACTACAGGGCATTAGTTGATTTGGTATGAAATGTTGTGAAATTAGTAATGTTTTGCACATTAAAGCAAATGTTTTTTTTCCTGAACTACTACCCACACTGTGCGAAGCACAGTTCTGTAGAATCTTCTTGAGAGCTGTAGATAATCAACTTATGAAATGAAGAATGGTCAAACCACAGATCGGTCAGTGTTCTGTGGGGCCCTTATTTTCTAGCCATAAATAGTGAATGGAGAAGTTAACTTTTAGATTGTTTTTGCTCTTCCTTTATTATATTCTGCATGTTTATCAGCTTCTCACAGCAGTGTTTGCACAAAAAAACAAACATGCAAACACAAACTGCTAAATGTTTGTTGTTTCTCCATAGGTTACGAGTCAACTGTGTAGGAATGTTTGATGTCTTAACGTTTGACAATAGTCAGACCAACCACCTGGCGCTGATGCCCCAGTACCAGGTACTGAACATCTCCTTTACACCCAAACAGTGTGATACACCCATCACATCCATAATTTGACTGTGCTGCTTCATTTAATCAGGTTTTGTTACATTATCGTTCAAAAGTTTGGGGTTGGTAAGATTATTTTAATTTTGTCGAAGACGGAGATGAAACGAGTAGAAGGGAGAAACGTTTTTCTTTTGCTCATCAAGGCTGCATTTATTTGACCAAAAGTACAGTAAAAACAGTAATCATTGCTGACACATACTTATGACATCTTGTCTCTAAGCGTGCACCACCTATCATGAAAATCGGACTTTTCCAGGTTTTAAGTGCTATAATCAGCTCCCGGTGCATCCTACCATCAATGGAGGATAAACTTGAAAAAGACTTAACCAAGTGTAGAACTTGTTTGGTAAGCCTTTTTCTCGCAAGCTGTCTGAAAAAAAACAAAATTTGCACGGGGGAATGATTTTGCTCCCCTAGAGGACGTGGGCTAAGGGATTACTTTAAATATTACCGCTTCTTAATCTGCAACGTTTCACCCCACGTGCCTCATTGGTGACTTTCGCATGCGACAACGGTTCTTGTACCCACTCTAATTGCCATCTGCGAGAAAAAGTTTTGCAGCAAAGAGCATGCGAAAAACTGTCTGGCGACAACACCCGAGCACAGAACCCACCTATTAGAGGTCCCAGACCTCAGAAGGGGGAGAGAGAAGTAGGGAGTCAGTCGTGGATTTATGATTTATTTACTGTACAGGCTGGCAATCTCAATAAAAATTAGGAATGTTGCTGGAACACGTCATTTATTTCAGTAATTCAACTCAATTTGTTAAACTCGTGTATTAAATAAATTCCAATGCACACAGACTGAAGTAGTTAACGTCTTTGGTTCTTTTAATTGTGATGATTTTGGCTCACATTTAAAAAAAACCCACCAATTCACTATCTTACAAATTCAGAATATGGTTTGAACATTGCCTAATCAAGCTAATCAAATCAAAAAAACACCAGCAAAGGTTTCCTGAGCTTCAAAATGGTCTCTCCAGTTTGAGTTTCACTAGGGGGTAAAAAATCATGGGGACGAAGAATCTGCGGATCTGAACGTTTCGGAGGACCAGACAATAATTGAAACTTCACAACGGGGGGGGATAAAGAGCCACCAAACATTCGATTGCCAAAGACATGTTTGCATTCTGACCAGACACCGTTGAGTAGCCACCACAGCGCAAAAGACCACACGTGGGCATAGTATACCACAGAATAGAGTAGAAAAGATGACACAAACAACCTTGAGAGAACCGCCAGCCTTATTGAGGATTTCAAGCACAATCGATTTCAAGAATGACTGCGTGACTTCACAAGGAAATGGACTGACCGGCTGGGGTCAAACCGGCACCCTCAAGAAGCCACCACCCCAAACAGGACGTGTCACACCCCTCGGAATTTTTCGCTACGTCGTTCATATTCCTCTGCGTTAAGCCGCCACTCCTGAACCCACAGCCATACACGTCAGACGGCCGTCTACCTGGGTAAGGACGAAGAAGAATATTGTGACCCCTGGTGCCCCTAGTGTCCAAAGTCCTCCTTTTCAGATGATCGCAATTTGTATTTCATTTGGGAGAACCCAAGTGTTTTCCTAGAGTCTGGAGGAGGGAAGCGGTGGATGACCTTTGGAGAATGCTCTCACTAGCCACAACGTTGTGAATGTCCCCAGTGGCTTAAGTTTCAAACCAGTAGGTGATGAGTGGGGTGCAAGTAATCGGCTGCCCCTGGCCTGTTGTTGTCCACGTTGTCCCTTTCGTTTTTTGAACCCACACACAACGTTCACCCTGCACCCGTTCCGTCCAAGGGAACCCTTTTGCGCGAGCACCTTTCATGGCTTCCTTATGCTCGACAGCTTTTGGAAGATGCGATTTTTAATTTCCAGCCAAAAATGACCAAAAGCACCACAAAGTTGGTTAAAGATAACCACTGGTGTTGGTGTCCCTCGCTGGGACTGGCCAGCAAATTCACCCAGACCTGAAGCCCATAGAGGAATCTATGGGGGTATCTGCGTCAAAGGAGCGATTTACCACAGAGAACCACTCAATCGACGACCACTTAAAAATTGCAGATCTGAGCTCCCGAATGAGGCCACCGCGTTTCAAAGAAATCCGGGTTCCATATCACCACCTCCAGCGCAGTTGCCTCTATATTACTGTTTTTTCCTACACTCCCTCCATTTGCCACGTGCACGAATTTGATTTTTTGACCATTTGCCCCCTCTCCGTGCTCAGTAATTAACTAGTGCTACTTTCCCCATTAAAGGAGACTTTTCATATTTTATACAAAGCTATTGATTGTATTCCATTTGTTTGTATTCAGTTTAATTTTTTTTATTGGAAATACTTTCCAAGTTTTCCTTTGACTAAGTGCCATCAATTCACTAAAAATGTTTTTTTTTAGTGGTCTTATGAAGTATTCTAATTTGTGGGTATGATAGTGAAATTGGTGTGTTTTGTTAATATGTGAAGCCAAAATCATAACAATTAAATAGACCAAACTTAAAAGACTTAGTTGGTGGCATTGCATTTATTTAAAGGGTCATTGATTGCTGGCTAAAAAAATGAAACATTTTTGGTATTTGGTGTAATTGAAAATTACACCAAAGGATTATCGTTAGCGTGCGCTGAGGCTGGGATTTAGAGTGAGCGGAGGCGGCGAGGAGGGTCGAGGAACTGCGTGCCTGCCCGGCGGAGGATGCGACCGAATGTAGCAGCAAACCACTATGTTGATGGGATGGACCTCGCTTGTACACGGTGAAAAGTTGATGTATCCCTCGCGACAGCACAGTCATGCATTAGGCCATGGACGATAGGCTATCTCCTCTTTGGAAGACCAAACAACGTAGTTTCGCTTTCACAACAAAACACACAACGCCTTCACGACATGGCTGCAGCGTCAACAATACTACAGTGAGAATAAAAGTTACACTTTCTTTCTTTGCATGAACATTTGGGCGGAATTATGCAAATCTTCCCACATAGTGAGGTAGATATGTGAGGGGGCGTGTTAGAACGAGCCGTTTTAGAACGAGCCGTTTTAGGTAGGCGTGGCTTACTCTAACTTTAGGTATAAGGAAAGATCCTGTGGGATTTGAGGACTTAGTCTTTGCAATTGTACAAGATCTCTTTACGCACCAAAGAGCTTTGTGGGTAAAACAATCCAAAGAGAAAGGAAACATGAAAAATTGCATCAATACGACCCCTTTAGAATACCTGTACCGAGTTCACAATTGAGTTGAATTACTGCAAATAAAAATGACTTTTCCACGAGTGTTCTAGTGATTGAGACTGCACATGTTATATTTCTGCTGCCACACAGATAACATTTACAAAATTTGTTTTCCCAGTGGTTACCTTCATGAGACATAACCGACTCTCTGTTTTTGGTAACCTAATGGGTTTTTAACGTGAAATCCTTGGGTGTGATGAGTCTTAGACTACATGGTCGACAGACGCTTTTGTCCGTTTGCTTTCGGAAGTTCAATCAGGAAAAACATTATATCAGGAGTTTAAAACTAATAGTGGTTTAAAAAAAAAAACGGCATGATTCAACGTGACAAAACATGGATAATCAGAACCCAAAAACTATGTAAGAGACAAGTTCTATTCGGGAAAAGGGGGGTGGGGCGCAGAAGTATTGGCATTTAAAGAGGGACCGGCACGGAATACAACAGCGTTTATGCTTCCTCCAAAATGGGGCATTTTCAAATGAAAAATAAAGGATACGTTGGGGAGTATTTTTGAGCGAAACTACAGAAAATTTCTGGGGGAACACCAGGAGACGTTATGACATATGGTAAAATGTAATTAATATTGCATTTATTATGTCAGGAGTTATGGCATAATATGTATCCTTTAAAAACTTCAATTTTTTTTAATGTAAATTTTTCCTGTGGATTCAGCCAAAACTGAATTTTCAGAAGCCAGTCTTAGTTTACATGATCCTTCAGAAATTCATTTCTAAAATGCTTATTTTGTGTTCAGAGGAAACTTCTTTCCTATCCTCTTCCTCATCCTCCCTTTCCTCTTTACTCCTCTTCCTTCTTCTTCTCTTCTTTCCTCTTTTCTCTCCCTCTCGTCTTCTTCTTCACAGTTGTGCTGGGTAAAGTAAATGACTTTCAATTAAATCTTTTTTTTTTAACTGGAAAAATAAACAAAAAAAAAAAAAAACAAAACCGCCAAAAAATACTGTCACTTTGATTCAATAATGGCACCCCTCCTAATAGACTGATTTATTTAAAAAATAAAAAGTCTACGACCCCAAAACATGGTGTCATTAACATTGTACTAATAAATTAATTCACAATATTTGAACAATTAGTTGCCAGAAATTCATGCATTTTGGACTATACCACCACGTATATTGATATGAGTTCTTTGTACTAGCAGTGTGTTTTAAAGGCTGCTTTGTTGTGGTGTAAACACGGTTCCTAACAAGAGCAACCAACAAGATTCCCAGCGACAAGCATTTGGGATGTCCCACCAGGACACGACATGACAACACGCACGACACAAGCATCACATATCACAAGCCATTTCAGAGCGCCACTGCACTCCCAACGAAATGGACAAGTTTATCATCTAATTCATAAATATGAACTTTTTAACATTATTGAAAGTACATACTGAGCCCCCCCCCCCCCAAGGTGTACTGTACCATCTTTATGGAATACGGTTGTTGGTTCACATTGAGTTTGCAGTTTTAACAGACAACTTTTTTTTTTTTAAGATCTGAGGTAAACTATCTATTGTTGCTTTCAGTTTGGCTATAAAGATCATACAAAATGATATTCAAACTCACATTAGACACTTTTAACTTAAAGCACATAATCAGTACCTGAGGTTATCATTATCATAGTTTGTATGTTGTTGTTCCAGCCACGACATTGCGGAAATAGAAGCCGTTTCTAAAATAGAAATGTCGCCATCGCGGCTGATTATGACAAAAACGCAGATTAACATGGAAAAGATCCCACACGGCGTCCCGTGTAGTTAGGGCACTGTGTAACATTCATTTTTGTCTTGAGTGATTTGTCGTTTTGCACATTTGGTCTAAACTATTAGTTTCATCAGTTGCTGTTTCTCTTTGTTTCCTTCAGCAAGCAGATCTCATCTCCCTGGGGAAGGTGGTGTTGGCTCTGGCGTGTAACTCTCTAGCTGGCATTAAGAGAGAAAATTTGCAGAAGGCCATGGAGCTGGTGTCAATCAACTACTCATCTGACCTCAAGAACCTCATTCTGTGGGCCTCTTTCTCTTTCTTACACACATCTTTATAGCTTAAATGCTCTCAAAGTGGATATACTATGTCATATGACAGTTTGTGGTTCTGTATGTGTCATGTTAAGAATAATTAGCATGTTCATGCACTCATATATTCACACTTGTGCATTAGTTTGAATGTGGGGCCCACATCTTATGGTCATGTTTCGACCTTCAGGTACCTGCTCTCGGAACAAAGCCGTCTGCGCAGTGTCAATGACATTATGCCCATGATTGGAGCACGATTTTACACTCAACTCGATGCCTCGCAAATGAGAAATGATGTCATTGAAGAGGACCTGGCCAAGGTATTCAAATGTGAAGTTTATATTTTCTATCCACCTTATTTTTTTACGTAAGAATGTCTGCAGCCAGTTGTAAATTTAATTTGTTTGGCTTCCGGTGTCATTTGCTTCGTTATTTTTAGCTGTATAAAAACAGCTTGTTATGCTGCTTGAATCTGCAAGCTGATGTTTTTTTTATGATATTATTTTAATTTAGTGTCTTAATTATAAACACACTGATTTGTAGCACAAACCGTTTTACCGTTTACTGCTCTTTTGATATTCTTCTCATATTTCCCTATAGCGGCTAATGAATTGGAAGTCTCGCACATTCGAAGAAAACAGCTTACTTTCGTATTGAAAAATCAGGGGGAAACACCAGTGTTTCAAAAAGAATGATGCTGTTTAATGTAAATATTTAATGTATAGTTTTGAGTCCGTTTATTATGAGTTCATGTATTTATTATTAAAAAAGACTTTTAATTACACTTTTTTTTTTATCAGTAATGATATTGACTTGAGAATAAAGTCACTGAGAATAATAGTTTGCTGTTCACTAATATTCTTAATGAGGTGTTGATACTTTAATCACTCTGATTTATTCAGTGATTCATTCAGTAGATTTGTCAGACTAATTTAAACAAATAACTGACTTTATTTGTGATTCATTAAAAGAACCAGCTCAAAAGAATCATACATTTTTTTTTTTTTAATTGGACGTGCTGTTTGTTTTTGAGGCCGGACAGCCGATGGGGGTGGGGCGTTATTTTCTCTTACTTTGTCAGTCTTTTTATCTTGTCACTTTCCATTTAGAGCCACAACTAGGCTGTAGATTCTATATCAGTTCAGCAAACAAAAATAAAGACCCTTCAGACCATGCTATCCAATTTAACCAGTATGCCATTATCTAGTGTGTGCTGAGCTTGAACTGGAGGGCGTGGAGGTGTGATCACTGCGGATATTTTGGATGGTTTCAGCTGTTCTTTCTTCTGCTTTCCTCCTTTTGAACAATTGTATCAGATGTGTGAAGACTTATTTTGTACCCCCTGTTACAAATGCCTACAAACATGCATTGATGTATTTAAAGCCTTTTTTCATCAAGAGGACAGACTTTTTAAACAGTGCGTGTCTCCTGTGTTTGTTTGACGTTGTGCTACATCTGATGTGAGAGCAAATGTGACTCAGAAAGAGGTTTAAATATGACCTGGTTTCCTCTCTTAACTTCCCTTTTCATAATCTGCAGTCTCACTTACGCAAAACCAAAATAACCTTTTTTTGTTACTCAAAAATGATCCTTATAAGTTTTTATTACAACTTTCTGCTTATGTACCTGTATTTTGCAGGAGGTTCAAAATGGGCGATTGTTACGCTTACTGGCAAAGTTGGGAACGATCAACGAGAGACCAGAGTAAGTCTTTTATTACAGCTAAAGTATTGAAACCTTTCTGAAATGGCTGCCTTTTTTTATAGGGTACTTTCAAAATGGTTCACTTCAACATTTAATTTTCATTCTTGTAGGTTCCAGAAGGACCCAACGTGGTCTGAGACTGGTGACCGTTACTTGCTGAAGCTCTTCAGAGATCACCTGTTCCACCAGGTAACTGAGGCAGGCACGCCCTGGATCGACCTCAGCCACATTGTGTCCTGCCTCAATAAGGTGAGCCAGTTTAGCTTGTGCATATTTGTGTTTAGACTTTAGTCAGGTTAGACACCAAAAACCTGCAGACCCTCACGATTGTGTGTCAATATTTAATGATTTTTTTATTCAATCAGTAAAAGATCTTGCATCTAATTTTTCAAACGTCGAAGTTGATAGGCAGTACTTCGTGGATGAAGATGCCAATCAATTTGAGAATATAGAGGATGATGTTAAAATGTTTGAAATTCAGGAAGTGGATCAATCTGTAATTATGAGAATTATTAATGAATTAAATACTACATATTCTAAAGATATATATAATCTTGACACTGCATTTTTTTTTTTTTAATGGAAGTGTTTTAGTTAAACCCCTTACCCATCTTATTAATCTTTCTATCAGAACTGGGCAGTTTCCTGATAGTTGGAAAAAAGCATTGGTAAAGCCTATTTTCAAATCTGGGAATTCAGATGATATAATTAACTATAGACCAATTAGTCTTCTCCCAGTTCTTTCTAAAGTGCTGGAGAAGGTTGTATCGGAACAATTTTTGCATCACTTAGAGACTAATAATCTTTTACACCCTTTACAATTTGGTTTTAGACATAACCATTCTACAGAAACTGCTACTTGCTTATTATTAGAAAATATTAAGCGGTCACTCGATAAAGGATTTAAAGTTGGTGCAGTATTCCTGTATCTGAAAAAGGCATTTGATACCGTAAATCATAATATTTTAATGTCAAAAATAACAAAGTATAATATATCAAAACAATCTCTGTTATGGTTTGATTCGTATTTAAAAAATCGTGAACAAAGTGTTGTCATTAATTTTAAGTCAGTTCCTCATAATATTGATATAGGAATTCCTCAGGGAACAATTTTGGGTCCGATTCTTTTTAGCATTTATATAAATGATCTTCCAGAAGTGTGTCCTGATGCGAGTCTTCAAATGTATGCTGATGACACGGTTATCTACGTATCGGGTAGGAACTGTATGGAAATTGAAGAAAAATTAACAAGAAATTTAGAGAAAGTGTCCACTTGGCTTGATGCCTCTTTTTTTAACTTTAAATGCTAAAAAGACAAAGTCCATATGCTTTTCAATAAGAAAATTACCGGTAACAGAATCATTAAACATTAGAATTAAAGATGAGATTATAGAACTAGTATCAGAAGAAAAATATCTTGGTATGATTTTAGATTCTCAGTTAAATTTTAAAAGTCATGTTAAAAAGTTACGTAAAACGATTAAAAGCAAATCTTACTAGCTTTAGAATAATAAAAAATTGTTCATCATATGATCATGCTTTTTTGTTTTTAAATTCGATGATATTATCACACATGGCATATGGATTAGCTATTTGGTCTCAGACAAATCAATCCATAATTAATCATGTTGAATGTCTTTACAATAGAGCTTTGAAAATTTTAGATAGAAAGCAAATAAGATACCATCATTGTCAGATCCTAAGTAAATACAAGATTTTGAGCTTTGCTCACTTTGTCTTTTTTCATTATGTAAAGTTTGTTTAAATGGTCTTGCTCCTATGCCCTTATGTACATTTTTCGAGAGATTGCAGGGAAGCAGTAGATCCACTAGAGCGGCTTCTAGTGGAAACTGTCAAGTTATACATTGCAAAACATCATTTGCTCAGACTGTTCTCAGTGAAAGGTGTAACATTGGAAGTCATGCCTGACGATTAAATCTACTTAAATTAGAATAATTTTAAGGAAAGCCACGACATCTTGGTTGTATCACAACAAACCTGTTTCATGGTTTAGTGTATTTTATAATTTAATTAAATTCAAGTTTATTTGTACAGAGCTTTTCACGATACAAATCATTGCAAGCAACTTTACAGCAAATTAAGTTTAAGTTTCTACAATATTTAGTGGTAACTTATCAGTTGTGACTGTCAGTCAATGTACATATGGAAGAAATGTACAGAAAAAATAAATTAAAGACGCAATCAAACAGACGATGAACACTATTAACAACAATTTTTATATGATTCAATCAAACTTATAGCAAAATGTGGTAATTCTGTAAGTTGTTTCAGGGTTGGCATCATCTGAGGGTATTATAAAATTGTGTTGGGACTACTGTTAATTGTACAAACCCGATTCCAAAAAAAATTGGGACACTGTACAAATTGTGAATAAAAACAGAATGCAAATGATGTGGAAGTTTCAAATTTCAAAATTTTATTCAGAATACAACATAGATGACAAATCAAATGGTTAAACTGAGAAAATTTATAATTTTAAGGGAAAAATAAGTTGTTTAAATTTCATGGCATCAACACATCAAAAAAGTTGGGACAAGGCCATGTATACCACTGTGTGGCATCCCCTCTTCTATTTATAACAGTCTGCAAACATCTGGGACTGAGGGGACAAGTTGCTCAAGTTTAGGAATAGAAATATTGTCCCATTCTTGTCTAATACAAGCTTCTAGTCGCTCAACTGTCTTAGGTCTTCTTTGTAGCATCTTCCTCTTTATGATGCACCAAATGCTTTCTATGGGTGAAAGATCTGGACTGCAGCTGGCCATTTCAGTACCCGGATCCTACTACGCAGCCATGATGTTGTAATTGAAGCAGTATGTGGTCTGGCATTGTCATGATGGAAAATGCAAGGTCTTCCCTGAAAAAGACGATGTCTGGATGGGATAGATTGTTGTTCCTGAACTTGGATTATACCTGCAGCATGTGGTGCCCTTTGCCAGATGTGTAGCTGACTCCTCAAACGCCTCTGAAACCCATAATCGAGATTGCAGCTGCGAAACTGAGCGCTGATAACAACTTGTGTTGTCCTTGTCCTCTTTAGTCCGGAAGACATGGCGTCCCAGTTTCCCAAAAAGAACTTCAAATTTTGATTCGTCTGACCACAGAACAGTTTTCCACTTTGCACAGTCCATTTTAAATGAGCCTTGGCCCAGAGAAAAACGCCTGCGCTTCTGGATCATGTTTAGGATATGGCTTCTTTTTTGACCTATAGAGTTTTAGACGGCAACGGCGAATGGCACGGTGGATGTGTCACCGACAATGTTTTCTGGTAGTATTTTTTTTTTTTTTTTTGTTTTCCTGAGCCCATGTTGTGATTTCCGTTACAGTAGCATTCCTGTATGTGATGCAGTGCCGTTTAAGGGCCCGAAGATCACGCGCATTCAGTATGGTTTTCCGGCCTTGACCCTAACGCACAGAGATTGTTCCAGATTCTCAGAATCTTTGGATGATATTATGCACTGAAGATGATGATAACTTCAAACTCTTTGCAATTTTTCTCTGAGAAACTCCTTTCTGATATTGCTCCACTATTTTCGCCGCAGCATTGGGGGAATTGATGATCCTCTGCCCATCTTGACTTCTGAGAGACACTGCCACTCTGAGAGGCTCTTTTATACCAATCATGTTGCCAATTGACCTAATAAAAAATTGGTCCTCCAGCTGTTCCTTATAAGTACATTTAACTT
This sequence comes from Sinocyclocheilus anophthalmus, assembly GCA_018155175.1. Lineage (NCBI taxonomy): Eukaryota > Metazoa > Chordata > Actinopteri > Cypriniformes > Cyprinidae > Sinocyclocheilus > Sinocyclocheilus anophthalmus. The sequence goes on along the minus strand of JADLZN010000372.1, from coordinate 104,152 downwards.
TTCCGGCCTCTTATTTGTACCTGTCCCAACTTTTTTGGAATGTGTATCTCTCATGAAATCCAAAATGAGCCAATATTTGGCATGACATTTCAAAATGTCTCACTTTCAACATTTGATATGTTATCTATATTCTATTGTGAATAAAATATAAGTTTATGAGATTTGTAAATTATTCCATTCCTTTTTTACTCACAAATTGTACAGTGTCCCAACTTTTTTGGAATTGGGTTTGTAATTGTAATTTATAAAAGCCCTCCTAGGGGACATGTTGCAAATTAAGCTTAGGCTAACAACACTATGGTACATGCTATGGATGATTGTTTCTCATTTTCTCGTGTATTGATTGTCCCTAACAAATAAAACATTAAAATAAAAAAAGATCAAGGAGTCTCTTAAAAGTATAAGATATTTCACTTTTTTTATGACAAGGGAACGTTAGTTTATGTTGTAATGTCATGTGATATTTAATATATTTATTAACCCATGATATTAATTCATGATATTTGTAAAAAATTACAAATTATAAATTTGTTTTAACAAATTATACAAATTATTTTAAAATAAATTATACATTGTTCTTGATAGTTACAACACATTACTTTTTTTAGAGCCATTGATTTAAATTTTTATCTTAAATAGTGTATATGTTTTTCAAAACCAACATGAAAATTATGCATAATTACAAGCAACTAAACCCTAACCATATTCCTATTGTAAGTATTTAATTGTGTAATTACATACATTTTGTATTACATATATAATTTGTAACCTTAAAACAAAATAAAATGTAAATGTCTTTTTCATGGAACTCTATTATTTTTCATTCATCACTTCAGCTTTGCTAATTTAACCAGTCCACTATTTTTGTCACTAACTTCCTTTAATTGCTCATTGCAGTTGGATGCTGGAGCACCGGAGAAGGTCAGTCTGGTGTCACGGGATGAGAAGAGCGTGCTTGTGGTGACTTACTCCGACCTAAAGCGGTGCTTTGAGAGCACCTTCCAGGAACTGCTGGCCGCCACGAACGGTCCCCTGTAACCCCCAGCCATCCACAAGAGTGGGCTGGAACTGCCTGAAACAGAGCACATTGCACTACAGCCTGGAATCATAGGTGCAGAATGATGATCTCACGACCAGGGCAGAGCCAGCTGGCTGCTCACCTCCAGTCAGATACACTGTTCTGTCCAGAAAAAAAGTTGTTTTCTAAAGCTTATTTTTTTAGTTTTCACAACAACACCGCAGCTGCAGAATTATGAACTGAACTGAGAGCTGTGATAATTATGAATTATTTTTTTTTTTTAGACTTGGGAACAATGTCCAAAAAATAAGAGACTTCCTGCTTTTATTTTTTTATTTTTTTCTTTGGAGGAAGCACTAAACATTTTAAGTTTCTTTTTAAGTGATTGTGCGTGTCCCACAGGGTGCGTTGAGGGCCGGGGTCTCACACATGAAATTAGAAGAAAATCGGAGCACCGTTTTTCCACATCATCTCCTTGTGCATTTTTAATGAGGTACTAGAAATGGGAACAGACCACTGGTCATGTGTGCAGAATCCTCTGCTCTGATGGGACAAACTGATGAGACTGACCACTTATGAATGTGTGGCATGAGTAGTACCGTGCCACCACTCCTCGTCTGCTGTAATGACCCATTTAAATGTTGGCCAACTTGGAGGCGGGAGGGGAAGTTACTGGTTGCGTGCAGTCGAGGGGGATTCCATGACAAAGGGGTGCTCTCTCCTCTTGCTGTGTGAACTTGTCGTTTATTTCATAATTTCGCAACATACTTTTTCGTTTTATGGATGCTTTTTGAAATCGGATTTTGAGAGGATGGATTTTCGTTGTAGTTTTTTAAATTTTTTTAAGTCAAGCTTTTGTGATAGGAACCAAAGAACTGGACCACGCTAGCAAGGGAAACCAGTTCTGTCTCATTGTGGAATGTCCTCTAATGCTTCTGTTGTTGAGCATCCCAAGTTTCTGGCCATTTTGTCATTCTTTTCCCTAATTCGTTCAATCTAATCCACGCTTGTATTGGTTTGGATATAGTGAATCTCAGTAGAGCTCTCTTGTGTTGTTACTGTCTTTCCCTTTCCTCACCAAGTTGCTGTACAGAGATGCATGATGGGATGTTTCTCACCTCATTAGTGTGATCTCTGTGGACCAGTCCCAGCAGGATGGTTGGGATTGTATTGGTTTCTCTTGGTTTCGTTTTTGTTTAACTATGATTTGACCTACAAATTATGTGACGACATCCAGAAAAAAAGTTTGGAATTCGCTCAGGTTGATCCCTGACAGGAATATGCCAATGACTGAATGTGTCTGACTTGTCATTGGTGACTGCCCAATCCGTGAGTCAAGGAACAGGTGGGACTTGCAGCACAGATTTGGGTGTGCCACACTGGACTGAGAGGGTGCAGGATACAGCAAGCAGAGCTGAGGATGCTGTAAGTTCAATAATGTACTTTTTCCCTCTTTTTTATTTTAGTCAACTGATAAGTAAACTAATTGGTGAACATGGTGCCAAGCCCGTACCCTCTCTGAATCACACACAACAACACACACACACACACACAACAACACATTAATACACACCTTTTACAGGCCGGTCTCATATCATGTACCGCACTCCAGACACACACATACATATGCACTCGTACATGAAATCCTCCTTCACCATCCCAGTATGTTTTATACCCTTCTTGTGTTTGTCACATTTTTGAAATATTTGTGTGTACAGCAGTATTTTAATAAAGAGTAATAAAAGAGAACATTAGTTTGTTTATTAAATGGTGTGATTGTTGCTTAAATAGAGAATGACAAACTGCAGCAGCAAAAAGGAACTTGTTTGCAACTTGGCTCTTAGAGCACAGAGGAGAATCTGATGCTTTCCAAAACAAATGCTACAAAAATGACCAGCACTGAAAAAGCAGCAATGAGGCCGTCTCAGATAAGGTTTTGAACATAGCATAAAATTCAGGTTTCTTTTGGTTCTTATTTTAGGTTTAAGATGCTTCCAAATAGCAGAAATGTATTGTTTTTTAACCCATGTCACACACTACTGTTAAAAAGTTTGGAGTCAGTATGATTTTTTGCTAAGCAGCACAACTGTTTATCTTGAGCAGCAAATCAGAATATTAGTATGATTTATGAAGGATCATGTGATACTAAAGACTAGAGTAATGACGCTGAAAATTCAACTTGGCTCTCACAAGAATAAGTTATAATATATTTTTTATTTGTAATGATTTATTATTTCACAACACCAAAAATAAAAAAAGGAAAAACAGGGAAACAGGATTTATAATAATAAAATCACAACATACCCTCACCCCAACCACAGGTTGAGAAGAGGGGGACGATTGGCAAAACTATATCACGAATATTTCTGTTTTTAAAAAATTTCGGTCGATACGATATAATTCGATATCGATATGAACACTATTAAAAGAGCCTCATAAAATGGCCAAGAACGGCCATGACAGATGTCTGTACCTACAAACTTATAAAAAAATTATTTGCCAACTCTATGAAACCTACTACTATAAAACTATATAATATTTTAGGAAAAAAAATGGCGCAAATAAATAAATGTTCACCTTATTGGTATTTAGCCTTCATACAAACAAGAAATGTAGGCTAACATACCAGTCAAAAGTTTTCGAACAGTAAGATTTTTTTAGTTTCTTAAAGAATTCTCTTCTGCTCACGAAGCCTGCATTTATTTGATCAAAATAAAGCTTGACCACTGTAGACTGGAGTAGGCCTAATGATGCTGAAAATTCATCTTTGCATCACAGGAATAAATTACATGTCAAAAATAATTCAAATAGAAACAGTTATTTTAAATAGTAAAAAGATTTAAAAATGTTACTGTTTTTGCTGTACATTGGATCAAATAAATACAGGCTTGGTTGGCAGAAGAAATCGTTAAGAAAAACATTAAAAATCTTGCAGTTCAAAACCCTTTGACTGTTAGTGTAGGCTGATTATTCTTATAGATTGAAACGTGCATTAACCAGGATAACGAGTATGAAACATGCTCCGAGTTGCTTCAGAAAACAAAAAAAATAGAGCAACAACAAAAGCATGTTGCTGGAAATGGGTTTATTATTGAAAATGCAAATTGCTTGTCTGCCAGCAGGAGGCGCTGTGAGAGCGGTGGAACTAGCGGTTTCTCCAGTAATGGCTGTAAACAAAGCAGCTCCGCTCATGAACGCTACTTTATCAGATAAAAATGCCATCTAAACTATTCTGAAGACAGTCGGTTCCCTTCAGAGATACATTCATATAAAACACCCGCGACGCGTTTTGATTTTGAAACGTGCAGTGCTCATGTTTATTCAACGAAGTCAAACGCCACAAATAAATCAATGTATGGGAAACACTGGTAATGTATATCGGAAATGTGTTTAAAAATCACATCACCGTTATTGAAAAAAATTATATCGCGATACATATTGATGTTGAATTTTTGTCCAGCCCTAGTTGAGAATAAGTTATATTTTAACATTAAAATAAAAGCATTTTTAGTCATGTCATTTTTATTCTACCAATACCAAAAGGGTCTGTCCTCATTTCCAGGCCTTGTGCATCACTGACAGTGTCAAAGGTTTGCTCTAGATCTGAAATCTGTAATTTCATTCTTTTCAGCATTAAATACAGCATATACTAGACTACTGAATGTAAATAAATACAGTGTCAGGTGAACTTATCCAGCATATGACTTGCAGCACATGAAATGTGCTCTACAGATAAACATTTGGTACCTACAAGCAGTGATTGTAATAAATGCTTTTCACAAGCTCATAAATGATAGTAGCTGCTCTGTGATTACTAAAACAAAACTAAAGTGGTACAGATTACCAGTGGTTTCCAAAGAAAGTATACAGATATGAGATAAGAGTTTCAAAACAAAAACAGATGAAATGCTGATTAGTAGTTGACAGTATCAAGTCATGAAATACCTTAAAAATTGACAGGCCTGAAGAAGTAAATCCTTAAAGAGTAATTATGAGTGATTCAAAAATTCATAGAAGTGAATTGAGTAAAAACGTGTGGGAATGTGTAGAGAAGTATAAGAGATTGGTTCAGAAAGACTGGTTTGACAGGACAAACCTAGCACAATAAGGTACTGAAAGCAAAACAGTTGAGATGAGCAGTGTTTTTGTGGTAGTGGTAACGGATGTTGACTGCTGTTTACAGGCATGTTGGCTGACGTGTGTTTTAGAAACGGGTAGAGGACAGCAGCTTCACAGTCTGGAGGGGGAGAGCAGCACTTCTGAGTAACACACAAGAGGAACCTCCCTGTGATGACCACAGGGGGCGCTATTCATACAAGGCAGCACTTTTGCAGGCAGCTTCATGCACTGGTTTTGACCTTTGGAGAAGAACCTGTAACACAAAAGGCAGTAACCTCATTTTATGTAACTGATTACATATATGTAACTCAATGCTTGTTTTGCACACATTTATTTTAACAACACTTTTTGGGGTTGGTAAGATTTTTTTTTGTATTTATGAAAGTTAGATGCTCACCAAGGCTGCATTTATCCAAAATACTGTACAAACAGTAATATTTTGAACTTATTACAACTGCTTAAAAAACTTTAAGATTAATGTACTAAAAAAAGTAATTACTCCTGATGGCAAGAACAGCATAAAACAGGAATTCTATAAGGCTTACAGGTCACTTTGATCAATTTAATGCACCCTTGCTGAATAAAAAAAACTATAAAAAGTTCTTAAACTAAAAGTCCTTCAAAAAAGAAAATCTTATTGACCCCAAACATTTGAATGGTTATGTAACAGATCACCGAGCCAAGTCATGACACCTACTTGGTTATGTTTTTGGTTTTGAATCTGTCCATCCGATTTTACCGGAAGCAACTCTCAAGGCAGAAGAAACGTTCACTGTCAGACTGGTTGTCCTAAAGTAAGATAATAAAAAAAAGTCACTATCAAACTCAACCAATGTGAAATTCAACTATAGTCTAAAACACTTACATCAGGGATTTCTTTGTGTAGATCCTCAAAAGTGCTGATGGCTTTGATTTTCCCAGCGCTAAAATACATATTAAATTATTTTAAGTAATGTACTTTAAAATTTATGTCATTTGATTTAATAATCAATTTGAAATAGTTGTAATGAATAATTTAATATTAAGTGTTTAAAAGAATTTTATTAATTTATTTGAATAAAATTAAAATATTAAAATATTAACAGTGTATTTTTAAAATATATTTTGAATTGTAATTATTGTATTTCACATGTAATTGTACATATTCAGTTAATACGTTAACATATTAACATACATTTGTACCTTGAAGTTCCCAGTGTTTTCTGGCTTATGTCATTCTCTTCGAGGTGCGCTGTGACCGTATTTCCTTCTCCAGAAATAAAAGTGTTCAGTGGGACATAATCTTTTCCATCCTGTTAAAGAAAAAGTGTGTGCAAAAAAAAGTTCTGACCGGTCAAATAAAAACAAGGAAAATGGCTTAATAAACACACTAAATAATGTCCCACCTGTTGGACGCAGGTCTGCAGTAGGTCTCCCAGTATCTCCACAAGAGCAGAGAAAGAAGGTCTGTCCTCAGGGTTATTTTCCCAGCATGCCATCATAATGCTATATCTGTCAGACAAATCCCACAAGCTCATTATTAGCAATGTATTGGTTCACGGGACAATGATTGAACATGTTTTATATGGTGTATACAGGGGTGAGAACTGACATCTCTGGGGTGCTGTACTCAGGAGGACACATCCGAGTCCCCTGCTTCAGTCTGTGACAAAAATCCTCATCAATGTTGAGCCCCGGGTACGGAGACGCTCCTATGGACCAGAAACACTGTTACATGGGACTGTTCTGAGGTCAGAGATAGATGTGGGGATCAGTCACTTTGTTATAAAGTTTCACTTTCATGCTTTCTAATGAGTTTCTCACTTTCATTCTCTTGCTATGACATGGCAGAATGACAAATGTCGATAGTTCTATTGTGCCATATTTCAAAGGGATTGTGTTATGAAAAAAATAATCTGTGGCATGTGCCGAATGCTTGAATTATCTGATGTACATAAAGAGTATTGACATCACCAAGTGAGAAGATCTCCCAGAGCAGAACTCCATACGACCACACGTCACTCTGAGTGGTGAAGACTTTGTCGAAGATCGATTCAGGTGCCATCCACTTCAGTGGTAACCGTGCCTTCAATGCAAAACACATTCATTACACACATTTAGCCCTGATCATTCTTTATATTGTTGACCATAAACTTGAATTTATTCATGGCAGAACACTCACATCTCCCTTGCGCACATAGTCTGGGTCTTTGTATACGTCTCGGGCCAAACCAAAATCACATATCTTCACCACATTGTTGTTGGACAACAGGATGTTTCTGGCAGCAAGGTCACGATGAATGCACTGAAAACATGAAAAAAAACTTCAACCAATTCCATATTCATGTTCATATACCATGATGCAGACAGGAATATGTTTTACCTTGTGAGAAGCGAGAAACTCCATACCTCTGGCTACCTGAAAGCTGTAAGAAATCAGGTCTTCGAGCAGCAGAGGGTTGTTGGATTCAAGAAGAGAACCTGCAGAAGACAAACAGTAAGACTTTAGTCTCTTTAATGAACTGACCCAAAATATCTAATTTTAATATTAAGATCAAAATTAGATTTGTTTTAGATGAATGAATAGTTCACCTAAAAATGAAAATTCTAAAAATGAAAATTCATTATTTACTCTCATGCGCTGCCAAATCTGACTTTATTTCTTCCATGTAACACAAAAGGTGAATTTTTGTACAATATTCTGAAGAATATTTTTGATCCATGGAAGAAAGACAGTCATACAGGTTTGGAACGACACGACAGTAGTACTAGCTTTCAAAGGTTTGTGGGTGTTAAAATGTTTGAATGTTTTTGAAAGAATTATTTCTGCATTTATTTGATCAAAAATACAATAAAAAACAAATAGTGCCAGTATTTTACAATTTAAAATAACTTTTTTCTATGTGAATATATTGTAAAATAGTAATTTATTGCTATTACCAAAGCTGAATTTTCAGCATCATTACTCCAGTCTTCAGTGTCACATGATCCTCCAGAATTCACTCTAATATGCTGATCGGCTGCTCAAAAAAAAATAATTCTCATGATTATCAATATTGAAAACAGTTGCTCTGTTTAATATTTTTGTGGATATATTTTTCAGGATTCTTTGATAGAAAATTCAAACAAATGGCATTCATTTAAAACAGAAATATTTTGTAACATTACTTACTGACATATTTGAATCCTTGCTGAATAAAATAATAATTTCTTTCATTAATCTTACTGGCCCTAAACTTTTGAACGGTAGAATAAATGATGACAGAATTAAAATGTTTTTGTAAACTATCCCCTTCATGTATTTTTGCTTCTAAATAAATCATTGTTATACTAGTTAAAGATTGTCTGTTCAACAAGTTTTATGGTTCATTATTAATAAATTAAATGACATCCTGCATGTGATGTAAGCTCACCACTGTCCTCCTCTGAGATCTCTTCTTTCACCTCACTAAACCCTGAACTGGCATTGCTCTGGCTGCTGGACACACTGGCCAATCGTCCTTTATATCCTTCCTTCATGTCTCCCTCCTCTTCTCTGTTCACCTGAGCCAGACACAAAAACACACAACACATGAAATGAGCAGCATTCAGCGGGAACACATCTAGTGAATAATGCACATATCAGCATATCGCTGTGTGTTAAATAAAGGGTCGCCATATGTATCTCATACTTTAGCACTAGGCCCCACTGATCTTGGATCAGCACTCAATGAGTATCACAGAAACACAATGTTCTTTGTATGAAGCTTTTGTAGAGGTCATTCAACGAGGTAAGCAGCTGTAGAGATGGTCACACAGAGGGAAGTAAGACTCTGTTGTCTTGATGAACACTGGTCTGTTTATTTCAGAAGGAAATAAGAGAAGTCTATAAACTATAAACCTCCCAATACCACAAACCAACAGTTCCCCGCTTAAAATTCTGTGACATTCAAAAGACTTTCTGAGTGACATTCTGCACAACTAATAAAAGATTGTATTATAGATATAGTTGATGACTGACTATAAAAAATTAACTGCAATGAAACTGTTGAAGTGAAATATAGATAAACAGACAGCTAGATAGACAGACAGGACAGACAGACAGACAGACAGACAGACAGATAGATAGATAGATAGATAGATAGACTAACCGTATTCAACAGGAACACCTCTGGTTTGCTCTTAAGGTACGCAGACAGGTTGCCAAACTTACAGTATTCAACTATGACCATCAGAGGCCCTGAAAACGAACAAAAAAAACCCATATAAAATTAAAACATACAGAACAACACCCGGTCATGCTGTTCAAAGTTTTTGATTTTTAAAATTATTTTGAAAGAAGTTTTTTCCCCCTTCATGTATGTGATAAAAAAATACAGCAAAAAAACAGTAAGATTGTGATAATATTGTTACAATTTAATAGCTGTTGTCTATTTTTTAAAATTCTAAAATGTTTTCATAATCATTACTCCAGTCTCCCACATCACATGATCTTTCAGAAATCATTCTAACATGCTGAAACACTTATGCTAACATCAGAAACAGTCTGATTATTATCATGTTGAAAAAAAGCTGGTTGTGCTGTAATAGAAAGTTTCAAAAAAATAGCATTTAAAAAATATAGAAATAAATATTTTTGTAAACATTATAAATGTCTTTACTGTCACTTTTGATCAATTTAATGCATCCTTGCTGAATAAACAGCATTCATTTCTTAAAAAAAAATCATGCTGACCACAAACTTTTGAATGGTAGTCTATATAAATACACATGGAGCAGCTGTAGAGATGGTCACACAGAGGGAAGTAGTTAGATAAAAGTAGTTTAGGTAACAGATATTTACATAACAGTTTATGTAACAGATAGTTACATAAAAGTAACTATCACTTTTATAGCCGGCATACAGTAAAACCAAACTTTGAGGGTTTACAGAGAAATTATGAGATGCAGACCTTTTTTGGTACATGCACCAAGAAGATTGACCACATTGAGGTGATGACCAATATGATTGAGAATCTTCAGTTCTGTCATCAGAGCCTTGTGTTCACTGGGCGTAGCGCCATCTGCAGGAACAAGACAGACATAACTCCTGACACTAAGTGATGCATATTTGCTAAATAGGCTTTTTATTACACAATAGGTATTTTTAAGGTCCTTGAGCAGTTTTAATGTTTAAAAACATACCTTTAAGCATTTTGACAGCCACTGTGGTGCAGCTGGCTGAATTGCGAATGCCGAAAGCTGAGGCCTGCATTACTCGCCCAAATGCCCCTCGCCCAAGGGGCTTTTCTGGAGAACAGGACAATAAAGAACATATCAGTATATCACATAACAGCATCAATACAACTTATAAAGCACATACACAATTTACCTAGTTTAAGGCGGTCACGTGGAAACTCCCATTGGGCAGGATCATACTGTAACCTGTCACAGTGCTCAACCAGAGGCTCCTCCCCTGGATGCAGGATGATTGGCAGGTACTCTGCTTTGCCATTAGTGGAGTTTGGCTGAGAATGACACACATAATATAGATATTTATTACATGGTACTGTAGTATAAGCAGATTTGATTGGCCTTCATACGTGTTGATTTGCTCTCACCTGTTTGAGTTTGCGAATCAGCAGTGTGAGAAGCAGCCAGAAGAGAGTGGCCACCACGCACGTACATGCTAGAGTTGGGATCTCCAGAGAAAGGGATTCAGATGAACCTATGGGATAAATAAATAAGTGTTGTCACATAATATGTGTCTTTAAAGAGATAAATAAAAAGAGAGGGATCAATGGGACATATCCCGGATCACATTTGTCCTGAGCATGAGCATGACAGGTCATGAGTAATGCATTAGCCTCTATAGAAACAGCTAAACAAATGAACCTACATAGAAATAGGTAAACAGTTTAAGGGTTGAAAAGTCAAGGCCATCTGTGGGAAATGAAAATGGGAGACAGTTTCCTTCCTGATGTATCGGAAGAGAACAGCGTGAACGTCTCCTCTCAGCACCGTGTTTAGAAGCATCCGACAAGAGTAAATAAGGGAGTGTGAGAAAAAAACGATGAGAGAGAAAGAAACAGGAACTAATACCAACATGAAACTATGTAAAAGGAATATTCATGCATACATTAAAAGTTTAAAAGTCTGGGGTCCAATGCATGAAGGCTGCATTAATTATTATTATTTTTTAAATATAGTCAAAACTGCATTATTGTGAAATATTATTATTACAATTTTAAAGTAACTGTTTCTATTTTAATGTATTTTAAAATATAATTTTCAGCAGCCATTACTTCAGTCTTCAGTGTCACATGATACAGTATTCATTCTAATATGCCGATTTGATGCGCAAGTACATTTCTTATTGTTATCAATGTTGAGCACAGTTGTGCTGCTTAACATTTTTTTGTGGAAATGGTGATACATTTTTTTCCTGGATTCTTTGATGAATAGAAAGAAAATAGTTTATTTGAAATAGAATTTTTGTAACCATTTTTTCCTGACACTTTCGAACTAATAAAATGTATCGCTGCCAGAATAAAAAATAATAATCAAAATGTTCTTACTGACCCCACATCCTATACAGTAGTGTTTATCCAGTAGATGGTGGTTTAATTAAAAGGGGGTGATCTTTCATGTGTACAAGTGCTCATTAATATTGTTTGTTTATAACAAATTATTATTTATATTATTATTTTAAATTTACACTTGCCAGTAAAAACAAAAACAGAGTTAAATATACTAATAGTACAAATTAAATTTATTCTCAGGTCTGAGGACCAAATGACAAAGCAGTAGATACTTTAACCAAATGTGGGGGCAGAAGCTCTCCCCACCCGACCCTCTTTCATTGGGGACTCACAGGTATAAAGTCCGGTGTCTGCAAAGTATTCGGTCGATTATGAAGAGTCACTTCCTCTGGAAACAGAATAATTCCTGTCAAGAAAAATGAAACTGACAGGTGCATCTCAATAAATTAGAATGTTTTGAAAAAGTTCATTTATTTCAGTAATTCAACTCTAATTGTGAAACTTGTGTATTAAATAAGTTCAGTGCACACAGACTGAAGTAGTTTAAGTTTTTGGTTCTTTTAGTTGTGATGATTTTGGCTCGCATTTAACAAAAACCCACCAATTCAATATCTCAAAAATTAGAATATGGTGACATGCCAATCAGGTAATCAACTCAAAACAACCTGCAAAGGTTTCCTGAGCCTTCAAAAATGTCTCTCAGTTTGGTTCACTAGGCTAACCAATTCATGGGGAAGACTTCTGATCTGACAGTTGTCCAGAAGACAATCAGTGACACCCTTCACAAGGAGGGTAAGCCACAAACATACATTGCCAAAGAAGCTGGCTGTTCACAAAGTGCTGCATCCAAGCATGTTAACAGAAAGCTGAGAGGAAGGAAAAAGTGTGGAAGAAAAAGTGTGGAAGAAAAAGATGCACAACCAACGAGAGAACTGCAGCCTTATGAGGATTGTCAAGCAAAATCGATTCAAGAATTTGAGTGAACTTCACAAGGAATGGACTGAGGCTGGGGTCAAGGCATTAAGAGCCACCACACACAGACGTGTCAAGGAATTTGGATACAGTTGTCATATTCCTCTTGTTAAGACACTCCTGAACAACAGACAATGTCAGAGGCATCTTACCTAGGCTAAGGAGAAAAAGAACTGGACTGCTGCTCAGTTGTCCAAAGTCCTCTTTTCAGATGAGAGCAAGTTGGTTAGTTCTTTGAGTCTGGAGGAAGGGTGGAGAAGCTCATAACCAAAGTTGCTTGAAGTCCAGTGTTTATTTTCCACAGTCTGTGATGATTTGGGGTGCTATGTCATTTGCTGGTGTTGGTCCATTTGTGTTTTTTGAAAACCAACGTCACATGCACCCGTTTACCAAGAAATTTTGGAGCACTTCATGCTTCCTTCTGTTGACCAGCTTTTTGGAGATGCTGATTTCATTTTCCAGCAGATTTGGCACCTGCCCACACTGCCAAAAAGCACCAAAAGTTGGTTAAATGACATGGTGTTGGTGTGCTTGACTGGCCAAACTCACCAGACCTCAACCCCATAGAGAATCTATGGGGTATTGTCAAGAGGAAAAGGAAAAATGAGAGAAACAAGGGACCAAAAAATGCAGATGAGCTGAAGTGCCACTGTCAAAGAAACCTGGGCTTCCATACCACCTCAGCAGTGCCACAAACTGATCACCTCCATGCCACGCCGAATTGAGGCAGTAATTAAAGCAAAAGGAGCCCCTACCAAGTATTGAGTACATGTACAGTAAATGAACATACTTTCCAGAAGGCCAACAATTCACTAAAAATGTTTTTTTGTATTGGTCTTATGAAGTATTCTAATTGGTTGAGATAGTGAATTGGTGGGTTTTTGTTAAATGTGAGCCAAAATCATCACAATTAAAAGAACCAAAAAAACTACTTCAGTCTGTGTGCATTGAAATAATTTAATACACGAGTTTCACAATGTGAGTTGAATTACTGAAATAAATGAACTTTTCCACGACATTCTAATTTATTGAGATGCACCTGTATGTAATATATTCACATACAGATACTTAAAATAAGTTATATTATTTCTATCTTTGCTGTATAGATCAAAAAGTACACTTTCTAGTCTCACCAGACACCTGCTGCAGCTTCCTTTGGTCCTTATACCATGTTATCCGGGGGTGTGGAACTCCCCGAGCGGGGCAGTGGAGAGTGACCGAGTTGCTTACGTTAACACTGTGATCGCTCAGATTTCGCAACAGCACCGGTGCCTGCAGAACTGTACAGTGTGAGACAAAAAGGTCTCTGGTCAGGGGTCATTACGCATGATGTTTCACATCCACTGAAGCAGTTTAATCAAAAAGATCAAAAAACACCCCCAGGGAGACTGACGGAAATCACGGCAATCACGTGAGGCACTTAGCAATACACATCCGCCTTATAGAGCAGCTGAGTGATTTACGGGCGACGTGGTTTGCTATTGTTATAGAAGTGTGAATAGACTGCGAGTTGTATTTCTTTCATTGCAGATTGAGGCCTGGAATGTTTGAATTGCAGCCATTGGATTTGTGCCATTCAGCAAAATCCCTCTGTTTGTCTTAATGACACATTCAGCATTTCATGGACTCAGCTGATATTTCCGGCTTAGCCAGCCAAGGATGCCTACTGTTGCTTAGGCTGTTGAAAGTTTTACAATGTAGCGTCACATTTATGTAGAATAATATAAGAGAATCACAGGTTAATTTGTGTGGAATAAACTTACTTTGCATAAAAAACCAATAAAAAAACCAAGGGGTCCGTCATATGAAGAACCATTACATAAACTCTAGTAAAAGAGGAGACTGAATTCTGCTTCAGATATTTTGGACACAATTGATTATTGTCCCTTTCCTCGTTCTGTGACAGTGGCTGATTGGCTGATTGTTCTTTGGCCATGTGAAGCAGTCTGTAAATGTGGCATAGAGGGAAGTGCCATTGTGTGCTCTTCCTCCTGACTAGATCTCATTCCCACACCAAAGAGGTTCTGCTGCACAGCCTTGGAGAGAAGGGCTACAGGAAGCTTCGGGACCCAGTTCCCAAGGACCCCTTTCACTCTGTCTTTCTCCCTCTCTTTTTGCTTCTCTTTCCGCCTCTGTCTCTAAACGTGTGGGTGTCTGCAAGCACATCCTTACGTGACTTAAAATACGTATCTAAGAGAAGTCCGATGACTTCTGGCTGTGGTTGCTTCTGTGTTCTTCTGACCTGCAATATACTGGTATTTCTGATCTGCTTGCATTTCTAAGCATATGACCATGAATCCTGTTTTTTTTTTTAAGAATTAGACACAAATCCCTTGTTTTTGATATAAGCCTTATCAGATATGTTTAAAACTAGCAAACTATTATTTTTTATGAATTAGCCAGTTATTTTAAAATTTTGTACAATTTTTATTGACCATAAATGTGTCCCACATTTTGCATACAAACCTGTTACCATATGATTTCTCCCAATTACAAAAAAATTTAAACTGTGATACCCAAGCAGTAACATAATTTGAGCTAATAAGTGTTGACTTAATTTGTCAAGCTCAGTAAACCCTGTTACTGTAGGATACTGTAAGAGAAATATTAAAATATTTGTATTACCTAATGGGAAATATAAATTTATCAGTAACTACTATTGGATGTCTTAAAAATGTTGTTTAATAATATTTATAACAATTACATTTTAAGAGTTTCAGACCCTATTTCGTACCCCATCAAAGTGCCAAAGATCACTCGCTTCTTTGTCTTTTTGAAACAGTTTGATTTTCTTGTTGATGCTGAGAAACACTGATGCCAAAGCTGTTGTGGCACATCCTGGCCTATAAGTATGTGCATGAACAAAAATAGATTATACATATTATATATAGACTACTATTATGGTACTTTTTGTAACTTTTTTAGGGTTTGTCCGTATTTAATTCTATGGAAAAGAGCAGCCAGGATTTTCGCTAAATATCCATATTGTGTTCCATGCAACAAAGAAAGTCATACAGGTCTGGAACAACAAAAGGGTGAGTAAATGATGACAGAATGTTCATGTTTGAATAAACAATCCCTTTAAGGAGAGCATGAATGTATGTGTGTGTTGAACACAATGACTCTTAAAGACACACCTGTGATCTCCACTGCTGTATCTAGGTGTGTATGTTCTCCTGTAAGCAGGTGTGTGGCGGAACAGCGGTATGTTCCTGAATCCTGTGAGGTCACATTCTTCAGCAGAAGGTACAGAGTGTGAGAGAACTGCCCTTCTGTGAGCTCCCCGCCGAGAACTGAAGCTCCCTCTGATGTTGTGGGTTGATTTGTTAATCTATACCATGACAGGTCTGAATAGAGGTGCCTATTGGCTATACAGACCAGACGAAGGTCCTCTCCCTCTCTGGGTTCTTCCTCCAAAGATGCGATAAGGCCTCCTTTGACATCTGTGATGGTGGACAAAAGAAGTTTCAGTTTCCACTTCCTGTGCATAAACCCTCGATACAGTGAGACAGAATGCATGCAGACCTCCTGGCAACAACAAAACAGCATAGAGAAACCAGTTTGGAGTGTTGATCAAGCAGCATTTTTTGTAACCTTTGATGACAATGTTGAATAGCCATTGTCAGTACATGTAGCAATAAGACGTTAGTGTAAAGGCGCGCTATTTACTTTAGCTATTTGAAATTTCCCGTGGAAACCGCTCGAGGGTTTCCTGATGGAAGATAATGTTTATCTTTCCTGAACACCACCAGTGTTCTCCAAATAATGTACTGCACGAGGAGGCAGTATGATAAGAGCCACAGGTTCCTGTTCACGCCTCTACCCTGTCGCTATGACAACAGCCAGGATGGGCTCCATCCACTGTGGCCGAAATTAGCACAGCTTGAAAGCAAACCCTCGAAAACAAGGGTACGGAGGAGGGCGGGATTAGAGGAAGAATGGGAAGGAGTGAGAGAGAGGGAGTATGAGAGAAAAAGATATGGAGAACGTAGTAAAATATGTGGATGTTGAGCTTTACGCATCTTTTAAAATTGAGTTATATATACAAAGTACCTGTGACATAGAAACGGATGTCTAGTTCATCTCTGCCCATTAAGTTTGATGCAACACAGCGATATATGCCAGATATAAATGCTTTGCCAACTGTCAGAACTCCTACAGTCTGTGGAAACAAAGCAAAGCAAGCAAAGATGTAGACAAACACCCCTTTTACGCATTATGTGATTTCCTCAAGTAGGACATGTTCCTGCATTAACCTCCATTGTTTGTCCAGGAACTACATTCTCATTAAGCAATGATAGCTATAACACAATCCCTACTCAAACCCTAACTTTAATTGATAAGAATGTTACTCAAACCCCTAACTCAAGTCCTATGCACAAACCCATAATCAGTTTTGGTTAATAATAATGTTGTTCCAAGACCAACCATGACCAGTGATGTTGATCCAGGGATATGTTGGGTAAATTGTACATTTTTCTGAAAACCCAAAGCTCACACAAGGTAATAACATTTCACATTACCTCTAGCCACAAAATGAGTCAGTTTAGGAGGGACCAAAATTTTGCCACATAGGTTGACAACCAAGAAATGGTTTCAGTTTTATTACTTGCCATTGAATTCTGTTCCCCTAATGTTTCTTATAGAAGGAGGTTCTAATATTTATTAAACTGATAATGGTTAAGATCCATCCCCAAACGGGAGCCAGCTGGATTGCTCGCCATTCTGTTCCCTCCATGCTTCTTATACAAGGAGGTTTTAATAGTTATCAAACTGATACTGTTTAAGATCCATTGTCAATCGGGATAGAATCAACCATTTTAAGCCACTACATCATGTCTCCTCATGGTGGTGGGGGAACGGATTCTAACAGCGTGATTGCTCGCCGTCAGATTCTGTTCCCCTCATGTTTCTTATAGAACAAGGTTCTAATATTTATCAAACTGATATTGGTTAATATCCATCCTCAAATGGCATATAATCTACATGCCACTCCACAGGGCTGGGGGAACAGATTCTGATACCCGGATTGCTCGCCGTCAGATTCTTTCCCCCCTTTTCTGATAAGAGGTTTTAATATTTACCAAACTGATACTGGTTAAGACCCATTCCCATACGGAATAGAATCCACAACTTTTAAGCCACTACATCAACATGCCTCTCCACAGGGATGGGGAAACGGACAGTGGGATTGCTCGCCATTGGATTCTGTTCCCTCCATGTTTCTTATAGAAGGAGGTTCTAATATTTACCAAACTGATACTGAGACTGATTATTTTTTAGTTGATTAATTACTTACCAACTTATTTTTATTGTTATTCGTTATTGTTGTTCCAGCACCAACAAAGATGGTGATTCAGGTATATATGGGGGATGGAGATGGAGTATTCTTGTAATAAATCATTTAATGTTGTTCCAGTAATCAGAGAGGAAGGACACCTGTTTAACTACCCACAGAACTAACTAGATCTGGAACTTGATTGCTGTTATCTAAAACCATTTGGTGGAGCACATAATTCCACAGAACTGCGCGCAGGCATTCGTGTGAATCCCGGGGGAGTACTTTTGCGTTCTTGTGTGCCCTCTTGTGTATTCATTTCATCTGTCCCCTATGATCAGTCCACCCACTCGAACACTCACCTTATTCTTCCCTTCTAACACTTCCTGTCTGTGGCTGACGGTCAGGATGGGATTGTGGGTGGACGTGACTTCTGTCTTCTCGCTGACTGCAGTCCAGGACGAAGGAGGAGGCTTCTCACATCTTAGAGAGAGGAAAACAGAGGACGAGAAAGAGGAAGAGAGAATGACGGCACTCTCAGTTCGCAGGTGTCGAAGCAGTGATGTCACAAGACACAGATGTGTGGTGTAGCTGCGGTCCGAAAGGGGAAGACCGGAATCTTCCGATCACTGGTCTCTTGGGAATTCATTTTTCACTATAGTCATCTTATGGAATTGTTTCTTTGGAATCCATTTTCAGTGTGTGTGTGTGTGTCATCTGTGTCAGGATACAGTGACACTCGTTGGAGTGTTCCGTAATTAGCAGTGTGTGGGTATTGGATGTGTTCCCTTTCCTGCCTGTAAATCATCCCAGCCATGCTTCCGAAGTTCCAACCTCTCATCCATTTTGCACACCACCTTCTAGGCATTTATCCCATTATCTTATCCATGCCAGTTCTTTAAGGTCTCTAATCTTTGGAGCAAGGTTCTGATGGGCCATGATGATGGGTATTTGTCAGTGACTGTGTGCCCACCGCCCTGTTACCCCTCCCTACATGGCTTTGACGACTCTCTCTGATTGCTCTTCCTATTTGGCTGGGACAGTGAATGGTCTGTCCTCATATGTCCCACCCTGATCATGACAACAGCACTTCTCAAACACAGTCCACTCTCCCACGGTTCTCCGGGAACAGTCGCTCACTCGTTCTCTCATACACACAAGCACCCACACAGAGTGAGAGAGACAGAGACTTCAAATGCCCATTTGTTTTACCACAAACATCCCCACTCATTCTGCATTCACACCTTCATCCATACCTGGTGTGCCTGCGTACAGTATTACGAACTGACTTCAGTGGGTCATTATGAAATCTACTCTGTTTTATTGTCTAGAAAAGCATCAATCAAGAAACAGTTTATTATAGTCGGACAATATTTCAGCTACATCTTTGCCAGCAGCTAGGACTTCACATATGCATTTTTCTGGAAACCAAACAGACCATGTTGTACAAATAATTTCAAGCAAATTTAATGTAAAAACAAATACATTTGATATAAACATACATTAGATATTAAAAATACATTTTTATCAGCGTTCTTACACATTTGGCAATTATTGAGATTTACCATAAGTAAGTTAGTTGTATAAAATTATTAAATATTAGAATCATATATTACTCATAGACAATCTGTATAAAAAGGGACGAATCACATTGGGAGAGACCCGTAGAGTAGAAACAAACACACAAATACTCACTCAACACACACAAACACTTGCATACAAACAGGCAGGATCTTTTCTTTCAGCACAAAATAAAGCAACTGTAATACACAGCATCACTGTGAAGTGGAAGAGTTTGACATAAGATGACACAGAGGATGACACAGAGCTCTTGTCATTCATTTATGGCCCATCAGAACTCCTACACAGCAGGCATTCTGGGCTAGGTCCAGTCTGGAAAAAACAAAAACGAGAAATCCAAATAGTGAGCCTCGGTTTTCTCTGCCCTCCTTGGCTCACGTCAAGATAGTAGATAGAGGATATTTTCATTGTGTACAATCTGAACTCACAGCTTTTGTGGATGTTAGAACTACAACTGATGGTCTTGGCTTTGGAGATGGAGGCTTGGTTCATACATCCTTTATAGTACCACTCAAGAACACGAAAAGCAAAGCAGCACCAGGCAGTGTATGGATGGGGATCATGCTCAGAAAGAGGAAGAGCAGAAAAAAACGGTCTCTGAACAACAATAACAAAAATGAGGAATAAATTAGAATGTAGTTCCAAGGGTGCAGAGATATCAGCCTCTCTGTCCTGTGTGAGCCCAGCTGTTCTGGATCCTCGTGAGATGGCTTGCTTTTAGTGACGTCTCTGGGGTGGCTGGATAAGGAAGAGCACTGGCAGTTGTATTTGTGAGTGTGGCAGGACAGGTGAGGTGGATTGTGGGGGATCGGTAAAGAGGGGTGGAGAGTGTGTGTGTGTGGGATTAGGGACTCTCAAGAATAGATCAAGCTCCTGAGGAAGTGGACTGTGCCACGTTTGAAGACGCAGGGACAATCACGCTGCTGGGAAGTTGTCTCGCGTCGGGGAGGAAGCCAAACAACGAGAGGAAAAGCGCTCTGATTTTTCGCACAGGAAGCCCGTCTGCGCCTCCTGCCTGGCTGAGATAAGAGTGCTGCTGTTCCCATGGCCGAGCTCAAGCCCATCCAGCCGCTATCAGGCCGGCCCGGCCCACAACTCCACTTTCCCTGGGCCTCCTCCACCGCAGCGTCAGGCCAGCCGCGCCGGGCTGCTATAAAGAATAAGGGCCTGAGTCAGGGTCCAGCCAGTCAAGACCTCTCAACAGAACGTACATTCAATACCTTTCAACGATCAAACTTTACACAGTGCTTTCATTTTTTTTTTTTTTATCATATATAGCTTTTGAACTTTAATTGCTGCAATGACGAGTATCTCAGCAAAATCAATATGCAAATGATAAAAGAAATTATATCAGTTTGGCAAACCCAGATAGAATCTACAGGCATTTTTTGCACCCATTTTAGTTTTAAAAACTTCCCCAGAATGAATTTAAACAAGGTAATATGTGTTAAAATAAGTATTCTAGATACATATTGCTAACTGAAAGCATAAATAATTGTGCTTTTATTTGGTAATGACGAGTGTTACATTTCCAAGGAAATTTGTCGCTGTAGATTCCATGTGGGTCTGCAAATAGAACGCCAAAGCATTCCTTAAAGGGATAGTTCATCCAAAAATGGTGTTCCAAACTACTTTGCAGGGTTATTATCATTAACTAAATAATAAATGGCTAATGGCTAAAACCATTAAAAAATTACATGAAAAAAAAAAAACATTAACTGAAATAAAATAAAATACAAAAAACTTAATCTCATTTTATTTGAACTAGTTTCCATGGCAATTTTTCTAATTTTTGTCTTGTTTAAACTGAAGCACCAAAATAACTAAAACTTAATAAGACTATATAGACATTAAACAAACAAACAAAAAACAAAAAAAACTAAAACTTTCAAAGTAAACTAAAAACAGCAAATATGTAAATAAAATGTAATTCAAAATATTAACAGACATTTAAATAGTGGTCTCTATGAATTTCTTTCTTCTGCAGAACTCAAAATACGCTATTTTAAAGAATGTTTCCATTGCTTTTGTCCATGGATCCAAATAGTATTAATATTAAGTGAATGATAAAATAACTTTTTGGATCAACTGTCACTTTAAGATTGCATGAAGGATAGCTGGCACATACAGGGATTTTGTTGCATTATTCCAGCCAACAAGACTTTTCCTCTCAGTAATATTTCATTTTTAGTTCTTTTAGGAAGCACTCAAAGAATAGGCCAAGAAAATATAATCAATATAACATGTCACGGTGGCAGTACAATAAGGGGAAGCATGACCTAAAAAAGGACAAATCTGGAGTAGAAATGGCAGTCATACTGTAGCATAACTCTTTCAGGGTTTGTGGATTTCATAAAAAAAAATCTCAGTGTGTCTATATGGGAGTAAGTCATGAATGTATGTGGAAAGGTGTTTCTGTGAGATGATCTCCTCTGAGTAATGCTTGCTAAATGTTTCTCATGAGAACGGTGGATATGTGGTGTGTCAGACATTGAAGAAGGCATGGCAGGATGCGTCTGAGCAATCACAATAATAAACATCCAGCATTCTGCACAGGAAGTTAGTTAAATCATAGTGTTTGATTTAGAAACGAACAAATCGTGCTTGTAAGCACGGAACTGGCTTCTTTTGAAGTGCTTTTTTTCTGCACTTTCAACTCGGGAGTTAAATTCAGTTCTGTGACTGTACCAGGCACACATTCACACAAATACGGACACATACACACGAGCGTCTGCATCCACACAAAAATGAATAGAGACACACAGATGAAAGGCCTTCTCAAGCATCTGTTCTACAGTCTAAGAGGAAACCCTGTCTGAACACATGCTGAATTAGACAAAACAGGTCTCTATTCACAAACACACACACATACACATACATACATATGTGTGTGTGTGTGTATGTCTGTAAATATAGACACATGTCTCCACTCATATGTGCATTCATTCTAAAAAAAGCACATCAAACACACTGTGACCAGGTACAGTGTGAAATAACTGAACTCTTTAAAGTGGTTTCAGGACATTACGCAATGATGGAGAGGATATCTAACTTAGTCTAGTGTTGGAAATCCAAACCTAGCAAAATTGCATTGTCTTGCATGTGTTTTATCACCTGGATCAAATACTAAATTAAAAGTGACTGAATTTTTGGCCTTAAGCCAGTATTCTTCACCGTATCCCTTTCCTCCGTGACTAAAGTGTAATGAGGACACGATTAGTCAGTCATTGGGGAAATGTTTTCAAATTTAGAAATGCTTGTAATGCTTTCACTTTTTAAAAGATGATAGTGGGAAATAAAATGAGATTTTAGAGAGCTTGCAGAGGCCTGAATAAAACAAGGGGACCATAACCTTCCTAAAACAGGGTCTATGATAATAACTATTGTTATGCGAGTAGGCTACTTTGGCTCACAATAATAAGGTTATGTATTTGATTGGCATTTCAATGTGCATTCACCAGTGCCTTGTTTCATATTGGACAAACATTTGTGTGTTTCTGAGTGGATAGTGAACTTACAGGCCTTTTGGAGGGCACGGATGCCAGAGCCACTGGATTTGAGGTGGTGGGACACCGTGAGAGGTGCAATGCAGGGCTTGTCTGCTGCCTCGCTGGACAGTCCCAGGTTGCCGAGAGGAAACAGTCTTTTCTCCAATCTGTGGCTTCACTGTGAACAGATTTTGACGAAAGAGAAAAAGCAATGAGGGCACAATGTCATAGTCTCCATATAATAATAATAATACTTTTTTTTTTTTTACATAAAATTTTAAAACAGGATTTTTTTAATGCAATTATAGTTTGTTCAACAAATAATTTTTAATCGTTTGGCTCATTTGCAAACCTGTTTTGTTGTAAAATAGTTCTATAACATTAAAAGATAAAAACTCTTTATGCTAAGTCTCACCATTTACCACCAATGTGAGTGTGAGGTTCTGGAAAAGTCCATACTGCTGGATGCCAGTAAGGATGGTATAGATTCCTGCATCCTCTTCAGCAACATCCCGAATGACCAGAGAAAACCTGTCTACATGGTAACGGGAGCACTGTTCGGCAGCAACCATCCCATCCTTCAACCTAAGCAACAGATTCAGTTATTGAGATTTGATCTGTTTGCCAAATATGTTGTTTCTGTTCACTTTAATGAACATTTGCAAACAAATTACATCTATTTAGCACCTCAACTATATAATCATAGGAAATTTTACCAGATGACTTCAGGTGCAGGGAAAGCCCTTAGTTTTGGAGTAAGACGGAAAGATTTCTGTCCTGCAGAAGCCTGAACCACAGGGCCATCTCTGTGCTTGAGTTGAATGAAAGGCTGGTCTGGGAAAAAAACAGACAAGAGAGTAAGACGATCAGAAAAAACACGTGCGGACAACCGAGAGATAAAAAGCTGTAAATAGTGAATTAGAATCCATTAGAGGAGGAAAAATACTTTTGCAATGTTTGTGAAAAACACAAACATTGCAGCGGTTTGCCACAGTGTCTGAAATGTACTATTGTTTCAGAGCAAATTTTAACCCAGCAACAATGGGACTGATTTTAAAACTCACTATAGACAATAACTGTGGTATTTGTTTCTCTCTTGGATGGACCACTTGTTACATGACATTTGTAAAGTCCTCTGTCTGCTTTGCTCAGTCTGGGGATGGTGAGAACACTGTAGAACAGCATGTTGGTTCTGCTCCTTGATATGCGTCTGATGATAGTGGCAGATCCATTAGCCTGAAGTATAAACAAGCAGAGCAAATTGTGTCACAAACACTCATTTTGGTCCATCAAGAAAAAATATAAACAACATGGCTTTCAGAGGAAATGAGGGCTACAGAACAGCTGTCCATTCAATTGCCATTGAAAACACTTAATTATAAAAGGGAATGTCTGTAAAACAATGCCTCCATAGTGCACTGCAATTTCACTGTAATTAAGCTGAAATTTTAAATTACTCTAGTTGCCAAAAAGTAAAATGTGAGTTTGCTGCTTTATAGTTCAGGAGGCTAAATAGAGTAAGTTATGATGTTCCACTTTAGTATCACAGTAATATAAAAATTAAAATAGAAGAAAATTAGACATATTGAGAGATTTACACACACCACACACACACACACACACACACACACACACACACATTACATTTCTATTAAATATTAATAGAATCGTTTTGATGGCAGACTTTGATATATTAGCAATTCTGAGCACTATTTGTGACTCTTGAGATTTGTTCTGAAACTCTAGAGGAGACAAATATTTAATTACTGTCTTTTTCTCTGTGATGCAGGAGACTTAAGGAGACTTAAGCAAAAGTCTCCATTTGCTCTCGATGAGATACTAAACAAGCTAATTCATGATTTTCTTTCTAATTGTGTTTGTTGTGGAACTAATACATTTAGTAGTAATGCATCAAGATGAGTTAATTCATCTGAAAAATCCATGTCCAGCTCTAAACTGATTTCACAACAGAAGCTCGTTGATTCTGATTACACCAACTGAATGAAGATTTTAGAAATGGCAGTTCATAAATCACAAATGGATACTGTGTAAACCCCACCTTTTGAGGGTATGTCCAGCTAATGGACACCCTGGCATTCCATTCAGCTGTAACGGTGCAGTTCAGTGCTAACATCTGGCCCTGTAACGTGTGGACCAATCCCGTGCTGTTCAAATACACATCCAGGATTTTATTCACTGCGAAAAGAAGGAAATGGATGCAATTTTTGAAACTCAAATTTAGGCCCCAGTTTTTGGTTCACCAATAAGTTAATCAAAGAAACCATTAGCGCTTACCTGGCCTGTGAGTCAAGAACCTGTTGCTATATTTGACTCCATTGACAATAGTTTCACAGGAAAATAGCCCGATGTAGAAGAATGTGGGACTACGGATAGTGAAACCTTGCCTGCTGTTCCAGATGATGTTTCTATAATCAGGAGCTATCCGGTGGAAAGGATACTGAAAATGTAAGAAAAAGGCTAATTAAAAAACATTAGCAGTCACACCACAAGCTTTTGCATTTCTTTTAGGTACAACAGAGATTTTTGCTTTCACTTTGTAAGGCTCTAAAAGATTTCCATTTGCGTGTATTTTAAAAACAAACTTGCACTTTCAGTTTAAACCTCATTTGGCCAGCGCACATAAGGACTCTAAGGGGTTCAACAGTGCACCGTCCTTCAGAAATTCTTGGAGAGTGGTGTTATGATTTTGTTTACTTCCATATTCAATGGAGGAAATGTTTACAGGCTTAGATGTGACACTGTGGAAGTGTCCTGCCCTTTCTCAGGGGATCAGGTGAATGCTTGCCTCCCAGTGTGAGCTGCTCAAAATCTCCTGGTTTCTATGAAGCACAACTGTATTAGGTAAGGCATTAGATAAGCCCTTTACCTTACTTGAGAGTGTTTCTTTAAGTATGGGCACTTTTGGCCTTGTGAACTTAAAATAAACTCCTTTTAAGCACATTTTCCAATAACAATGATTAACAGTAAACATACAATTCTGTATTGTAAGCCCCCTCCTTTGACAAGCGCAGTCTGCTCTGATTGGCCCAGCTGACCCAGTGCATTGTGATTGGCCGAACACCACAAGCGCACGTCGGAAATGTAACGCCCCTTACCATAATCGCGAGCTTCAGCTTTCAAAGTAAATATCAAGACTAATGTCGTTAATAATAATAATGTCAAGTTAATAATGTCGTTAGTTTTACCATCAGTTTAAGCCCGAAAGGGCAACAGAGTCGCGTGACAGACACAGTGATGATGCAGTACACAAGCCGCGGTTAAGACAGCTGACGTGCTATGATTTCTGACAGGCAGTTCACTCTCCTGTGATGTGACCCTGTTCCCCTCACACACACACACACACACACAACGCGTTACTCTGCGCTGCGCAAAACTCTGCATTTGAACAGTCAGTAGCAAATACTTAAACTAGTAACAAAACATACTTACAGTCGCTGATTCAGAAGCACCAGATTGTCATAGCAAAGTTGGAATTGACCCTTTTTTTATTTTATTTTTTTTTAAATAGCCTTTGTGCACAGCCAGACTTGTACTCTCTAGGTTCAAAAAACTGTCGTCCATAAAATGCGTTGTACAAATTCGAACATCTGGTTGTGCTGTTCTGTTGTAAATAAACCTTAACCAATGATTCCTAATTGCATCTACTTCCGGAAGGCCAAATAAAGTGCTTTTGCTTTTGCACTGAAACACACAGCGTCTCCCTGACATGCTGCATCAACACTACTGCTGTTCCTGAAACCACGCCTTCTTTCTTTGCGTGCACATTTGGGCGGCATTATGCTAATATTTCCACATCGTGAGGTAGATATGTGGGGGTGTGTTTAAACGAGGCGTTTTAGGAGGGCGTAAACGAGTCTTAAATTTTATAACGAATATCTCTTTGGATTTGAGACTTTAGTCTTTGCAAACTTACAGATCTTCTTTATGCACCAAGTTGTAACACTCCAAAGAGAACGGAAAACGTGAAATCGCATCATATGAACCCTTTAAAATGTTTTCTTTAATTTGAAATTAAGTGAAATAAAAAAAAATAAAACAAAAGATAACTATTAGATTTTTTTTTATTAAAAAAAAAAAGAAGAAAAATTCACCTTGGAAAACTAATGTAATGGGTTTAAGTGAAGTACTAAAAGTACTGAAACTAAAACTGAAATAAAAATAAGTTATTACCTATTATTTAAAATTTAAAAAAAAATGACAACAGAATTACTAAAACCTTAACTAAAATTAAAATGAAAACTGCAAATATAAAATCAAAACATTCAAAATATTAATAAAATACCAAATAAGTGGTAGTAAGACAATCGCTCGATAGCAATTTCCAATTCAGCAAAATTAGCTGGGGCGAAATCACATGATGAATGTAACTATTTATAAACACTTGTAAAGCTCTAAAAGATTGTGCCCCCCTCTCACCTTTACCAACTAATCCCACCAAGTCTTCAAGTCTTAGGTAACCAACTTCTCGTTAACATCCCTCCCTATGTTCAATGTGTAAGAGGGGAGGGCGAGGATGTGGAAACGTGACTCCAGTCCATCTCCTCACATTCTGTTACTACAGGATATAGACATCGTGGCTAGGCCCTCAGGTCAGCTTCTGGAAGGGTCCCGCGGCTACTTTCACAGCTTCAGTGAGAGCCTATGTATTGTGACAGTCCAATTTTGAGAAGGGTGGAGAGAGCTCGTATTTATAGCACATTTACCTTTTGAATATCTGTGCGCAGGGTCGGCAGGACATAAACAAAGCAAACAGAAATTAAATGTGGTGCTTTTTTGAGCAAGGAGGGAGGATAGGGATGTCATATCGCTAGCATATCCTAAAACAGTTTCCATCCTGCATGCAAGGAGCCAAAGGCAGCTCGACGGGAACTGGTCAACTTGTTCTTTTCCGTTTCCTCTTCTCATCTGAAATTCATCCTGAAATGCTTAAGTTCTTTTTTAAACCCTCTCCAGACTTTTGTTACCGTATTTGGACTCAACCTGTGTCTCCAGAGATGTAGTAGTGTATCTAATCATATCACAAATGCACAGCAAGCCAGCTGAGCCATCTCAGCTTCATTCCTCAAATCACTGTCCTTGCCATCAGCTGTGGAAGGCATCAGTCTGCGTGAGGTGGTCTCGGCGCCATCTCCTTTGCTTTGTGCAGTGCCAACAAGAAAAGGAAGCTGTGGGCGCCACTCACTCTGAGCATCAGCTTAAACTATCCATGTCATGCTGAGCCAAAAAAACTATTGTTTATCCTCTCCACATGCCCTCACGAACACACATATATCCGAACTGGCACAAAGAGGTACACACTTGACCTTATAACCCGGAGTGATTGTGAGATAAAGACAGGGAGAGTGACTTATTTGTGAATGAGTGCGATGAGAGGATGCACTCCATGTACGGCAGTGGAAGCCATAGATAATAGCAATGGGCACGAATACCTGAGTACAGAAGTACTTGACACTAATGATCGATCGTTTTGTGATTATTTGCAATAACGATTCATCACACGTCAACTTGCTCTAACATCACACAAACGCGACTTTTAGTCCAGTGGAGCAACAGTATTAAAACACTGAGAAAGCACACACACCGCAATGTGTTTACTGTAGCGAGTGTGTATGTGCACACACTCTGCATTTACTGAAAAGACCGCATGCACACACATAAATGCACATTATTCCCTTCAAACAGCCAAACGGAGCTGAATGGAACAGAATGCAGCATCTTTGGAGAGGCTCATAAAATAGCGATTTTAACGCTATTAAAACGTGATGTAAGTAAAGAACATCAGTCAAGCCAGAGGCTATGAAAATAGTAATGCACGCTTTTTAAAATAATCACGAGCTGCGTCACAAATGACACAATATACACTCCCTGCGTTCCATTCGGAAGGGCTCATCCCTATGCCCTAATCCCTTCAAAGGGTTTACCCTCCGGAGTGAGAGCTTCGAAGGGTTAAAGGGTGTAGGGGACCAAACAACTGTTTCTTGAAGTGCCCTTCTGCGTCATCATCACGTGCCCACACGGAGGCGCCGTCATCATGCAAAGAATCTGCGCAAAGGATCATGGGAGCCCAAAGTGTCCATCAATTGTACCCTTCGAAATCCTTCATTCCGAAGGGCCCTTTGAAGTGAACAGTTTTGAGCACTTCGGTTTGGAACGACCCTTCAATATGGCGGCCATGATTGTTTTCACTCTGAAGTTTATCCTGTTTGGAACGCAGTGTCTATGTACTTAAGCACTTTGTACTCAATTGTGTATTATATAATGGTTATTTTGTCATTCATAATCATAGTCTGATAGCTCCTCCCAATCCGCTATGTAATTAAAGCTGCAACAGTTGAGTGCATGAAGTGTCATTCCACACTTAGTTTTTTCCCATTATTTAAGTGCATCATCTGGGTGTTTAAACTGCACTTTTTCTGTTTGGAATTTTCAGTGTGAACACACTATTCGCACTAGAACAGCATAGAATAGTGCATAAGTACACAAATTGAGACGCACCTACGGTAATCAGAATGAAGTGCAGAAAGATGTGGTTTATGAGGGGGTTTATTTGAGTTCATTGTATAGTGTTCACATAATGATGAAACATAATATTTTAAGTTTAGAGTTCACCGTTTTTATATTTTTATAACAGAGAGACGTTAAAACAAAATTCTGTTGAACACTCAAACAAACAAAATTAATAAAATGCTCATCCTTAGAGTTTGTCCCAAAACAACCAGACAAAGCATGGTAAAGCACCACCCCTTTCGAAATAATAGAGCTAGTTCTCTGGATGGCCCCGCCCATTGTTAAAATCTCATTGGTCCTTAATCCTGCATATTAAACATCAAACATATTCTGGATGGCTGTGATTATTTAACATTATATGTTCATTGCGGACAGATAAATGAAAAGCCTGCATTTATGAGATAACTAAAAAGGCCAAGACGATTGACAATGTGTTCTAACCAGAAAATTCATGAAAGCTATTTTCCAAATAAATAAGTTTTGTTCTAAACAGCAATGAGTTTCTAGTTCTCTGAATGGCCCCGCCCACTGGTTTCATTGGTCTATGATCCTGCATATTAAATATCAAACCTGTTCTGATTGGCTGAGACTGTTTCACATGTTGTGCTCAGTGCTGAGAAACAGATTACTTGTCCCTGGACAGAGGGAAAGCTGTTGTATGAAATGATCTGTTTGACTCACAGTTGAGACACTCACCTTGACCAACGAAACATTGGCACCCGGGTTTGTGACTCTGCAGGGGAAGACCAACAGCTCTCCCTCCTTCATGTACACCACATCTGGGATCTCCGACTGCACCTTTACAAACGGCCGCTGGCTATCTGAAACGCCAATGCTGAGGTCAGGAACAAACAGACACCGCATAAAAACAATCTAGAGTCAGCAACAAATATAGAGAGAATGCTTGCTTGTTATCAAACGCTCTCGCTCTCTGTTGCTTTCTTGGTTGCACTTTCGCCCCAGTTGCAATATTCTTGTGGCAATGAAAGACTTTGGGTGTAGCTCGCCCCATTGTTCGGTGCTCTGGTGTTATTAAAGGAACAGAAAATAATCTCTGAACATTTTAACAAAAGTACCCCAAGGACTGCTGGATGCTTCCTTGTCGTGCTTTGATTCAATATAAAGGACGAAGGGTGAGGCTAAATGGACATGGCCACAAGAGCGATTGATGGTCCTCAGGGGCCTTGTTGGCTAACCGGGGCTGCACCAAGTGACCTGGGGCACCTCTTAGCCTTCCTTAATGCCTGACCAGGGAGGATCCGAGCCTCTTCTGCCCCGGCATGCCCTCAAGGTGCCCACTCCCATGTACAGACACGCATCCCAACAAATATACACAAGGAGACATCGCATCCTCTACCCTTGTCTCCAAGTTGTCCCTCCCCCCAGAGCAGCACAGGATATGGACGGCTGGGCTGAGGGACATAGATAAGGCCGGGTACCCTGGGAAAGGCTGCCCAAGAGCTGAGCCATTCAACAGCTGGGGCTATTTCTGTCCCATCGAGGTAGCACGTAAATGAAAGTTACTGTTTAAATTTAGTCAAAAGTGAGAGAGGACAGCCTACGGTGTGAGCAAAAACCAAAAATGTCTGTGCAAAACCGTGCCAGATGCTCACTTAGTCGGATGTGTTGCCTCGAGAGAAAAATGGTGTTTAGGTATTATTTGCTTCCTGAGACTTCCTGTTTAGCCTTAAGCAACAGAAAGGGTCAGTGAGATGACCAAGCTATTAAACAGAGTCCAGTGTCCTCACAAATCGGGTCCTCCCTGGAAATCGGGTCTCCGCTAGGACCTCAAGCGATTCCAGCTTTGAATGGGTATTCTCTATAGCGCCTGCATTCCAATCTACAAGTCACGTATAGTATACAAGCAATTAAAGGGGTCATATGATGCGATTTCAATTTTTCCTTTCTCTTTGGAGTGTTACTCTTTTGGTGCATAAAGAAGATCTGAAAAGTTGCAAAGACTAAAGTCTCAAATCCAAAGAGATATTCTTTATAAAAGTTCAGAGTCAGCCACGCCTACCTGAAACGGCTCGTTCTAACACGCCCCCACATACATCACTATGTGGGAAGATTTGCATAACGCCGCCAGATTTGTTCACGCAAAGAAAGAAGGCGTAATTTTATTTCTCGCTGTAGTATTGTTGCTGCCGCCATGACGTGGAGACACTGTGTTTCGTTGTGAAAGCGAAACTACTTTGTTTGGCCTTCCAAAATAAGACGATATCCGCTTCGTCATGCCTAGAGATTATCCGTGCTGGTCGCTGAGGAAATACATCAACTTTGCGATGTGGATTGGGATCGGCTTTCAAGTCGGGACGAAAGTGGAGTCAGCCGGGGTCGTCGAATCCGCCGCCTCGCTCACTCTGCCCTCCTGGCGTTCCTCACTTTATCCCCGGCCTTGCTCATCTAGCCTCGGCGTTCATAACTTTATGCCGCCGGCCTCTGCTCACTTTAGGCCGCCGTGTGTGACGCTGTGTTTAGTTGTGAAAGCAAAACTACTATGGCCTTCCAAAAGAGGCCGATGAATAGAAATCAGTGGTGAAGTGATATTTGCAACACCGCTCAGAACAACTTCAAACAATATATTCAGATGTGTGCAGCAATTTATGGAGGACCGTTTCTGATCCTGGGAGAGTAGACTTACAATGCAGGCTGTTCTGGACTCAAAGACAGTAAGTACGTTTATATTAAGATTTTATTTTTTATATTTAAAGCAAGTTTTTGGGCAGTGTAGAGCAGGGCTTGTAGTTTGTCATTTCTCCGATCAAATGCAGACATGGTTTTATGTTTACATGGCGCGATGCAACGCAACATTAAAAAAGACAGTATAAGTCATTATAATCCCTAATTATGTCCCCACTGGATGCAATAAACGAATGCCTCGTTTATAATGGGTTTCATGTTTTTGAATCATCACTCCGGACTGACAGGGCATCATCACAATATGCTAGGGGCGTAACACACCCCCTTTTTTTTTCCTGTCACACGCTTGAGGTATTCGGCCAATCACAATGCACTGGATAGCTGGCCAATCACAGCACATCTCGCTTTTTCAGACCTTGAGCTTTGTAAAAATCGACGCTTTTCCGAAAGGCGGGGCATAGAGGAGAAACAAATAATGTACAGTATGTGGAAATAATGTGTTTTTTAACCTTAAATCGTATAAACACATTTCATTACACCAATACACAAAATAATGTTCTTTTTAGCCGCATCATATGACCCCTTTAATGTCTGTTTTAAGGCCCGTTCACACCTACAACCATGACTATAACGTTAACTACAGCGTAACTATATTAGTGTCCACATCAATGGACGATAACATTCTGTTTTAACGTTCCGCTTTAAATGCTCAAGCTTTTTAAAGTCAAGTGAATTCTGATTGGCTGCCAATGATTTTAGCGTTCATCAGCTGTAAAAAAATGTTCTGAAAGTGATTCCAACAACATTGTTTCTCTGTGTCGTTATTGTTATAGAATTAGAATGATAATTAAAACTTTATAGTTGTAGTTATCCTGGGTGTTAATAGGCCTCTATTTAGCTAAAATACTACATAGCATACAGGTACCCAATTAGCCTGATAGCTTAGCTTGTACACCACGCATTTGCACTTGCCCTACATGTACTCATCACCATCTTACTTCGTACTTATTACATCTTTAATGTAAGAACATGTTAAATTAATTGTTAAATTTCCAAATATTTCACTTACAAAGAGAATGTATAATGATGTTCAAATTATTTGTTTATTATTATTATTATTATTATCTTCTCTAGTTTGCTTCCTAATTTAGTTAATACATCTGGAATTGTATATTATGCGTACAAATAATGTTGGCTCCTAGAATAATTGCTTTTATTCCTCTTTTTTAAGTTGCTTTGGGTAAAAGCATCAGCTACATGTAAGTGTATTATTATTAATTAACACTTTATCAAGTTCAAGAAATTACAATATCTTCAGTAGTAAGTATAGTAAGCAATTATATACATATTTTAAATTAATGTAGTTTGTGTCTACTTGGTATAACTATTAAATGATAGTTGAAGACCTGATGGAGACATGATTTCAAGGAAGTACCCAATTTGTCACAACACTGGAAAGAGGGGGTTTACGGGTTCCAGTGTTCACCTGAAGCGTCTTACCTGTGATGTAGACGTACACAGAGGCCTGTTTGCGATGCTTTTGGCGGTACCTGCAGCGATAAGAGCCAGTGTGTTGAGCTAAAGAAGGACTGAGAATCAGGCGGCTGCAGTAATGGTTATTTTTCTTCCCGCATCGAGTCTCTTCTATCTGGGTGCCGTGGAAGACTTTCGGGACGCCTGATGGCAAAACCCACTGGAGCTCCCACCGTCCCCTGAAACATTAAGTTTGGATTATACAAGAAACTTTATACCTAATGGTCCAAGAACATCACGTCACTGTTTCAGTGATCAACATATAATGGGGTCCAAATGTTTGAGACCACTTATGAAAATCTTTCTATTTTGCATTTTACTAATTAAAGGCATTGAAGCTTTACTAGCATAGAATGTGAGGTCAGATCAGTCATCTTGATTTATGGTTGACTTATTTGTTTTTTGGTATTTAGTTTTGCTTTAATGACAGCATCACGCAAAGTGCATGAAAAAGTTTTTATAAAATCTGATAATCATGTATCAGCATGATTTGAAAGACTCTTGTGTATAAGAACCTTTGACCTTTTGTACGAAGGAGCTAATGGTCAAATTAGATTATTGGTTAGTGACCTAAAATAGTGCACAATATTAAATATATAATAAAAGCAAAAAACGTTCTCTTTATTTCAAGGTTTAAATCAAATTATGAATCCCAGATTTGCAGTGTGCTATCAGGATTTTAGACATGACCCAAGGTTTTTCTCCATTTCTGTGACCGATCGAGTTTTGGTTCCTTGCCACTGTCGCCTTTGGCTTACTTAGTTGGGAACGCTTGAACTGATTGCACAGACACCATTGGAAGAGAGCTGAACTGGATGATGACATCACTGAATCAATGAACTGACTTTAACTTGAAAAATTACTGTTTGTTATTGTCCTCTTGCATTACTGACAAACTATTTTCCTGTTATCCACTGTAAAGCTGGTTTGAAACAATCTGTATTGTATAAAGCACTATACAAATAAAGGTGACTTGACTTGACTATGCATGGCTCATTCTCATCTTTTATGCTTGCATTTTACAATCTCTCACTACAAACTTTTACTTAGTATTTTCTACATTCCTCCTGACCAACATCTGTATCACCTCTGTTAATCATAAAGCCATACATGACTCATCCAAAACTTCATGATCCACTTTTAACCACTTTCTCCTCCTTTAACCGTGAGATTGTGTGACACATCACTCACCTGCAGTTTAGCTGAAGTGTCTGATTTCTCTCTATAATAAGCTGCTTTTCAGTAACATCCAACACTGGAGAACTGAACCTCCCTTTTGTGTCTGTGTCTTTAAGACAGAAAGCAGAAAGGCATGTTAGAGGTTGCTGAATAAGAAGTTGTGAAGCTTTAAAGAGTGAAATTAACCACATTTAGGTGATAAGAGTGATAGTCCAATTTACATCAGATATGACTATGCTGCCCAAAGCTATAGAAACAGACCCACAGTTCCTGCTAATACTGTTAGAGTTATATTTTAGGTGTCTCTGAGCACAGCACTGCTTTTTCAAGGCTGTTACTGAGGGGCAGTTGAGTATTGTATTGTTCAGATGTACTTGAGGATCTGTTTGTACATTACATAGTTTAATTGAATAAAAATCATCAGAAAACATCACATTACTGTGTGGTGTAGAAAAAAGTTAAAAAATATTACTAATAATAATAAGAAAAATACATCCAGTTCTTTTATTAGATATAGATATTTTCTTATCTTTTATAAAAATGTCAGATTCTGAGCAAGTGCAACACTTATTTTAAAATGATTCTGTTTAGTTTCTCTATATATATACAGTTCTACATAAATACATGCATACATTTAATTTAATTTATCTGATTAATAAGACAGCATGCCCAATGGAATATAAAATGAACATAACGACTTGGTATTTTGTACTGAATAACAAGCCTACAAATGATTGACCATATTCGCGTGATGCTGTGACATTAATAGCCTATTTAATATGCAGAATCACATGTAGCCTATTGTAAGCACAAATACACTAAATAAAAACAGCGTTTGCATACTTGTTTTTCAGCTCTTTTTGTTGCTTAGAAAAAACACTTAATTGTGGGTTAAGGTGGCACATAATTCAATATGATTTTAAACATTTTGTCTCCATGCAGACGTGACTAGCTATACAATACAGACCGCTCTCACTATTGTTTATTGCTTTTAAAAAGCTAACAGCATCATTTCCTTTCCATTATTCACACTCTATGCGCAGGCCATGTACCGTTTATACATTAAAAAGGTATTATAGTCAGACCAATGAAAAAAGGAAGTAGGAGTCAAGCACTTTTTCCCACAGCGAGTCCCGCATGGGATCCAAACAGGCTCGTTATCAGCCGGCCCACACGCTGAGGTTCCGTTTCAGAAACTCTCAACAAGAGCGCCTGGCACTAATGACAGGCCAAAAACCTGCCGATTTCAACTGAATAAACGCGAATGAACCAGAGGAAACAAGTTTAAAGTTTAAAGCGAAGCGAAGCACGTAGCCTATAGGAAATACATTTTTAAGAACATGCGCTGAATGTAAAATGTTGAACATAAAAACAAGAAATTGCACGCGCTTTAAAATGATTTTTTTGTTAGAAAATTCCCTGAAATGACTGAAATCAACTACGCATTTACGTAATTGTAGCGCTTATTAATTTAATTCTTCAGTCTTTCATTTGTGTCAACTTAAGTATCCCAAAAAGAAAACAAAAATATAATAGCTATAAAGACTGCTTTGTAAAATTGTTTGTAAAACTACACCCACTGGGAAACTATTAAACATTAAAAAAATTCGCAGTCTAGGTCATGTACGTGCTATTCTAAATGATTAAAGTACAGGACCGTGCAAACATTTTAAAGCTCTACAAAGATATTTGTATTCTTTCGTTCTTCAGAAGCCATCTGTGCACTAGTGCTTTAACATTGATCTCCAAGAACAATAAAGTCAATCCAAGAACTACAAGGAAACTCTTTTTTTTATAAGAAGGTTCTTCGCTGAACCCATAAGGTGCTGCAAATGAACTAAACGAAAACAGCGCATTTAAAAATGCACGTATTATTATAATTATTATTTGCATAAATGCATTTATTTAATTTTTAAATAATGAATTTGCCTAGTTTTGTTACTTTTTTTAACAGTGAACTTGTTTTATTAGTGCATTTAGCTTGTTTGTAGACTATCATTTTTTGGAATCTTTCAACACAACATTTTACAAATAATTTTTCCCACATAGGCTAACTGTATGCTTTTGAGCACGCAGATGCACATATGCTTAAAACACGTTTGGCCTTTAATCAATTTTAAGTTTTTTCCATCCTGTGATGTGAGTGGTGACTTGTTAACCATAAAGCACTAATCATCACGCACTGCGGACAGTACATCACTTCACCCCTGCATCCTCCCCTTGGGTCTGTTTTAGCTATAACACTCTGATTAGCGCTGGTTCCTGCCTCACGGTGGTCATGACCCCGAAGTCATTTATATTAGAACTTCCATTTCACAGTCATCAGGCTCAGGAAATAACGCCCTCTCTCTGATTCAACCAGGGCCAAACATTAAAGACGGATGTCAAGTAAGAGCAGAGAGGTCTCTACTATCAAAACAACTTGTCCTGCTAAGGCAGGCCGATTTAGCATTTATTTCTTAAAACTAATGTCTGTTTTTATATTAGTACTTATTTTTATTATTAATAAACAATTATATTTGTACATTATTGTATCTCTGTAACTGTACGCATTTTGTCTATCGTCCACATAACTTATTTTGTCTGTAGTGAATTGTTATATGCATTTTTATTGTATATTTATTTCCTTCTTACTTTTATTTTATTAATATCATCTGTGCCGCCTCGATTTTTATTTTATTTATTTATTTATTTGTGAGCACAGGAAGTTTCTGTCACCAGAAGAATTTCCTTGCGTGTATAAATATTCTTGCCAATAAAGTTCATTCTGTTTCTTTTCAATTGCACTACTTCATTAAATAGTATTACCAGATCATTAGATTATAGCATTCCTAATCACTAGTTACAAGTAACTATTTATTTTTTTCTGTAACAATGTGTAATTTTTTGCAATAAAATTTTATAGGATAGGAGTTATCAACCATACTTTTCAGACAAGTAACTATATTAGTAACTATAGGACTATAGTGATTAATTGTAAAGTCTATTAGTCGCATAGTTTGATTCAGTTCGAGTAATAAAAACGAATATGCTAATAGTAACAAAAATATATAATAGTTCGTTTTAAATTATCTATGTAAATGTTAAACAGGCTTGCCACAGTCTTGGAAAAACTAATTGTAGCACATCTAGCGCGTAATTTACGTTCGTTTAGCGCGTAATTTTGCTTTTCTGCAGTGCGCATTATACCAATTGGGCATGAATACCAAAACATATATAAAAAAAACGCGAACAAGTTAATATGTTCATTCAAAGTTAATGGATGTCTTCTCATCATGAAATGCAAATGATGCGCTGGGACTGAGCCACACTTACACGAATGAAAACTGATATTCTATGATACAAATAAAGTGCAATTTACCTTTAGTCAGAACACGTCCTGACAATCCAAATATCATCACAAATAATATATCGAACATTCTCTTGGTCTTGCTTGAGGTCCTTTGCTTGGAGATGAACACCTATGAAGGAAAGACTGCAGATCCAATACTCCAGAGAATCAATTCACCTTACAACACCAAACTCCTCAAACCCTGCTTTCACATGAACTACAATCAATCGTCCGGAGTATATGAACTCTTGAAGCGGGAGAACCACGCATGAATTCCAGTTAAACTCTTGCCCATTATGACCGCGGGCTGGGATTTATTCATTTCCCACTGCCACCGGAGCTTCCGTGACGCTCATCGACACACCCATCCCGCGCGACTGACGTGACCTACAAGGGCCCGATGTACAGCACCGCTCCTGTGTCTCTCCTCCACTTCATCAATCATGTCATGAATAAACAAGCTTATTGCTGTAAATCCAACACTGTCTGAAGTCATCCCCCCCTTGCAATCCTTAAAAGAAGAGTACATCCACGAGGGGAAACAACTGAGGTTTCTTTCAGAGAGACTAGGAGTGAGGAAAAAGAGATACTAGTGAAGCTCAATGGAAATTTTGGTTGTGCAGCTTGAACATTAACAATGCAAAATATATGAAGTTAATCAAAATGAATAGAAAAGTCAGTAATTAACAGAAAAGAACAGAGGAAATTTGTATTATTTTATTTATTTCAGTTATATTTCTTTGAAGTCGCAGATGTTTCTCCTAAAATTCCGCTGGAGAAATAAAAATGGACACAAATGAGAAAACTGATGTCATACACAAAGAGTAAATTCATGTGGATAGTATAGCTCAGAATCTGATGAGAAATGTTTAAGAACATTGAAATCTCTCATTTTAAATCAATGTGAAAATTTGAGCACAGTTGTCAAGATGAAACATTGTCAAGATCTCTTGAAAATCTCAGGGGAAGGAGAGCATAATTCAGTATTTTTCTCAGAAGAAAAGGCTCTTGAAAAAGAGAAAAAATTCAATTTGAGCAATTAATATTATGGCTGTCTAGGAGAAACAATTGAGACTCATTTGTGAGTTTTCGTACCATATTACATATATATAACAATGATTATATTCACATTAACTCAGAAAGAACCAAGTAAGAAACATTCAGGCATTGCACTTAATTGAAACATGCAAGTACATTTAAAAAAAAAAATCACAGAGTGGAAGTAATGTAGCACCTCTTTTTAATATAGCTCTATTTTTCATATGCCTAATATAAAGTATCAACATTTGCTCAGTTTTGACATTTACATCTGGTTTTCGGGTATACAGATCATAATATGTGCGTAACTACAGAAGTACCGAGTAAGATGTCATGTCAAATCAGGACCAGTAGAGAGAGTCTTAGGGGCTGCCAATGCTTTCTCCCAATGAAGGAGAAGCCAATAATCATTTGTGATAACAAAAACCCAATAAAAACATACAAAACAGTAACAATAATGACTAAAAATCATGTTGGTCATAATTTCAGACATGCAATCAATTTCACAGTTGGACATATTTGAAACGGACCATGAAGTGGAGGGTTTATATCATTCTTAAACGATGAAAATATAAAAATGATTCCATTAACATGAATAAATGAATGAAAACTAATATTTAGCCACTGTAAGCAAATAACACAAATCTTACCAAGAGAACTCTTTCCACTGCAAATAATCTCCTCAATCTTTACACTAGTAGTCCACTGTCGAGGCTTTATAGAGTACAGTTGGTTTGTAGGTGGTTCTTATGACTTTGGGGCATAAAGAATAACAGAGGGGAGTGAAGCTGCTGGCAGACCGTGGGTAGAAGTTTCAAACGCTGAGCAAGAGGAATTGGTGGGAAATTGCTTCCGATGCAGAGGTGTTGAGGTTTGCTATGTGTCTGGGCACCATGAGAGCTGGGCCGGTGCACCTCGATCACATGCAACTGAGTGTGGGCCAATAACCCGTTCTCTGGTGTAAATATATGCGTGCGTGTGTAAGTCACACCTGGCCTTTCGTCTGCTGGTGAATCCAGTCTGTGAACTTTATGACACGTGTGTAAACTCCAGGCCGGTTCTGTCTGGCGCAGCCCTCACCCCAGCTCACAATGCCTGCTAGAAACCACCTCCGGCCCCGTTCCAGACACACTAAAGGTCCCCCAGAGTCTCCCTGTGCGAACATAGATGTGAATATATGAACGGTGAACACTGACAAGCAGTGAACACAAAAGCACACACTAACCTGACAAGCATCCACTCCTCCCTGAATGTTTCCGGCGCAAAGCATTCTGGGAGTGACAGCATCGTCATACATTTTATTACAAGTGTTGAGACTGATGATGCTAACGGTGGCCTCTTGCAGCAATGTGGCCAGTTCACCTGAAATCAGGAGGTTTTCATTTAAAACAATGCATTTAATGGCATGAAATGGTGTTTGCAACAGATTTTCCTTGTTTAATCTGACATATTTCTAAAACACTTCTGCTGATATAAAAATACTTAAAATATAAAAATAAATTAATTTCTTATTAGTCAGGCATGCATTTTATAATCATTTAGCTCCCTAGCAAATATAAGTATATTTCTTGCCGTTTCCATTCACCACTTTAGAAGTCTACCCAACTATGATGGGTAGCATATCTAACGTGTGACTTTGCCATTTTGATGGGGATCCTGGGGATTTTTCAGTGGGTGTGGTCAAAGATGATTTCTTTAGAATGCGTTTTTTTCTCATCTTTAGTCATCGTATGAATCATGTGTTTCAAGACAGTGTTGCTAATGTTGCCTTGCTTCAGCTCAACAAGAAGTAATTGTTTGTTCTGAATGAGTTTCTACAATGTGCTGTACCTTCTTCCGACAGAACCCCCCATCCAGTGACAAAGCAGCTGGTTCCGGAGGTGAAGGCGTGAGAGGGGGCAGGAACACAGACGGGCTGTACCAACTCATTGAAAAAGACAGGGGCGCTTAGTTCTAAAAGGGCGATGTCATAGTCGGAGGTGAATTGGTCATATTGTGAATGCAAGACAATGCGGCGGATTTGTCTGGTGGCTGCTGCATTGCTGACCGAGTTCATTACTCGCATGCCCATGTAGGCCCTCCATGATCGTGCATCAGAATACCTGCCAAAGAATGAGAAAACACTTTATACCTGGAGCGTCACACATTTAGGAGTCCTAGTGACAACAGGCTTACATAGCCTACAACATTAAGGAATAAAATAAAATACTATTTTCTATCTGAATATATTTTAAAATGTAATTTATTCATGTGATGCCAAAGCTGAATTTTCAGCAGTCATTACTCCAGTCTTCAGTGTCACATGATCCTTTTCTTTTCAGGATTCTTTGATGAATAAAAAAAGTTTAAAAGAGCAGCATTTATCTGAAATAGAAATCTTTACTATTACTTATCACAATGTAACGTGCCCTTGCTGAATAAATGTACTAATATCTAATACTGACCCCAAACTTTTGAACAAAAGTTAATGTGCCTGAATAAAACCTCACTTGATTGCATCGGAGTCCTGAAAGCAGTGAGCTGCAGAGACGAGCCAGCGGCTGGCCACCAGAGATGCCCCGCACACATGACCATAGCGCTCCATTTGAAGGCTGACCTGCCACGGCCATGAGCCTGCCTGGGCATCTGTTCCACCCACAATCTTTGCCCTCTTCCTGGGCCTTGTGCCACAACCTACATGCACAGCATGACATTTGTAGGATTTGTTATGCACGCAAAGAATCTTGCTTGCATGAAAAATCTAACCACCTATAATAATAAACTGAAGTCATTTGTAATTCTATGAGAATGCTCACTACAGCGCAACTCATCTGAACCATCTTTGCAGTCTTTAATGCCGTCACACTCCGGGTTGATCTTACTCAAACACTTTCCACTGGCACATTTGAAGGAGGAAGGAGAGCATCCTTTTGAAACTGCAATGATCAGAGAGACAGAATATTCTGCATCACTGATAAAATTAAAGAACTAGAGGACATATGATCATTAATGACATATGATCTTTTTGATTGTGTCATTGTACATTTGTGTTTGTTATGAATGTGTTCATATTGAAATCCATGTGGCTTGATTGCCCAAATATGTTTTTGGGCCAGTAAGCATGGAAAGATGACGAAACAGAGCGGAACTGTTAGGTAAAGTGGATTTTACTCACATGCTCTTGTGCAGTTGAGTTCATCGCTACGGTCTTTGCAGTCCACAATCCCATCACACACTGAGGCTTTGGGGAGGCAGATTTTGTTTGAGCACATATGGTAGCATTTACCTCCTAAAAAAAGGGCAAATTGAACACACACACAAAAAAAAGAGCTTGACAAACATAAAAGTTGTTGGTCACATGTACCATTGCTTGGCGAAATTTCGCAGGCAGAATAGTCATTTCAATAGGAATTCGCAAATGGGAGTTTCGAGTTAAAAGTTCCACACACAGATTTCGCTCATGTTCAAGTTAGTCAAGCAACTTCGCCTCATTGAGCAGCAGAAAGCTACTTAATTTGAAAGTGACTCATGTGTGAGCAGTGCTTTATTCATCTCTACGCTATTGACAATGAACCTGTTCTTGCACGCAAATTTTCGCTAATGTGACCACACATATATTCCATACACACACATACACACACACACACACACACACACACACAAACACACCAAAACATAGGCAGGTCTTACCACAAACTCTATCCACACATCTGTAGCAATGAAAATAGACACCTCTGAGTATCAGTGAATCCAGGAAGAGAGGAATTATGCATGCTGAAGTATTAAATCTTCTTAAGGATAAAAAAAAATACATTCTTACCACAGTTATTCTCTTCACTGCTGTCACCACATGCGGTGTTACACTGGCTGTGTGGTCTGCACTGACCCATACAATAAACTTCTCCTGGTTTACACGTGTCTAATAACAGTAGAACAGGGTTAAGATAGGGACTGGCGGGCCAATGTTTGGCTGAAAAGAATGTATGGGAAATCTAACTCATGCACTTACTGCATTTGGCCTCATCTCGTCCATCAGAACAGTCTTTTTCTCCATCACACACTTTCCTCAGAGGAATACACTTGCCATCTCCACAGCGGAACTGCCTCGGACATGCTAATATGGGAGAATAAGCATGAGCTTTGCTTACTGGAGTGTACATTTGTGCTCTGATTCAATCAGCTTATAATTCTTCATAAAAAATTGATAAAAAAAGAAAAAGTGCATAAATTGACCTAATTAAATTAGATTATTTATTTGTCTTCCTACCATGTTGTAGAAACAGATGTTACTTCTAATGTGTCACAATTATAAGGACTTATAAGGCTTTTATATATATACACAGGTGCATTCTCAATAAATTAGAATGTTGTGGAAAGTTCATTTATTTCAGTAATTCAGCTCAAATTGTGAAACTTGTGTATTAAATAAATTCAATGCACACAGACTGAAGTAGTTTAAGTCTTTGGTTCTTTTAATTGTGATGATTTTGGCTCACATTTAACAAAAACCCACCAATTCACTATCTCAACAAATTAGAATTCTTCATAAGACCAATAAAAAAACATTTTAGTGAGTTGTTGGCCTTCTGGAAAGTATGTTAATTTACTGTTCATGTACTCAATACTTGGGAGGGGCTCCTTTTGCTTTAATTACTGACTCAATTCGGCGTGGCATGGAGGTGATCAGTTTTGTGGCACTGCTGAGGTGGTATGGAAGGCCCATGTTTCTTTGACAGTGGCCTTCAGCTCATCTGCATTTTTTGGTCTCTTGTTTCTCACTTTCCTCTTGACAATACCCCATAGATTCTCTATGGGGTTGAGGTCTGGTGAGTTTGGCCAGTCAAGCACACCAACACCATGTCATTTAACCAACTTTTGGTGCTTTTGGCAGGTGCCAAATCCTGCTGGAAAAAGAAATCAGCATCTCCATAAAGCTTGTCAGCAGAAGGAAGAATGAAGTGCTCCAAAATTTCTTGTTAAACGGTTGCAGTGACGTTGGTTTTCAAACAACACAATGGATCAACACCACAGATGACATTGCACCCCAAATCATCACGACTGTGGAAACTTAACACTGGACTTCAAGCAGCTTGGGCTATGAGCTTCTCCAGCCTTCCTCCAGACTTTAGGACCTTGGTTTCCAAATGAAATACCAAACTTGCTCTCATCTGAAAAGAGGACTTTTGGCCACTGGGCATCAGTCCAGTTCTTCTTCTCCTTAGCCAAGGTAAGACGCCTCTGACGTTGTCTGTGGTTCAGGAGTGGCTTAACAAGAGGAATACGACAACTGT
Source organism: Sinocyclocheilus anophthalmus (assembly GCA_018155175.1). Lineage (NCBI taxonomy): Eukaryota > Metazoa > Chordata > Actinopteri > Cypriniformes > Cyprinidae > Sinocyclocheilus > Sinocyclocheilus anophthalmus. Next base: position 59,695 of record JADLZN010000372.1, on the reverse strand, counting down.
AGCCCAATTCCTTGACACGTCTGTGTGTGGTGGCTCTTGATGCCTTGACCCCAGCCTCATTCCATTCTTTGTGAAGTTCACTCAAATTCTTGAATCGATTTTGCTTGACAAGCCTCATAAGGCTGTGGTTCATCACATTAATCACGATTAAAAGAACCAAAGACTTAAACTACTTCAGTCTGTGTGCATTGAATTTATTTAATACACGAGTTTCACAATTTGAGTTGAATTACTGAAATAATTGAACTTTTCCACGACATTCTAATTTATTGAGATGCACATGTATGTATTTATTTACTTATTTATTTTTGTGACAGGGAAAAACATGCTGTAACAGGGTTGCACACAAAATGTGGGACATAGCTAAATATTATGATTTTGTAATTCAAATAGATAATAATTAAAAATAATTCACTGCAATTAATTAACTTAATATATTATCAAAATTATGACATTGTTGAATGATTTTATTCTTTTTTTAATTTGTTTTTATTTAGACCTCTGGCCAAAAACCACAATTTTAAAGGTGATACACACATTTCATGTACTTAAAACTAGATACCTTTTGTGACAGTTTAATTTTATGTTACATAATAGTATGTCTAACAAATCTAATAGCTTTCACAACTAAATTGTTTGCTTTTGACCCTGAAACATTACATAGCAATAATAGACAAATATCCCACATTCAAGACACAAAACAAAAATTAAAAGCTAAATAAAGGTACTTTACAAAATTAAGAAAAAAAAAAAACTTTAATATGCTTTTCCTAGAAACCACATAAGGACTCACCACTTTCAGGAGAGAAGGCCCTGTAGATCAGGTAAAAACCTTTATGGGTCAAAGACTCATCCGAGTGAAAGTGCAGCAGGACAGGTGAAGAGTAGATCCTCTTTCTGCTGCTGTCCTCAATCGGGTTACAGAGTCTGTGGAAGCATAAGAAAAACATACACATGCACACAAATATGCTAGCAGTTCAGCAAAAACACCTCATATGATTCTCATGAATACGTGAATGACATGACACTCACTTTACGCCGCCTATTTCCAGCCAATCTTTTTCGCAGGTGCTTGAGGCGGGTGAATCCTGAATGTCTAGCATCACAATGGTCACGGAAAGAAGGTATCCCGGCAACGGAGCCTAAAAGAGAAACCAGACTCTGAACGGATGCACTCTTACACAAAAGCCACCCTGCGCTCCTCGTCTCAAAGAGGGAGCATCCCAGCCCTGAATGGGATTCACAGTGCATGCATGCTAACACTGGGGAAGAGGCTCATGGGATACATGGGAAAGCCTTTAGACTTAGCTCACCCTGATTTTCCAGTTACAGTCCACATTTGGAGGGTAGTAGGCGGGGTAGTAAGGTGACGTCACCGTGCCGTTCCACGCAGTGAGGAAACCACCACACTCTACAGAAAAAAAACCACAAAGAATTTCTGATACCTGAGCAGAATAATGACAGCGTCTCATGCTGACCACTAATTTACACACCGGTTTTGGGTATAGCCTGGAAATAAGCTTTGAAGATGGCTCCATGCCGCTGACGACTGAAAGAAAATGTGACAAGCATGACGTTTCCAGAAGATGTCAGTTTCATTACAGGGGACGTTCCTGATATTGGCAGACCACACCATCTGAGAAGAAGAGAGATGTTGTTTGAGGTTTAGGGAACTATACTATGACATTGACAGTATGAAAAAAAACTGCATTTATGGATAGAGTGGAGAGGATCACATCCTTTTGGAGAAAGAAAAGCACCATAAGTTTATATTATTTGTAATCTCATTTGTGATGGTATACGATTTAAATCATGCCATATCGTGCTCACATGTCTGGCCATTGACATCAAACCTGGTGTGCAACGTCTTGATGTGACATATTTGAATTTAATAAAATTTGAGAGCTACACCAGAGGTGTTCAGAAAAATTATGTCCATTCGTTACCATTGATAATCATAAGAACTGTTTCTTGAGCATCGAATCAACATATTAGAATGATTTCTGAAGGATCATGTGACAAAATGTTATAATATTTCACAGTATTAATGTTTTACTGTATTCTTGATCAAATAAATGCAGCCTTAGCGAGACTTCTTTCAAAAGCATTTTCAAATTATCACTGACCTCAAACTTTTGAACATTAGTGAAGTAATGAAGTCATAAGGAACACTTTTATGGTGCTTGTTTTTTGCCATTTTTAGAGCTTGACAGCTTCTGCTTCCATTATTAAAAATCAACAAAATATCGTTCTTTGTGATCCAAGATAGACAGTTTACATTTTTTGGGTGAACAAACCCTCTGAGTATTGTAATTAAATGAATAACACCAAATTTAGGCCAGGAAACGTATGCAACATGTTCAGTGTTCAATACACTGAAAGATGCAAATGGTCAAAAACTGATTTTCTCTAAGCGCTGTCCCACTTACCTGGCGATGATCTTGTTCTGAAGCGGCAGTAAGAAATCATAAGCAGACAGCTTATTGGCAGAGCAGCTTCCTGGTGTCGCCCCTTGAAGTGTGAGAATGACAAGCCGCACGACGTGACCGGATGGCACCCGAAGCCTCCACTGGTAATACGGCTTCTTCGGACTGACAAGACTGAGTGTGCGATTGTTTCCATACTTAGCGTACAGGTCAAAAGACATGGCTGTTATACAGACGAGAGTAAGATATGATCAAAATGAGTGAATAAATCAAGAATACAACCAAAATAATGATTGTAGGGGAGTTTTCATGACAGAATGACAGTATGATAGTGATAGTACACTGTAAGACCCGCCTGGTTGAAGGACTTGCATGCAGAGTTTACTCAGAGGATTAATGGGACATGGTCGCATTTGAATTGCCTTACCTACGCGTGGCTTACTTGTGTTTTTCTTCACTCATTGTATGATGTATCATGGAGGATACAGAAGAGTTTAGTTTAACCAACATTTGGCAACTCAAATGAGTCAGTGTTCATAAATCATGCGAGTAAACTCAACAGGCTTTACAGTGTATTATGGTTGTACCCTGCAGCCCCAACTGCCACTTGCCACTCTGTAAAGAGTTTGGGTTCTTTATTTTTTCCGCTTTGTCATCAGAATCTTCATCATCTTCATCCTTGGCATCACCACCGTCATCTGGATTCAAACCTACAGACACAGGAACATACGTCAAGATGTTTTCCTTACTTTGGAAAGGACAAAAACAGAGGGATGAAATGCTCTTAACCCAGCAGACGCAGTGTGTCCCCGTCCCTCTCCATGTAGTAGCGTTCCTCATTCCTGCTAAAAAGGACCTTGTTGGTTCCAGGTAGACGCCGTTGCAACCGTGACGGGTTCACTCTCCGGAGTTCCTCAGCAATAGCGGGAGGAGCAGAGAATTTACTCCAGTAGTACACACAAAGTCCTTCCACTCCTTCACTGTCATCAGGACACATGACTTTTAACAAGATGGAAACACCTAAAACTGATTTAGTTTGAGTTCATGGGCTTTAAATTTCAGTCATGTGCTACAGAAGAAAAATGCATGTGTTAACAGGTGCCAAATGTATGACAGAATCAGACCAAAATAATGATGCTGGGTAAATGAATACTACGTTTGCAACATGTTGCACTGAGGCACACACACTACCGGTTAAAAGTTTGGAATAATTACGATTTTTTAAATGTTTTTGAAAGAAGTCTCTTTGCTCACCAAAGAGGCATTTATTTGCATTTAGATGCAAAAATTCAGTAAAAACTGTAATATTCTGAAATATAATATCTGTTTATATATTTAAATATGTTTTAAAATGTTATTTATTCTTGTGATGGCAAAGCTGAATTTTCAGCAGCCATTACTTCAGTCTTCAGTGTCACATTTGAAACAGAAATCTTTTGTAACATTATAAATGTATTTACTGCGACTTTTGATAAATTCAATGCATCCTTGCTTATTAAATGAATTCATTTTATTTTTTAAATCTTACTGATCCCAAATTTTGTACATGAAAGCTTATTAGGTGCACATTTAAAAAGGATCAGGTGGAACAATGCCTGATCAGGTCATCCTAAAAAAGGCCTTCATTCAAAGCTATAAGAAAAAAACAAACAGTGTTCTGCACATTTCATATAGCATTGCAATGGCACCAGATGAGAGAATAAAGGCTATTGGTATGCTGTGCCAGCACTAACAGTCTATAGAGAAACCAGTGCACTGAGTACAGAAGATGGCCTCGAGTGACCACATTAGAGCAGGACTGGCATAAAAGAGAAGTAAATCACATTAGATTTGCTACTTGTACCATTGCTGAAACTGCCAGCAGACATAACATATGCATCAGTGAACAACAGCTGTGACTATAAGACAAACTGCTGAAGATACTGCAAGAAATTTTTTGGTAACTAAAATGATAAAAAAAACAATAGTTTCTGTTAATTGAAATAAATATCTGATCAAAAATATATAAATATTATACAAATATATATATATATATAAATAACGTTTTTTTATTTGTTATTGATCCCTTTTGATGATTGATTAGTGGTGTGGTAAGTGACATTTTTTAAAGTACCATGCATAAAATGTTCTTACTATCGGACAGATATCACTACAATAGATGTCTAAGAAACCACAACTGTTTCTAACAGCCCTAAGCTCTGCAAAACAGAAAACAAATAAATAAATCATGGGGCCACACTTTTTAAGCCAATCAGAAACCATTCCGCATGTTTGCACAGAAATGGAAAGGATAAAAAGGCTAATTTTAATGTAGTTCATAAATATACTGTGATACGTGTGTTCACGTACGGACTCACCTAAATGCAATAATTCCTGAGTGCTGGTAATACGAGCTCCATGGTGAAGAATCATACAACTCTGAGAACTTAGATCCACGGCACATCAACCGAAAGGACGTAAAGAGGTGATAAAGAATAAGAAAAAAAAACAATTATCATGATAAACATCAGCCGCTATTCTATTTCCATTCTCAATCTATTTCTGAAAACCGTAAACAAACCACTGATAACATCTACCAAGGTCATGAAGTTTCCGAGTGTTTTGAGACGTCTCTGTGACATCAGAGCTACGGAAGCTGTGACATCATTGAAGAAGGTGAGACATCAGTGGCCCAGGCGAGACCTGCAGCCTTGGCACAAAAGCGCTGCTCTTGTGCGATTGGCTTTGAGCAACAAGAGCTTTGGGCAACAACAGTGCCATTGTCTGGGGCTCAATGTCATCCCAAAGTGCTGGATGGAAGGGGCGGGCAGTGGGTTTAGACTGAGTTTTATGAGCAAGGGTGCACACTTGCAGGCCGTCACTTCTCACAATCGCATTCGCTCGCTATTAAACGAGATTTCAGCCATGACACAGGTTACATTTAGGCTAATTATAGCATCATGCCGGATGAAAAGCCACACTTGGCCAGTTTCCTCATCGGCCTCTATTAATCTCGCAACTAATGCAGACACAAACGCCAACCATTCCCATAATACTGGCTTTTTTGGCCCAGACTTTCCTGCGCTCTTTTTCGGTGCCCTAAATCCTTACTTTCACTCTCTCTCCTGGCCTACTCTGTCCCCTGGTCTACCTTTCTTTTTTCCGCTGCCTGCAGCCTCTCAGCAAAGACGTACAGAGCATCTGATTGTGTGTGAGGAAGCCCACAGACAATGTTTTTATTGAAGGACTGCTCTTCCTCTCACTCAGTCTGCCTGGGCCCTGTCCCTCTCACAAACACCGTTCTTGTCCTCGGCCCTGAAAAGCCGCAGTCCTCTGGGAGCCGGTCTCACCGCACCACCTCACACCGAGCTGAGCTCCGGTTACTGCTGGCTTTACATTTAAGAGGGCCACGGAGTGGCCGAAGACTCAGCAGAGCCTGCTTTACATTTAAAAGGGTGACAATGTGGGACGAGCGCACCACTGGACCTGCAGCTCTGGCGGACTTTGCGTTTGAAAGTGCCAGGGCCGAGCATCGTTCCTTGAGTGGTCTCTGGAGAGCGGCCGCATTCCGGAGAGATCACGGAGAAACCGGCTTTGTTGCCGAGGGCGGCACAGAGAGACTGTTATGTATGTTTATGCTTACGTAATGGCTTAGCGCCTGAGACTGGAGGCGGAACTGTGTAGACGACGGGTCTGCCAGGTCTGGAGAGAAGCTGAGGTTGGAGAACTCGATGCTTCCTCCAAGGTAAAACACTGAGAGTGATGGAGAGGCTGTGGGAACAGGAACACACATATGAAGAGATGATACATTCAGAGACAACACAGAACATTTTAAAATGCTTTCAAAAGTTTAAATGTTGATTAACACAATGAACAATAGCCCCAAAAGTTATCTGTACACTTAAAATGTAAGAATATTGTTAAATTATATAACAAAATATCAAATCATGTGCCAATTTTTTTAAAGAAAGAAGCACACAGATACTTTCCAAGCAAAATATTTCACAAAAAAAGTTTGAGATGGTAAAATAATACATACACTACAAATATTTGGGGGTCAGTAAGTTGTTTTTTTTTAGAATTAATATGAATAATTTTGTTCAGCAAGGGTGCATTAAATTAATCAAAAATGACAATAAAGAGATTTATAATGTTACAAAATATTTCTACTTCAAATAAATGATGTTCTTTTAATCTTTCTGTTCATCAAAGATGAAAAAAATGAATCACAGTTTTTAATATTAAGCAGCACAACTGATTTCAACACTGATAACAGTAATAATAAATAACCAAAAATGATTTCTGAAGGATCATGTGGCACAAAAGACTGGAGAATGGCTGCTGAAAATTCAGCATTGCCATCAGAGGAATAAATTACATTTTAAAATATATTACAGTAGAAAACAGTTAATTTAATTTGTACTAATATTTCACAATATTACTGTTTTTACTGTATCTTTAATCAAATAAATGCAGATTTGGTTAGTATAAGAGATTTCTTTCAAACTTTAACAAATCTTACCGACCCCAAACTTTTAAACATTATTTAATCAAGTTATTTAACAATTATTGGAACACTAAATCCACTCAAAATAATTTTGGGATCCTTTAATTAACAGTAAATTTAAAATGAAATAAGTTAGTTCTGCCAACAGGTCTTGCATTTTTTTAAATATTCAACACAATGACATTCATACATTTCTAAAGTGTGACTTTAGTATCCAAAGACACGTCCAACTATCTTCTGGGGATCACATATATCATATGAATTAAAAAACATATCTAGCAGCTCAGTGTATTTGCGTAGCCTATCAAACAAACAGGAAAATTTTCAAGATCCCCTTGAAGAGTCTCCTTGGACGGCCAAGGATGAGAAGCTTGACTAGCTATACTGGAACATACCAGATCATAATCTCAGCATTCCTCTACAGCAGAGGGTCTTAACTTACATGCAAGGAAATGGAGAGTCAGTGCAATGGCAGCTGAGAGAGGGAGGAGGGGGGAGGCTCTCAGCGCCCACTTACTCCATGCCCCGCAAACCACTCTCTTGCCCACTGGGCTCTTGATATAAGACACGCTGCTAGATGAACTTGATGTCTGGGTGGGTTTCGTCACAAAGTCCTCCTAAACACAAATTGAGAAACTTTGCCTTAACGTCACTTGTTGAGACAGCATACTACTCTTTGTCATGATCACTATCACAACCTTTCTGTCACCCTACAACAAGCTATGTGTCGTATTTAATTGGCTTCCTGCCGTATTATTCTAAACATCTTTTCATTAGGAGGAAGGGGTCGCGGAACTAGGATATCCTAGTGGGATTCCCCTGTGGAGTTGCACAAAGCGTAATTTGAGGGTCTGCTTTCCCATGGCCCCTCTCAGCGGTGTTAGCACTCCATCTTTGACAAGCACATTCATGAGACTACCAAGACCAACGTTTAGACACAGGCAACCCGGTGGTCAGACTAAAAGGTTTAAATTAATTATCACTGCTGAAATGAGCTTAAAATACCTTTTGTAAGTTTGTATAAGAGAGAGTGGGGAGTGTTGTAACACGGGGTGAGTTGTAACACGTCGGCTTAACCAATTAGGAACTGGAAACTCTTGAAAATAAAGATTCCAAAAGGGGGTTTTCACTTTGATTCTGTTGAACAACCAATTCTGGCTCCCCATAGAACTGTTTAGTGAACAGTTCTTTTTTCTTAGTGTGACCCATTTTTTTCTTAGTGTGAAGAACATGCAAAAATCTAAAGAAACTTCTTCCACTATAAAGAAGCTTTTGAAGAATGGAAAGGGTCCATAGATGTTAAATGTTCTTCGTGGAACCATAGATGCATGACCACCATGTGACAGACGTTACAAGACCTTTGAAATCACAAGGCAATTCTGAAAAAGTATAATTTCATGTATAATCTGAATCAGTATGCTCTTTTGTATAATTTGATATGTAACATCCATGAAAGCTTTTCATCTATGTGTTTAAAAAAATAAACTAATACATACAATCATGGCTGACCAGACGGGTTGTAACACTTTCCATTGTACTTCTATTGGACCCACAAAGATTAGACCTACATTTGCACCAACTTTGAGTGACTAACTTACAATTAGATATGATTTGTGTATTTCTAATTTTTATTTCCATTTGCTTTAAGATAAAATGTGTCCTTAAAATGTGTAAAATGAGATGGTGAAGAAAATTCCATTATTTTAATTTTATTTTAATCATACTAAATAATATTATTCCCGTCTTTACCAGCTACAAATTAAAATACATTAATTAATACTATTCCCGTATTTATCGGCTACAAATTAATAGCTATACTTAATATGGGAATAATATATCAAAGTTTGAGACATTGCACTAAAAACAGACATACATACATAGGCTACGTTTGAACGATGTTTTCCTCACATAATAGAATTATATTTTTTATCAGTAAGAATAAATACATTTTAATCAATTATAATCAAAACGAGCCCAAAAGTGTTCAAAAGCATCATGACAGTATTGAATTCGCTCCAGTCGCTGCGACTGAGCGCGCGGTGCTGATGGAGGGTCTCTTACCTGTACAGGTGCACCGGCGGGGGCGCAGGCTCCTAAACCAGAGACGCTGTAAACCTCGCAGCTTCTGTTTTTGGGAAAAGTCCTCATGGCCCGCTCTCTTATGGCTCCGATGCAGCGATACAGAACAATACCTCGGGCAGACAAATCAGCCCGCAGACGTAGTGCGATCCCGGAGAAACCCGACCTGAGCGGGTCTGGCGCTGCTAGCATTCACTCTCCGTGTCCCTCCGTGAACAGGTGCTGCACGGCACCCAGCATGCACCGCGGCACAAAGGGAGCACTATGAGCAGGTAACTTACAATCCACACAGCCATCGGTGCGACAGAAATTGTGGGCAAACTTCTCCCTTGCTGTGCGTGTGCCATGGGCCACAATGGGCAGTCTGATGTTACATGATTAGAGCGTCATTAAATTAATCGCGGAGAAGAATGCATCATTACAGCGGTCCGTCTCCTGGGGATGAAAAACATCAGCGCATAGCTCAAATATTTGTTAAACAGGAGTCGGTGTGGATGAAATATTTCCCTGTTGTTTCCCCCGTGTCTCACGTTACGAGCCACCGAGGCGTGCAGCCGGAGAACAAAGTGGACCCAATCCCCGTGTGCTGCACACTGTATATTGATGACTTGACTAACGAATGCTGGGCCAAACTGGGACATTTTCCTTCTTGTGAGAGTATTAGAGTAGACTATTTTATAAATTATGCTCGTGCATATAATGATGTTCTTACTTATATGGCTGTTTGACCGATGAATGAACGATTACAAATAAAACCAAAAAAACCATGGTCATGCTACACTAACATAGTAAAACTGTGGTTATACAAATGGTAATCAATACGCCAAAAAATATGGTTACCACAATTTTACTAGAATAAAACCATAATGAATGTTTCCTAGCAATAAGGCAAACACTGTAAAAACAATATTAGAGCACTAGGCCTACTTCATATAGACTATTATTAATAATTATCAATCATTATTTTAAATAATTACCATATTTAGCTACAAAGTAACATGTCTACCTCTTTTTTTTAAGATCTCTCTCATCCAGCTTCTTCGTGGTCTCCGAGTCCATTTTTCTCAAATAAGAAGCTCAGAAACCACTAGTGGTTGTATTAACTATTTTGAATCGGAAAATGGCGCCAATGAGCTATACCGATTTGCGCCCTGAAGACCCGCGCTTACGGGAGACGTAAAATTGCCGTGGTGCCGCATTTTATATGATAACATTTTAGTATTAACCATGTTAGGGGTAAAAAAGCTAAAACCAGCCTAAGAGGTTGCTGGTGTTAGTTGTTTTAATTTGGAAGTAGCTGTTTTGCGATGGTCTAACCAGATCAGTGGTGTGTTTCCCAAAAGCATTGTTAGCTATGGTGGTAAGTTCCATTCAATTCTATTGGTAACGACCAGTGTTGGGGGTAACTCATTACAAGAAACGCAAGTTACGTAATCAGATTACTTTTTCAAGTAACTAGTAAAGTTATGCATTACTTTTTAATTTACAAGAGAATATCGGAGTTACTTTTTCAAATAAGGCAAATTACTTTTTTTTTCTCCTTCAATTTATTGATTGACAGCTCTCCTGTCCCCTTGTTGACAGAAATCAGATGTTACTTTAGTTCTAAAATAAATATGACTAATGCATGAATTCATCTCACCCAAAAACCAGATTCAGTATTCCTGCAAAATGATAAAAATAATGCAACTCATAAAAGTGACGCAAAACCTTCAATCATTTTAAATGTTAAACAACACTAATATCCTTTATGTATTTAATCCCATTATATTAACCAATGTGTTTGCTTCTGACCTTCGATTATCCAGTTTAACCGTACTAATAAGCAAAAATTACTCGAGACAAACATTTGTGTCTTTTTTTCTTGCTGAAGTGTGTTGAAATGTCTTCATCTGCATTCTACTGTACGGACGTAAATTTACTCTCCCTTCAGCCTGAGGCTTATTCTTTTCACTTTTGGTGTGAAAAGGCTTTTATATGTGCCAAAAATAGAACGTTTTTTATTTTAAAAACAAACAAGCAAACCCTGTACAGATTTAAAAAGTAACTTAAAAGTAATGTAACGCATTACTTTCCATAAAAGTAACTACGGTAACGTAATTAGTTACTTTTCTTTATGAGTAACGCAATATTGTATGCTTACTTTTAAAAGTAACTTTCCCACCCAACACTGGTAACGACGATATTAAAATACAGAACATGTTGCTTTTGGGAATGCACCCTTGCTAAGAGATCAGCCTGGCCTGCCCAGCCTCACCAGATTAAAACGTGGTCAAACTCCTCTAAAACAGCTATACCAAGCTGGAACCCAGCTAAAACCAACCTGGCAGTTTTCTGCTGTTTGCTTGTTTTTTTTTCAGTACTATTTCCATTTTTTTTAATACTTTATTTAGATCCGTTTAAAAAGGTTGAATATCATTCATTCAAGTTTATTGTAGCACTTTCACGATACAAATTTGTTGCAAAGCGCTTTACAGCAATTAATTTTTCTACAATATATTTAAGAGTAGCTTGTCATTGGTGACTTCACATTGATGTCATATGGCAGAATTCCGTAAAAGTCAGTTAATGATTAATCACACTACTGACTATTAACACTATTAACAGCAATGTTTATATGTTGCAATCAAACTTGTAGCACAATTTGATAGTTTATGTTGTTTCAGGGTTGGCCATATATATATATTTATCTTATATAGTATAAATATAGATACTATATAAGTATGAGTTTAACTTTTTGGTCTTTTATTTGGCAGGAATTATTGCTGAAAAAAGACTACAAGAAGTTTATTGTTCAAGACAAATGTAATATAATGGTGTTACATGATTGACAGACACATGTATTTGCTGTGGAACAGTTGTTGAGATGACAATGGCTTGTTTTGAGTTTGTGAAATATATAATTCATTGTAAGGTGGATTTATTGGCTGTTTCATACGTTTTGAATATGTCGTTGGATCCAGTCTATGAACTTGGCCACTCTGGTGTAAACTCCAGGAAGATTGGGTCTGCCACAGCCGGAACCCCAGCTCACAATGCCTGTCAGAAACCAGCGGCCGCCCGAGTGTGCTTGACAGGACAGAGGACCACCTGAGTCTCCCTGGAATCAAAAATTGGTTATGTAAAACTCCAGAGAGACAGCCTACTTTCATCAACGAGAAAGATTAGTTCTTTAATAATGCTCTGAAAGAGATACTAAGCTTATGTTCGGTTCATAAAGCAGGAACCAGTCCAATGCCTGTTATCTCCCCTCACCCGGCAGGCATCCTGTTCTCCTGAGGGCACACCAGCACACAGCATGCGGGGTAGCACAGCGCCATAGCTTCTCTTGCATTCACTCTGGCTTATAATGCTAACTTCTGCCTTCTGCAATACAGTGGGTAGAACCATATATGTATAAACAGAGGGAAATATGCCATTTATATGTCATATATTGTAAAAACATTTACAAAAAAACATTTAAACAAGAAAAACGGACACTTTTTTTCTATTTACACTATCGTTTAAAAGTTTGGGTTTTTAAATGTTAGTGAGATTTTTTTTTTTCAAAGAAATTGGTAATTTTATTCAGCAAAGACAAATAAAAAATGACAGTAAAATAATTATAAAAATGTATAATTTTACACAAAAAATCTATTTCAAATAAACACTGTTCTCTTTAACTTGAATTGGCTGTAAGTAATGGCTGTTGAAAACACAGGCACATAAATGACATTATAAAATATATAGAAATAGAAAACCGTTACTTTAAATGGTAATAATAGTAATTTCACAATATTACTGTATTTTTGATCAAATAAATGCAGTCTTGTATGATCTACTTCTTTCAAAAGTATTTAAAAAATCTTACCAACCCCAAACCTTTGAAAGTTATTGTTACATCATTTGTCAGTGTTTTTGAGCTTTTTACCCTGTTCAGAACGGTAGCCCCAACCGGTGACCCAGCAGCGATGTCCCTCAGTGAAGGTTTGTGAAGGGGCCGGCAGGCAGATAGGCTGGATATATTGTTCCAGACTGCTGGGCCAGGCCTTCTTCAACTGCACAAGGGCGATGTCATAGTCAAAATTTCTCACACTGTAGTATTCATGCACCACAATTCGAAGGATCTCAGCCACATGCTTGGCACTGCCCTGGTTTAGCATGCCCAGATGAGCTGTCCACATACGTGGATCTGCCAACCTAAAGTGTCAAAGGTCACACATGCTCAAACTGCATTAAGACCAGCTCAATGAAAAAGGTATTAAACTTTGATACTCAGCGATTTATACTGTAGGTCTACCTGACATTCCTCACCTTTCTTAGCTGAAACGGTGCGCTGCTGAAATGAGCAACTCATCAGAAAGGACCGATGCTCCCACATGCTGGTCAATACAGCTGACCAGAAAAATGCATGCTGACCTGCCATGGCCACTCCTCCTCCACCGCATTGATCCCGCCCACAATACCCTGCTGTGTGGCGGCGCTGTCAGATACACGTTTTGAAGGGGTGGGATTGCCACAGGCTACAAATCATATGGAAACATGCAGATTAAATACTTTGTGTTAGTGTACAAGCATCCGAAATTAATGACATGATATGTAACGATGTAAAAATGTGTGCACACTACTAGTCAAAAGTATGAAATAATTATGATTTTTTTAAATGTTTTTGAAAGAAGTCTCTTATGCGATTCATCAAAGAATTCTGAAATAAAGTAACATGATTTCCACAAAAATATTAAAGGGTTAGTTCACCCAAAAATGAAAATTATGCCATTAAGTAAACTCATCCTCAGACAGTCCTAGGTATATTATAGTTTATTTCTTATTTGCAGACGAAATCCAGTTCCAGTCGGGGGGTGGGGGTGAACAAAGGCCTCCTGTAGCGAATCGATGCGTTTTTGTAAGAAAAAAAAACATATTTAAAACGTAATAATCAATTTAAACTAGCTTGCGCTCACTGTTGTAAACGGAAGCAGCTCCGGGCGGATGAGTAAGATGTCGGCTTTGTCCGCGCGCCCGTCAGAATTGACGAACGCGGAAGCCAGCGAGAGAACAAAACAAAACGATGGTCACGAATTAGAAGTACAAATCGAGGATTTGTAAAGAAGAATGTCGGAGGATTTCGATATAAGCCAAGAGGAGACTGGTTTTCCTTTGCTAAAGTAAGGAAACTTTGCTTCCTTTGCTCCTGTTAACAAACGTTGGTTTTCACGAGACTCACCGGCGCATGCGCAGCACTGACCTCAAACGGCTCAGCCCAGAGCTGCTTCCGTGTACAATTGTGGGCGCAAGCTAGATTCAAGTGATTATAACATTTTGAATATGGATATTTTTCTTTCAAAAACGCATCGCTACAGGATGCCTTTGTTCACCCCCCGGAGCCGTGTGAGACACTTTTTATTACGAATGGATGCGCTTTATTTAACTTCTTTTGGTCTGATGCACTGCAACACCGCTGACTGCCATTAATCAACTTGAAAGATCAAAGACAATTTTTTAATATAACTCCGACTGGATTCGTCTGAAAGAAGAAAGTCATATACCCACCTACATGAGGGTGAGTAATTAATGACTGAACTTTCATTTTTTTTAGGTGAACTAACCCTTTAAGCAGTAAAAACAACTGCTTTCAACATTGATAATAAAATGTTTTAATTGTAAATATATTTCACAATATTACTTTTTACTGTATTTTAATCAAATCAATTCAGCCTTGATAATCATAAGAGACTTAAAAAAATCTTAATTATTCCAAACTTTTGACTAGAAGTGTATGTTTGTATGTGCATAAACTGCTCAGTCATGACAGGTGCATCTGATGAGCCAAAGCCATTAAAATCAGAGAGAGTTCAGGAAGAGAATGAACCATGATCAAAGCTCAGCTTGTCTACTGTAACCTCACTCTGATTCAATTCCAACAAACACACACACACATACACACACAACAATTAATCTAACACGGTTTCAAGTCAACCACACAAAAAGGTAAACAGATCATAATCATAGCAGCAATATCACCATGGGAACGTGAAGGCATTTCATAGGTGTGTATGTATTAAAAAAAGTAAGGCATGCAAGGCAAAACCAGCCAAGGCAAGGGATCACAGAGAAAAAACAGATTACCATAGAAGAGAAAACATTATTTTGCTTGCAATCTGATTTTTTGCTTGCATTTTTTTGTTTTCTAAATGCATCTTCAATTTTACAGAATTAATTTTGATACGCAAAAAACAAAAAAAAAACTTAAAACAGACATAAATGGTATTTAGTCTATGGACTGATTATTTTTAATATCAGCATATTAGAATGATTTCTGAAGGATCATGGGGGTACGGAACTACGAGACAAGAGGTGGGTGTCGTACCATAGACGGCTTTTATTACAAAGGCATGGTCAAGAAACGGCAAGGGTCCAATAAAACAGGTAATTCACAGGCAAGGCAAGGAATATTCCTAGGGCTAGCATGGGTCTACGATCGGCGAACAATATCCAGAGGGCTTGACAAGAGGGGTAATCCGTAAATGTTAGCAATAGTCCAGGTGAGGGGCAAACACAGTCCGAAACAGCAAGGCAAAGGGTTAATCCAAGATGCACAGGCAGAAGATCAGGAAACACACAACAAGGCAATTCGCAGAGACTAGACTAGACTAGAACTAAGACAGGGAACTTGGAATGGCTCCGTAATGCACCTATCGCTAGATGAGGGATATATACTAAACAATACTGGCAGTGAGGAAGAGGAAGTCCATGGCTTATGTAGGGTGTTTGATTGGTTGCAGCTGTGTGCGTAATCAGTGCAATGGATGATGGTATATGTAGTCCTGGGTGACAAGCAACAGTTTGTGTAGTGTGAGAGTCAATGTAACTGACGCACAATCTGGTGGCGAGCAGACGGAAAACCACGGACCATATTCGTGACAATGTGAAACTGAATACTGGAGTAATGGCTGTTGAAAATTCAGCTTTGCATCACAGGAATAAATTACATTTTAAAATGTTAAAAAGAAAGAAAATAGATATTCACACTGCAATTCTGCCATTTTTTGGAAGGAAAGGGAAGAAGGGTGGGTTCTGCCATTTTTTTTATTTTAAAAAGATAGTAATGATATGAGATGATATTGGTAGTTAGATAAACCAAACTTTATGCAATTATGTACTCTATCCAAATCGTTAAGCATCAAATTAAGTTTTTCAAGTCTACTATCTGACAAATGTTAAACAAAGGTCAATGTAACTTCATTGCCGCCTCGAAATTCATAATTCATAATTCAAAATTAAGGTCAAAATGTTTTACCCCTCACAGAAACGGCCATAGTGACTGCAGTTAACGACAAAATAGCGTAGTTACAGTTACTGTTATTACAATAAAAATATAACTTTAAAAAAATCAACGTACAATCAAAAAACAAGATATACACTTCTTTATTTGAAGGACATCCCACAATATTTTATATTTTGATTCGCAGTAACAACAGTAACTAAAGTGACTCGTGTTATTTTGTCGGAAACTTTGGTTTTCATTGTGATATTTAAGGGGTGTAGCCATAGATATGTATATATATATCTATGGGTCTAGCAGCATGAATTACTCACTCACACTTGTGGCGTCCTCTCGTGCCGCATCATCCTCGCTCCCCTGCCCGCCTTCTTCTCGCGCTGTCTTCATAGCATACAGTCAATCATTTGGACCGGTAATCTCAAATGCTCGGATCCAATCCGGTATTGTTAAAACGGTTTCCCCCAAAATACCTGTCTGCACTCTCAACGTGAACAGCGGAATGAAGGCAAAGACACGAGGCGCTTTGTTTCCACCTAACAGTGTAACAGTATCCAGGCAGGTGTGCAGACAGTGAGCCTTGTGTTCACTTATCCTATAGATGCATTCAGACTCTTTATACCACAGAGACAACTGAAACTTTAAAAAAAAAAAAAACTGCAATTTGGTTCTAGTTTATTTACAGATTCATAAATGTTAGTGTGTGCTGTCTTTACATTTTACAAGGCTCCAGCCTCAGGTAAAGCAATATAATTATATAGACATTTAGTTAAAAAGCAGAACACAAGTCTTTGTCATAAAAGACACACATTTAGGTGAGCTGACGGATGGAAGAAACCCAATGGGAAGCAGCTTTTTGACCATATCAGTAAAATGACATGACTATAAAATAACTAACACTTTCCACACTAGCACAATGACTTAAGGCTCAATAATGAGCCTTTATACTGAGGCACATATGTCATTTGTACACACATACTTATATGTATATAAATATACACATTAGTGTGTATGCATTCGAGTATGACATAACAGATGTGTAGTCCAGTAATATTTCATTATTTATGGATCTCATCAGCGCAATGTAAACACTAAATGTGTCTGAAGTGTCTCTTTTTGTCATTTCCTGAAGAGGGCACTGCGTGCAAACGAGTACAACAGGTGAGATGGCTTCTTCTTTGGCTCTGCTAAAGAGAAGACCTGCTGCTGGGGGATGCTGGTTGGCACTGTCACATGCCGCTGATGGAGAGGATGTAGCGGCTGATGGTGAGGAGGCACAGGATGATCAGAATAATTCATTTCTAGAGGTGCACAGACATAAAATGAGAGTATGAGTTCATCATGGTATTAAAATGAAATCTTAGCCAACAGTTTTTGGAAATCATTTAATTTCCCATGTATACATATTGCCTAGATAGAAAATAGCTGCCTGGGGCCATGGACAAGATTGTCACTGAATGAACGAAAACTAAAGAAATTAATATTGTGACGAAACTGAAATTAAAAAAAAAAAAAAAAAAGGAGTCCCGCCCCAAATTTAGTTTTGATAACGGTACATTATAAAACCTAAAACCTTTATGACCTGCCTGTATTAAAGATGAAAATGCCTTTAGAAATCAATTATACTTAATGCTTTACGCTTTCTAATCTTAATTTAACATCAGTAATTAACATTAAACATTTTTTAATTATACCAGTTAGCTCATTATCTTTGGAAACCCTAAATATTTAAACTAAAATAAAATACAAAGAAAACTAAACAACTAAAACGAAAAACTAACAATAACTAAACTAAATTGAGAAGACAAATTAAAATAAAAATACAAAAAAAAAAAAACATAATACCAAGAGACTTTGACCCG
Organism: Sinocyclocheilus anophthalmus; assembly: GCA_018155175.1. Lineage (NCBI taxonomy): Eukaryota > Metazoa > Chordata > Actinopteri > Cypriniformes > Cyprinidae > Sinocyclocheilus > Sinocyclocheilus anophthalmus. Next base: position 41,584 of record JADLZN010000372.1, on the reverse strand, counting down.
GTGTCGTTTTGTTAAACAAAAAATGTAATTTTAAAACGTAATGAAAACAGTCCAAAACCAAAATAAAAATGTCCCAAAACCGGAAAATGTACCGAAACATGATTTTAGTTTGGAAATATGGTTTATCTCACCTGTATTAAACATGAAAATGTCTATAGATAAATATTTTTAAATAAATCTTTTAAATCTAAAATAAAAACTAAATAAATTGGAAACTAGAAAATAAACAAAAACACAACGACCAGAATAAAACTACTAAATTGAAAAGACACTTAGAACTGAGACAAAGTAAACATTAAAAAAATAGAAATTATATCCAGTGGTGTGAATAAGTTCTTGCCTCCTTCCTGTTTTTTTTTTTTTGCATATTTGTCACACATAAAAGATTTAGATCATCAAACACAATTTTATATTACACAAAGATAATGCAAGTAATACAAAATGCAGTTTTTAAATGATAAATTCATTTATTAAGGGAAAAAAGCTGTACAAACCTACCTGGCCCTACGTGAAAAAAATGAATTGCCCCCTAAATCCTAATAACTGGTTTTGCCACGCTTTGCAGCAACAACTGCAATCATGTGTTTGCGATAACTGGCAATGAGTCTTTAACTTCTGTGTATTAATTTTGGCCCACTCTTCTTTGCAGATTTTTTTTAATTCAGCCACATTGGAGGGTTTTTTCGAGCATGAATGGACTGTTTAAGCACCTCAATCGGATTTAATTCCGGACTTTGATTTGGCCACTCCAAACCTTAATTTAGTTTTTCCTTGAGCCATTCAGAGGTGGACTTGCTGGTGTGTTTGGTATCATTGTCCTGCTACGTAACCCAAGTGTGCTTGAGCTTGAGGTCACAAACTTATGGCCGGACGTTCTCCTTCAGGATTTTTTGATAGAGTGCAGAATTCAGGGTTCCGTCAATTATGGCAAGTCGTCTAGGTCCTGAAGCTGCAAAGCAGCCCAAGATCATCACACTACCACCACCATGTTTTACTGTTGGTATGATGTTCTTTTTATGAAATGCTTTGTTGGTTTTACGCCAGATGTAACGGACACACACCTTCCAAAAAGTTAAAATTTTGTCTCATCAGTCCACAGAATATAAAGTCATAATGCCATAAAGTCTTGGGGATAATCAAGATATTATTTGGCAAATGAGAGACAAGCCTTTGTATTCTTTTTGGTCAGCATGGCTTTTGCCTTGGAACTCTCCCATGGATGCCGTTTTTGCCCAGTCTCTTTCTTATTGTTGAATCATGAACACTGACCTTAATTGAGGCAAGTGAGGCCTGCAGTTCTTTAGATGTTGTTCTTTGTTCTTTTATGACCTCTTGGATGAGTGGTCTTTTTGCTTTTGGAGTAATTTTGGTTGGCCGGCAACTTCTGGGAAGGTTCACCGTTGTTCCAAGTTTTCTCAATATGTGGATAATGGCTCTGACCATGGTTCGCTGGAGTCCCAAAGCCTTAGTAAATGGCTTTATAACCCTTTCCAGACAGATACATGTCAACAATTTTTTCTCATCTTTTCTTGAATTTCTTTAGATCGCGGCATTATGTGTTGCTATTTAAGCATGCTTCACTTTGTCGGACAGGTTCTGTTTAAGTGATTTCTTGATTCAACAGGTCTGGCAGTAATCAGGCCTGTGTGTGGCTAGTGAAATTTAACTCAGTTTTTTTCTAAAATAATGTGGTTAATTGCAGTTTTTTTCATGATTTAACAGGAGGGGGCAATTATTTTTTTCACGTAGGGCTACGTAGGTTTGGACCAGCTTTTTTGCCTTAATAAAATAAATCATCATTTAAAACTGCATTTTGCATTTACTTGCAATATTTTTGTGTAATATTTAAATTTGTTTGAAGATCTGAAACATTAAAGTGTGACAAACAAAAAAATAAGAAATCAGGAAGGGGGGCCACCCTTTTACAACCATGTATAGAACTATTATAACCCTGCTTTGACCTCAGTTCCAATAATGGCACAAGACAACAAAGATACATACTTTTAATTTTTCCTTGTTTAGATTTCCTGGCGTTGTGAACTGCTTGCTTCCTCTGGGCCTCAGTAATCTCTATCCCTGAAAAGCAACGAAAATAATGAACGTCATTCTTTGAATTCATGGCATTACCATTTCATACCAAAATGGAACACATATTCCTTCAACTGTGAGACTCACCCATCTCTTGGTCTTCCTGTACCCGTCTGCGCTCTCGAGCAAATGCTTGCAGCCATCGCTGCTTGTCCTGGCACTTTTTGCAGCACAACACACACAGAACATTCAGGTTCTCTGCATGCCGTAGGAGAAATGCGTTCTTCAGGAGGCCCAGCTCAGCGTGCCGTCCATCAGGCAGGTCGATCAGCTCGAGTAGGTCAGCGTCCATACAGCCACGGTAGTGTAGCAGATCTCTCCGTAGGACGTCTTTCTTACAGAACACCAGCTGGTGGTCAAACAGGAAGTAGCTGCGTTGCTGCGTCTTACCGGGCCGCACTAGCCGCGTTAACTCGCCGGAGTGGATGAGCTCAGAGCTTCGTGTTAACACATCATCACCCTATAGGAAATATTTTTCCATTTTTAAATCTTCAAACAAGCTTTGAAATCTGAAATTATTGTTCTGTAGTACACAAAGCCTCATCAAGCCCTGTGAATGACTCGGCACATTAACAAATAAGCAGATATTAAACCGATCAACATGGTATCCGATTAATATCTTATTGCATTAGACATGCACATGTCTGCCAAATTAATCAAATTTCTTGATACGAAAACATCAGAGAGGCTGTGGCTGCTACCTGAATAATTCAGAAATGATGTTTAATGCTAACAATAACTAAACTAAATTGAGAAGACAAATTAAAATAAAAATACAATTAAAAAAAAGGAATATATCATTAAAGAGACTTTGACCCGGTGTCATTATTGTTAATGAGTCCAAACATTAATTTGTAGTTTTTGAAATATGGTTTCTCACCCCTGTATTAAACATGAAAATGTCTATAGATAAATATTTTTAAATAAATATTTTAAGTCTAAACTAAAAACTAAATAAATTGAAACTAGAAAATAAACTAAAACTACAACTACAGAATAAAAACTAAACTCAATTGGAAAAGACACTTTAGAACTGAAATAAAATGCAGAGAGGCTGTGGCTGCTACCTGCATAATTCAGAAAAAATGTTTAATGCTAAGAACAGTGTAAATATGTGTAAATATCACTGACCGCCCAGTGGAGGATGGCCACCTGCCAGTGAGCGATGGTGTCGATGCTCTCGAGTCGCCTTTTTCTCTCGTTTATCAGACTTGCCACATTCTTCATTGCTTTATGTGCAGCACACACCCCTGCGTAGTCACTGAGGAGAAAAACATGACTTTATTATGATCCTTTTGATGATAAAAAAATAAATAAATATGTACAACAAGTTTGGGGTGAGTACATATTTGTTTTGAAAGGATTTAATACTTTTAGGGTCCGTTCACACAGAACGCGTCTTTGCATCAAAAAACGTGAGGCACAGTGCTCAGTAATGTTTTTTTTAAAAAGCACAGCGCAGAATGCCTCCTACACTATGTTGCAGTCAAATAAAACAGTTGCCATGCCAACTTGCTACTGTAAACAAAAGCTGGCAATGCTTGGGGTCCTCTGATTGGTCTAATGTTTTAGAACTGACATTGATAAGCGGCGGTATGTGTAAAAGTTGAAATTCTTTTAACGCTCAAGTGTGAGACACTGCAAAAGAAGCGAGACACGAGCTCAATGGTCATACATATCCGTCTAGCACAGGGGTGGGCAAACTGGGCCCTTCCATATCACTTTCCTTCAGAGTTTAGCTCCAGCTCTAATCAAACACACCTGAACCAGCTAATCATTGTCTTCAAGACAACTAGAAAGCTACAGGCAGGTGAGTTTAATCAGGGTTGGATCAAATCTCTGAAGGAAAGTGGCCTGGAAGGGCCAAGTTTGCCCATCACTGCTCTAGACTGAATGTTACGTAGAAAACAATGGAAATGCGCCACTGGAGTTGAAAAAACACGTCCTGGTGAACACCCCTTATTTAGCAAGGACACAAATCAAAAGTGACAAAGGAAACAAATGCTGTTCTTTTGAACTTTCTATTCAGTAAAGAATCATGAAAAATAAAAGTTTCCACAAAAAAATATTAAGCAGCACAGCTGTTTTAAACATTGATAATAAGAAATGTTTCTTGAGCACCAGATCATCATATTAGAATGATCTCTGAAGTGGACACGTGGTGTGTGTCAGACCTGTGAGTTATGATGCGAAATTCAGTCTTTTGCCATCACAGGAATCAATTATACTATATAGTATACTAATAAATATCCTAATATAATACTACAAATTACTGTTTTTACTTTTTTTTTTTTTGATCAAATAAATGCAGCTTTAGTGAGCATAAGAGAGAAAAAAATTCTATCAACCCCAAACTAGTGTAATGTATATAAGAGAATGAGCTACCTGTGGTCTTTGGGTGTGTATTTCAAAAGCTCTCCCAGCTGAAGAGGGTATTTACAAATCTTCTGTACAGGTGTGAGTAGGAAGCCAGCAATGGAGATATCGATCATCTGCTGTAAGAGACGACAGGCTTCGAAGAAATGTTTATATCTGCTTTGTTTCATCAATCGCTGCAATTCAGTGCATGCCACTGGATGTGTGTTACAGTATTCGGAATATATGGAGAAACCGTCCTCCTGAGAGAGAGAAAAAGATATAAAGGAATATGAGCAATCTGTGAGGAAAACTTTCATTCCAACGGTTCTTGTGCATGTGAAGGTACCTGTTGAAGGAAGCAGGAGCCAATCTCACAGAGATGAGGGTTTTCAGCGTTGTATTTCTTTTCTAGGTCCTTGAGAAACTTTCTCTGGAACCTATAGATGTCCTCAATGTTGCTGAAGATTGTTTTTAGCTGTGCATCAGTAAACATGCCAGGGTGCTTTCTACACTGACGGATATATCCCTACAACAACAAATAATTTTGGATTGAAACAACTAATTTAACACCGTTTCATTTAGACATTTTTGCAATCCTTTGGAAAGTTTTCCTTCACTGAAAAATATTTTTATGCACTTGACCAGCAGAGGTCATCAATGAGACTGTTGGATAAACACAATCTGACTGATAAACCGTAATAAATTTGAGCAAAGAAATATTTACCACTTCTTAACTCATTTTTTGATAAGATTTCCAAAGGTTAAGATGCTTTTCACACAAACTTGCTGTATAGTAAAATACAACTATTTATTTCCATTGGACTTAACTTGTGAAAAAATTATTCAAAGTGGTGAAGTCATATGACCACATGTTAGCATACTGCTGTTTTGGATATTCACCACTGCATGAATATCTAAAACAGCATTTAGTTTCAAATACCTAAAATAATGACAATAATCATCATCATCACTATCATAATACTCAGCACAGAGTATATAAACTACCATTCAAACGTTTTTGAGAGAAGTCTATGCTCGGCAAGACTGCATTTGATCAATATACAGTAAAAACAGTAATATTGTGAAATAGTATTACAATTTAAAAAACTCTTTTCTATTTTAATATATTTAAAATGTAATTTATTCCTGTGATGACAAAGCTGAATTTTCAGCATCATTACTCCAGTCTTCAGTGTCACATGATCCTTCAGAAATCATTCTAATATGCTGATTTGCTGCTCAGTAAACACTTCTTATTATCAATGTTGAAAACAGTTGTGCTGTTTAATATTTTTGTGGAAAGAATGATGCATTATTTTCTCTGATGAATAGAAAGTTAAAAAAATCACAACATGTATTTGCAATAGAAACCTTTTGTAACTTAAAAATAAAAATCTGACTCAACCTTTTGAACAGTAGTGTGCAGTGTAGTATGCTAGTATTCCTGTATGCCACTAGGGTGAACTACTCCGAGCACTACAACTATTATCTGATAGATAATATTGTTATCTTGAAAGAAGGCAAATGTGTTTAAATTTTGATCTCATATTTAAAATGACAGGCGTAGGAGATTGATTACCACTCAGGATAAATTGAAGATAAGGGTTCCTTTATGATAGAGAACATACTCAGACCACAAATCAAACCGATTAAACTAAAGCAGAAGGTAAACATGAAACAGCTGGGATGGAGGCTCACCTCACAGATATCTTTGAGATGTTTGATGTAAACGCGCTCTGTGTCCATGATCTCTTTGACCACATTGGCTCTCATCTGCTGTCTGTGCTGCGAGTTTTGTTTATGTGCATCTGATGGGACGGATTCCTCTGCATCCGGTGCGATTTCCACACCATCACTGCTGGAATCCTCCTGATTCACCCGAACCTTGACAACAACATATCATTATGATTAATTCCAGAGGATCAAACTGAGGGGAACCATGATTAGGCACAATTTTAAGACAACAATCAATTGTGATTGAGACAACTGGTTAATCCACTTCTACAGGAAGTCTTGATCAAATCACCTAAAGGCCATTTGTGTCCGACTGACTCATCTTGTTGGATCTTAAAAGAGCCATACATAGATTGACAATGAGATGCATTAATCTATAGCACAGAACTATTAAAAACACCATTCCGTACACCCGCGTTCCTTCCAAACCGGTCAATCAGCACATGCAACCGTGATGACACATCTAGCATTTCCTCTTGGGTCACCCATAGCAATCACACAGAATGTGTTACTATGTTTAAGCGTTACTTTCAAGCTGTGTGGCTTTTGTTTCACATTCATTACTCAGAGAGGGTTATAGTGCAACTCACTCGCACAAAGCTGGAGGGAAACCAGGCCTCACGGTCGCCCACCGCCCCCCACCACCAGTCCTGCTCCTGAACATCCAGAACCCGAATCACATCCCCGGCTTTGAAGGCCAGCTCTTGCTCTTCCATTGTGACATGGTCCCACAGAGCCTCTGCATACACGGCATGACCCGACTGTATGTACTGGAGAAAGAGAGAGATTATAGTCAGGCTAAACATATTGAGGCTAAAGGTCAGATTAGACGACACAATAAGAACAGTACGGAATAACATAATGCACAAGAAGTGTGACGATCCCATACAAGTACATATGCAATATGTAACAACTTTGCTCATAAACACATGATTGAACAGATAAGATAAACACCGAATTATGACCTGTACTGTATAGCACAGCCCATAAGTGCAAACAACAGTAAAAAAAAAAAAAACATAGTAAAAACGTCTAAATGTGCTGAAGTAGATCTCATATAACATTAAAGGGTCACAACTAACATTAAAGTTTGTTTACTGTTAAAAATTTTAACACAAAATAAAATAAAAAAAAACAAAAATTAAGTTTACAAAATGAATAGTATATTTGACAAATATGTTCATAATGTTCAAGTGATGAATTAGTCATTTCTAAAAAAAAAAAGACTATAATACTCCCAATAAAAATGTTTTGAATACATTCTACAAAATGAAAATATATAAATGTATAATTTATATAAATGTATATTATTTTAGAAAACACCATTTGTACTTGTACTTAGACTTATTAGAAATTTAAACTGTACAGTAATATATTATAATATATAATAAATTACAATAATTAATAATTATTGCTAAATAATAATAATAATAATATTATTATAATGATTATATTAATCATTATGTATGTATTATAATATAAAAATTAAATTATTGATACCTTAATTGAGAGAAAAGGTCAACTTCTGGTTGGAGATATGGTGTTCCTTCAGTCAGTTCTTCAAAGCTGCCGTCCTCCTCACTCACACTGTCATCGAGCATTGGATCAGAGCTCCCATCTATAATATGACCACATTGAATGAGGTTAGAAATTATGGTATAAGAATCAGTATTCATCAAAACAATCTCACCATTGAGGCTCTTATGTTTGTAGGTCAAGTGCACACACTCAGGCATATTAACAGAAACACACTCACCGCTGAGCACTCTGCGCCCTTTGCGCCGCCCCATCCTATCCAGACCGATAGGTGTGCTTTGGGAGAAGACGCAGGGTCTCAGACGGGCAGACACGGCCCGGTATGGAGGCACTCTGTGAGAGGGAACTGGAGGACGAGATACCGGCTGAAACAAAGGATGACAGATTAGACTTTAATCGGCAGCCTTAAAAGGAGCCCACTGTCCAGCAGGACTTATGTTCAGAGTTCAGTGACTGTACAGAGCAGGACAATGACCTATGACTAGATAATAAACAGTGCAATTTTAGCTCATCAGTTCGGCCAAGTACATAACATTACAAACATAACTTTGAATTTCATGCTGGACAATAAAACTTTTAACTTCACTCTCTTAACCCTGAAGTTATTTAATAATGTATTTTTAACAGTGTAATTTTTTTAAAACAAAAATTAGTTTGAGATCAAACAATAATTTGTCTCCTGCAGTACTGCTGTGGACCCCTGTTGAAGACCACTGTATTACAGTAATGAGAATCAGATTTAATAATAAGATAAAAAAGATCCTAAAAACAGGCTTAATTTTCTCATATATTATTTACAAGTTTTGTGAGATTCACCATTTAACAGGTCACTGAAATTATGCATCAAGGAAATGACTGTCTGAGGCAGCGTTTCTACTAAATCATTGTTGTTGCTAAAGAAGAAAAATAGTTACATTCAGGGTTTAAGAAGTTCTTTCAAGCTACCTGAACTATGACATTATAAACCCATAATGCTACACCCCAAGGAAGAGACCTACTGGGACCACATTAGTGTTTAGATCGCCAAACATCTGTACGTTATTAAGGATTGAGCTTCTGAGAAACTTCTGCAGGAACCATGTCAATTATTTTCATCAGCCAACATTGCTGAACACTCTTCGAAATGCACTCACTATAGCTAGACTAGTCATAGTACTTAAGTTATTTTGATAAGAAAGCATCTGCTCACAAAATAAATGCCAATGTAAGCAGATTTCAAAGTCCACAAGGCCTATCTGAGCAATGGCATGAACAAATGCTTCTGACACATAAATAGCTGTTGTACTCAAAGGGACATGGGTCTGAATCAGGCCTGTATCATGGATCAATCCATTCATTCTGCTGTAAGTGTTTTTTTAAGACCTTACATTAAGGGTCCCAACTAGAGTCTTTAGCCAATCAGAAATGCCAGCCTCATTCCATACATTTTGGCAAACCTGTTCTAAAACACTTGATTTGATCTGATTTGGCTAATTGTGTAGAAATTTAAAAACAAAACTAAATTTGGAGAAATGGCCTTACAGAAGGCAAGCTCTCAGTGTCGTCCTTCTGCTCAGCAGTTGGGGATGAAAACAGATCCACTCCTCCAATAACAGAGATGGGACGTCTCTTTCTGCTCTCTGTTTGAGTGCACACATGACCATTCTTAGGTCTGTTACTCTCTGTGTAGCTGCCATTGGTATTGTAGTCCTTCTGGGAAGTGTAGTCCATAGTCTCAGACTCCCTGTCCTCCTCTGGGATGCAGTACTTTGAGCTGGCCAGCTGGCCATAGTCAGACACTGGCCGGGGTCTGGAGCGACCTGCCCTTTTCCTGGCCACTACAGAAGCAGGAGAGTCACTGGCAAAGGGTGGAGAGATTGGTGTTGTTGGAGTTACCAGGGAGGATTCTGAGGAACAGGTGTTTGTGACAGGTGAAGCAGCAGCGGTTGAGATCTCATCACTTTTGAGAAACGCTTTTGTGATATCAGATGAAGCCTAGAGGAGAAGACAAATATCATCAGTTAGTTTAAAACTAATACATTTTTTTTTAAAAAAAACAATCTTAAAAACAAAGGGGGGGGGGGGGGCATATTTAATTATTTTGTTATTAGTTTTTAACATTGAGTTTCAATTTCTAGCATATTTTACATGAATCAGAAAAATATGCTTCTGTTTTTCATTTAATGTTAAGCTAAATGTGTCCTTACAAAAAAAAAAAAAAAAGCAATTTACTATGTATTCGTTTTTAAATTTCTAATAATAGCTGAAAATTGTTTCACAATAAAATGTAACAATAAGAATGATAACACTTTTGTTGGAAAATTACTGAATATGGTGCAAAACATTATTTATTTTGACTAATGGGGCAAGTAATAGCGAGAGCATAAATTCAGAAAACCAGTTTTCTTTAGTAATAAATAAAACTGATTTTTAAAACCGTTGTATTTGGCAAAAAATAAATAATCAGATTGAATGGCGGTCTATCTGTACAACAAGGCAATCACATTTTAGATTTCTATTCTCTGCTGATTGCTGTCTGCACTAATCCACTGTGTAAAAAATACAGAAATAACAGATATCTTACCTCAAGATCATCAGTCTCTCTCTCTTCAGTCCATAGACACTGAAAAGGCACACAATAAATAAGCACCATGTTTAAGAAGGTACACAACACGTATATGCAAACACATCCATGCACACACGCACAGACACAAATAGACAAGCAAAACAAAGTTTGACTGGGCTCGCTGTAGCTTGTCTACTTCTTTCTGTTATATTCCCCTGACCTATTGGAGTCCATTTGCACTTGGTTTGATTACTGAACTTCGAACCTTGGGTTGTTCATCTGGGGAGGAGACACTGTCTTTGCTGATACGTGTCCAGCCTCAGGTCCAGAAGCTGTGTTTAGGCAATCCCGCTAATCATAAACGTCAGCTAATCATTAACTCTACCTGCTGTGTGCTTCTTAGCAGCCTATATGACACTGTTGCGATGTACCACTCCAGAGGAAGAGTTGTGAATGTTATTAATCCAATAAAACATACACCTGTTGGCAGGGGTGATCAACAAATCAAGCCAGAGCAATGAAATGAATCGGTTTGTCCTGATCGACTACAAAATTATATCAGATCGAGGCTGTGGTTGCATCATCAGATACAAGGGTCACCCCTATGAGGAACATATGACGCAAAGCATGAAAGTTCATGCTTCAACAAAAATCTGTCTACTGTAATTTATGACTTTATGTGTTAAGGTCAAGGTCATCTAATGAACTGGTCTGTTCCAATTATTAAGTGTTTAGAATCAGTGGTGGATGAAGTACCTGAAAGCTACACTTAAGTGTAAGTACAGCTATCTTACCAAAAAATTAATTTGGTAGAAGTTAAAGTCACCGTTTATATTACTTGAGTAAAAGTTTTAGTGAAATTTATTGTACCCAAGTATGAAAAGTATTTATTTTTGAATATTAAACATACTTAAGTATTGAAAGTAAAAGTACAAGTAAATGCAAAATGGAAAAGGAGCAAATAAATGTGAAAAAATGGTTTATACACAGTTTGAGCAGCAAGATGTGTTCAGTTTTAACTCTTACTTCCATTTTGTATCTTTGGGTAAGCATAAGAGTCACTTCATCTGGTACTTAAGTCTCTTTCATTCCAACATAAGAAAACATTTCTGGAATCTGCATCTGAAGTGGCATTTAGATGTATTTACACAGATTAATGCAGCTCAGAGGGGACATGGATGCATTTAACCTGCAGTTACAAATGCATAAATAATGCTTTATTTTAAACATTAAACGCTGAATAATGTTACAGATATTTGAAATTATTTAAAACATGAAAAAAGTTGAAATGTGAAATTAAAAACAGATTCATTCAAATGGCTGATTCATTCAGGAACCAAGCATTTGATTGTGTTAATGAGTGAGTGATTGAATCATTAATTCAACCGAATCATTCAAACAGTAGATTCAGCCAATAAGGAAACACCGTCCTGTGTGTTGCTCAGAGACGCAAAACAGTGCTGTGATCTTTGTTTGTAACTATTTTCATTGGCAAAATTGAGCAAAAAAAGGCAATACTGTGTCTAAAATGTAAGTCACTTAATGCTAAAATTACATTTGTTATCATTTGACAATGATGAACATTTGTTATCTGCAGAAAAAAACGTCACTCTTCGTGTGATATAGATTAACTATATTAAATTATATAAGTATAAAGGACTAAGAGGCGTTTTTGCAGCCTACCATTTAAAATGCCTTATTTTAAAGGTGACCTATATGCAAAAATAACTTGTATAGGTGTTTGAACAGTTATGTGGCCGCCGTGTGTGAAAACAGCCACAGCTTATAACTGAGTAAAATCCAACCACTCGTTTTTTAATCCCTAATAAATCATAAATGTCTCTCCAACGAGCGGTTCCAGATTTCTCCCTATATATGTTATACTAGGGAAAGTCCCACCCATTTGTGACGCTCTCTGCCCTATTAGCATAGACCCCACCCTGAGTGAGATGTAGCAGTTCACCATTACTGTTTTCTTGCTGTAGCTGCTGGAGATACAATGTCAGCGCCACTGTTTGTGCTGGGGACGTCCCCTTACAGCAAAGTAAGCATACGGCATCATATTTTGGTTTTCCACGGAGCTTCTTTGCTCTCTGTAAGGCTAATGTTGCTAAAGCTACCATTGTCCCTGCTTGATTTTACTGATGCTGCCTTCACGTGCTACCAGAATGATTGTAAATAGGAATGTGGTAGTTAAAATTACATATTAAAGCAATGTGAAGTCGACCGCTTGATTTTGTCGAGCTCATAATGTGATAGCACACGAAGGCACCATGAGTCCAGCTATGTCATTATTTTTAACGCGCCATGCTCCCGTCTGTGTAACTCAAATGTGCATTTACTATGCACAGTACTCTCAGATTGCGTGATGTTTTCCTGTTTTGTTGTTGTCGGTATGCAGGAGAATGAGCTCTTGAAGGTCCGCCCTCTTCTGAAAAGGCAGGCGGGAGCACCAGCTCATTTGCATGTAAAGGGACAAACACAAAAACAGCGCATTTAGGCTCATACCCTAAAAGTGGCCATTTCAACAAGCTATACAAAAATTATCTGTGGGGTATTTTGAGCTAAAATTCACATACACACTCTAGTGACATCAAAGACTTATTTTACATCTTGCAAAATTTAAAAGGGGCTAACAGGGCACTTTTAAAATAGATTAAAATCAAGGCTGTATCAGTTACATGTGTGTTTTTGTGATATACTCTATAAAGTCAGAACGCACATCATTAAAACAACATGCCATATTATCGAAGGACTTATGGAGCAACACCAGACTGGAAATTGAGTGGAAAATGAAATCATCCGTGCTTGTGCGAGCACTTGTTTTCACATGAGTAAAGGTGTTTTTTTAGGAGTCTAACTTACTAACGCCAGACCACTGATTCGTCAAACCTGCTTTCTTGCAGTCTGTGTTCTTCTGACTTTAGTTTGTAGTAAGTAACGAATATGCTTCGGGGAAGTGTATTGGAGTAAAAGTATACATTTTAATTAGGAAATGTAAAAGTGAAAGTTGACAGAAATATAAAAACTCAAGCAAAGTACAGATTCTCCCAAAAAATACTTGGTACCACTGTTAGAATAAGATTGTCCTCTTTGACTTTATGGCAATCATTGATATGACATCTACAATCTGACATGTGTCTTGTACTTTTTTAGAGATTTCACATTTGGTCGGAAAGAAAAGTGCTTGTCCAGTCTTGCTGCTTATTATCAGTCAGACTCATTCAATCAACAACAGTTAATCAATATCGTCTGGAAAAGGACAAACAAGTTACATATGAAAGTATAGAGCAAATCTTGCCAAGCAAATGTAAACACAATTTGTAACATAAGCAGCACACAATACAATTAGTTACAAATCAGTTTTGTTGTAGGCAAGTAATGTCCGACTCTGAAACACATTTTGGGCCACAAACTGCATGTCTTAAAGTAATGTTCTGGGTTCAACACAACATGAGAATTCACAGCATAATGTCCCACAGAAAACTGTAAAAATATGAATAAATAAATAAAGTTATTTAATTGTACTATAAAGCTGTCTAAACCATCTGGGTCTACCATTCTAGAAAGATAAACATCTCCATTGAAGATCTCTATGTGAAATTAACTGGGTTTTACAATTTTACCTGGTCCTGACAAAAGTGGAAATAATAGACTATTTTACAAAGAAAAGGCTGGTAAATAATTATATCACAATAGTTTAATCCAAGCTAAACATTTTTAGCTTTTACATTAACTTTAAAAGTTTGATTCAAGTCTAAAGCAATAATTTGTCTTCCTAAAATGTAATGTAAACACTTTTGTCTGACAGAAATTGTACCAATTGTAGCTTGGTTTCATACAGCATGTAGAAACCTAACCCTGACTACAATTACCCCTGACGATTTGACACACAATGTGTATTTAATCATTCAAATATTTAGTTGCGCATTGTGTCTTCTTGGACAAAGCATGATTACGCAAAAATTCGTTGTTGTTTGATTACAACTGTGAATGTAAATGTACTTGCTGTGCTTTTGTATATTGAGAACCATTGTTTTTTGTGGTAACTGACATTAAGCCACAAATGTGGTCTCTAGATCTAAACTTGTATTGAAGAAGAAGGCCATAACAGTTTAAATTGGACAATATGGACTCATTAGGATTGTCTTACCTCCAAGTTAACGTTACTGCCATTGACTGTCTGCTTTTGACTGGGGCTTGAGCACTGCTTGGGCATTTGAAAGTAGTGGTTATTTATTCCATTTTGATGGCACTTCATAGGTTCACAGTATTTTTCCAGTGGAGAGACTGGAACATCTAAACACAAATCTGTCGAGGACACAGCCACCGGAACATAGTCACTTATTAAGGCTGTTGTTTTGCTAGGAGGCTCCAAAGAGTCATTTAGAATGGAACTAAAGACAGCGGGACAGGAGGGCGCGGGGTGTAAATTTGGGATGTGTTGGTGAGTGTTGGCCTGCTGGGCCTTGCTGGGTGTGGGTGAAGGCCTCCGCTGGCGCCCACTTAATGGTACACATGGGGTTCTGCGGGAGTAGTCATCATGTAGCTGACTGATAGGTAACAGAGGTATTCTGGGGGCGGGGCCTGGCGTGTTTTTACGCTTGACTGACAGGTCAGTTAAACTACCGACAAGTTTTTGCAGATGTCCACGTGTCCTCATGGGGCTTTGACGTCTACCTGAGTCATGTTCCTGCAAGTCAACCGATGAAGAACTGATGGTCCTCTGAAGAATTATAGTACTGGGGCATTCTGGGTTCTGTGGCTCAGCTGAGGTGACATTGTGTCTAAAATTACCCTTGAAGACATGGAGATTATCTGCACTCTTGCTTAGTCTTTTGAGAACATTGACATTTTCTTGAGTCTCAAGGTTCTTGCAAGGTATGATGGACTCCACAGTGTTGCTGGGGTCAGGCTCACTGGTAGTCGGGCTCTCTGTCTTAGCTATGTCAAGCAATGAGATCCGTCCTGTCCCATAAGCCTTGCGGATACTCTGAGAGAAATGGGAATTCCTCTTAAACCCACACACTTCCTCCTCACAGTCATCTTCATCCGAAACCGAAGATGTCTTTCCAGTTCGAGCCGTCCCATTTGACACTTTGTCAGTTTCCTGGATTTGATTGGTTGCAACCTCTCGTTTGGTTACTAAAAAACTACCGCCATGCTCAATCATCGAGGACAGATTTCTCTCCTGACCGGCTGCCATCGCATTGCTGCGGTTCTGGATTCCTTGGAGCACAGAAGTCTGCAGTTTTTTGAAAGAACCCATGACACGGAAACTAGCCAATCCAGACCAAGCCTGTGGCATGACTGGTGGTCCTCTGAGCGGGGCATTGTCCTCACATTTTGTCTGGGTGGGAAACAGACGCACATCCCTGGAGGGATACAGCTTGGCTTGGCCATTGGCAATCACGGGAACAGTCTGGGCCTGAGAATTCAGTCTGTTAAGCCGGTTCTCCTCAAAGCAAGGCTCAGACAGGACTGGTTGCATATGGACTGTACAACTAGACCTCAGACTTGGATTCATCAGCTGCTCATCTGTGAAAGGGTCACTCTGCAGGCCATTGTTGTGAGAGGAGCCCTGTGGGTCCGACGAAGGTGCCTGCAGAACCAGATTGAAGAAAGTTTAATCTCGTTGAACAAGCTGACAAATCTGCATCAGGTCTTGGAACAAAGAACACAAACCATGTGACGTGGAGTGAGACAATCAATGACCCACTGTTTTGTCTGAGAAAGATTTTAACTTTATACTTCAATGAAACAATACAACACCAGTATGATAACCATAACCTCGATAAGTCACAAGAACTTTCAACTATATCCTTATATTACCTGTTTGATTACTTGACCTGTGCAATTATAAAACTCAGCAAAGGTGAAGCAATTCACAGTGTTCTTATCCACCCACAAGTGTAAATTAAGCTTCAACGTTCCTCCTATGGATGAATAATGCCTTTATCTGGTAAATTGGAGGGTGTCAGTTAGTCGCATGAGAGCTTTGCTTTGCACTAAGTGCTGTAAAAATTTCCTGTAAAATATTTAAGCTATGCCTTTTTTCCTAAGAAAGAGAGGCCCCTCTACCAGGGCGTGGAACGTGGTTGCCTGGTGCGATGTTCGTTATGATGAAAGGCTTTTGTGAGCATGACTAAGCAATAAAAACCTCTAATCCATTGTGATTAATGCAATAAATTGCCCAATGTTTTCTAGCTATATTCTGAGTGAGGAGAGAGGGGTCCACTTTAGGAAGTTGAGCTGCTTTAACCCATTTTTTTGCCAAGTCAGAATAAACAGAGCATTTAATCAGATTGTTTAATCACAAATAAAATCACAAATTTTAAATATCAATATTTGTTTATAAAAGCCCACAAATTAAAATGACACATCAATTGTCAGTTCCTGAGGAAACTGAGAAAAATTTAATTAAATATATATTTACAGTGTAGATTAAATGTGATCCAGTCTTACCTCACTGAGATGATTCTCAAATCTCCAAACTTTTTCATGTAGTATCAAAGACTTGGACCTTTGACATTATGACCACTTTGTTTAACCATCAGAATTGCTTTTTAGTCTTCATTTGATCTTTGTTCAATCATTTAAAAGTTTTTTTTTTTACACGTATTGACTGAAATGTGTGTTTCTGCCATCTTTCTTTATGCCACATGGTTTAAGATTTTCTAATGCAAACATTAATATATTAAGTGTGGACTGTTCAAATACTTCTTGGGACCACTGTATTTAGATTAACCACGTATAAATTTTGACCTTTAGTCTAGCTGTGTGAGCATAGGTTGATTCTAGCTCAATTTTCAACTCAAATGCTGATCTCCATCACATCAAGACCTATACCCGTAAACACTCAGCTCCATCGAAGCATGAGGAAGAAGCTGCCACCTGACCTTTTTGTTTGAAAGAATGTAATTAACTCAACTTCCAAGTCACTCCTCAGTCTACTCACATGTCCAAAGTCTCTGAATTTAAAGCTGGACTTCTCTCCTACTCTTCCTCCTCTGCATCATCACTGTTGCCAAGTAAGAATTAAATAGAAGTCCAAACAACCTCTGTGCAGCTACCAGCTGGAGTCAGGCTCAAACTAAACTCCCTAAACAAGTACTCAGACAAACATAAACACAAGCATGACTACGGAAGCCACTAATAGACCTAAAACACACCTACAACTAATATGCACTGATGCAAGCATACTGAACACTGACATGAGCCAAGCACGCCTTTATGATGCATACAGACAGCAGTCAAAAACTATTTTACTCATTTTCCAGCTCCAGATGGAGGAGGAACAAGAATTTATGCTGCTTGATAAACACAACTTCCTTGTGCCAGAAACTAAAACTTCTTATTTAAGGGTTTTAACACAAGGAAGAAAATATTTTTTACCCACTGAGGCATTAAAACATACAGCTCCACGGTTAATTGAAATAAAACCAAAAATCACAATATGCCTTGGATATAGAAACAAAAGAGAAGCTTTAATGGCTCCCTATGGTTTTCTAAAATAAAAATGCACAAAATGAATTAAGACAGACATAATGTAACTT
Organism: Sinocyclocheilus anophthalmus; assembly: GCA_018155175.1. Lineage (NCBI taxonomy): Eukaryota > Metazoa > Chordata > Actinopteri > Cypriniformes > Cyprinidae > Sinocyclocheilus > Sinocyclocheilus anophthalmus. The sequence goes on along the minus strand of JADLZN010000372.1, from coordinate 23,767 downwards.
TTGTAATTTGAATTAGTTTTTCTTAGTCAGTTTTTACAGTGAAATATTACAACTGTGAGCCTGGAGCTTTAAAACAAAACACAAAATTTCTCAGAAAAATCAGTTCTTAAAGGGACATTCAATAAAAAAAATCTAATTTTGACATTATTTAGTCAACATCATGTCTTTCCAAAACTGTCAGACTTTCTTCGGAGGAAAACAAAAGAACATATTCTGCAACTGTCTTCGTGTTCTACTCGGTTGGCATGACGCTGTTTTGGACCAAATTAGGATTATTTTTTTTTTGAGTGAACTGTCCCTTTAAAATGAAGGTGGCAGCTGTGAAGGATGACTTTGTACAACACAAATAAAAACAGACAAGCCCAAAATGATGCTTCCTGACTAAGGAAATTCCTAAGAATAACCAACCACACCAGTTCTCTTAATCTGCCCATCAAGATGAGCAAGTCCTGCCATGCTGTCACATCACTATGGAATGAAGTCTATGCTTGCTTTATTTAAATAGTAGTAGGAAAATTACCAAAGCCACAATTGCAACAAGCTTTTTTTTTTTTACTCTTTCATTTTGGCTTACGATGGCAACACCGCCCTTTAGCCATCCAGACTTTCTGCTTTATTTATATCTTTGTTGATTATCTTACATTTATAGTCGGTGTTTGTAGTGAGAGTGAAAAGATTTCATTTGACTCACCCGATGATGATCCTTTCACTGGCTAAAAGATAGTTTCACAGTGAAAATGTTTAAAGATGCTAGATTTCCTCATCCCTCCGGACAAGATTACACTCACTCAGACCCACATGATAATGCGTGTAGCACCCCTCTCCCTGTCCTAATCGGATTATGAAGCTTTATCAGTCTGGACTAACATTAATATATCTGCATACTGTCAAATACGCTCTCACACACACACATAACCACATGTGTGTAGAGAGAGAGAGATGATGTTCACTGAAGCAATAACCTCTTAAATCAGTTTGGCGTATGTGATTTACTATTTTTGATCGGGTACTGATACCACCTACCATATTACGACCCAGTTCTCTTTTTGTCAGTGAGAACAAGAAGCACAGTTAGGAGGCAGACACACCCAGCCTGCTTCAGGCATTGGAAGCGTCAAGTAATGCTACATTTGACCCCCCATTCATCTCACCTGTCTCATAACCTGCATTTGTCTACTCCAAGTCCACTGGTGGAAAACATGTCAAGGAAGTGCATGTCCATACAGATGTGAAAAAAAGGTCAGATCTTTCACTAAACATGTGGAACAAGAAGTTGGTTTTAAAGGGATAGTTCACCCAAAAATGAAAATTCTGTCATCATTGACTCACCCTCAAGTTGTTCCTAGCATGTATGACTTAATTTATTCTTTTGAGCACAAAAGATGATGTTTTGAAGAATGCTGTTAACCAAACAGTTAAGGTAGCCATTGAGGTATGGAGAAAGAAAAAAAAACTGTGGAAGTCAATGGCTACCATCAATTTGGTACTACATTACAAGTATTTCTTGTGTCAGCAGAGAAAGAAGGTTTGGAACAACTTGAAGGTGAGTAAATAATGGCAGAATATTATTTTTGAGTGAACTATCCCTTTAAAGAGACAGTGCACAAAAAACATTTTCATAATTTATTTACACTTATGTCATTCCAAATCTGTGTAACTTTTTTTATTCAATGGAACACAACAGGAGAAAATCTGCATGCTATAAATAATAATAATAATAATGTGAAGACAATTATTCAGTTTATTCAGTATTCAGTAATATTATAGATTTAACTGCACTAGCACTATTGGATGAGAATACATTTGAACTGAATTGAGCTGGATATTGACAACTTTGCAACATTAACACTGTAATTGAACTGAACTAAATAAAAAAAAAAAATTGAGCTTAATAATGACACTATTTCCTTTTGTAGAGCTGCTTTACAGCTGAAATTTAATGTTTTAAAATTGATTATTTTACAACATTAACACTTTTTTTGGTTTATTAATGTGAGGCTGCTTTGAAACTATTTGTATTGCAAAAAGCGCTATATAAATAAATGCGACTTAGTAACTCTTTTCAGTGCAATTACAATGAATGGGGACTGAAGATTTTAAAAGGCTTCAAAAAGGTTGCAAAAGTATCATAAAAGTAGTTCATATTACTTGTCCACCATATTACAGGTTTCTCAAGTCATTCAATAGCTTTCTGTAAGCAACAGGCTTAAAGTTAGTCAGTGATAATTTTCACCTTTAGAGGGCTGTGAACCATTGCGACTGGATTGTTGAATCAGTAAGTTGAACTCAAGAATGGGATCAGTCCGGTTTGCGAACAATTCATTCAGACAAGTTTTGGGAGTTGAATCAACTGCGATTCATTAAAAAGATCCGACTCAAAAGAATGATTTGTTCAGAGTATCGCTGCTTCTCTCATGAACGCTCATGAACTTACCAAGGAGAGCTATAGGGCAGCTGTCAGTCTTTTCATTTCTGCCTGTTTTTCACACAAAAGTTATTGTATTATTTAAGAAGACTTGTATAGCGCAAAAGTCATGTGAACCACTTTTATGATATGTTTATAGTGGTGTTTTTTTGTCATTTTGGAGCCAGTTCTCATTCACCTTTATTACATATAAAAAACAGCAGCCAGAATATTTCTCAAAAATTAACTTTTTTCCACAGAAGGAAGTCAGTGAAATGACATGTGGGCGAGTAAATAATGAAATTGTGTGTGTGTGTGTGTGTGTGAGAGAGAGAGAACTTGTCCCTTTTAGCTATAGGCTATGCATGCATAGAATTCAAATAATTGTTTATGGCATAATATGACTTTCAAACATAAGCACATTCAAAACAAATGCTTTCTACTGACAAAACAACATTAAACACTTTAACACATCAATGCATTTGTGCGCTATCAGGGAGTAAGATCGTTGAGAAGAGGGTGGGAAGTGAGATTTAGCCTTAATTTATGGCAGCCATAGATTAGGAGGCACCCAGTGAGGCATTAAAGTTCCTTGTGCGGGTCTTGTAATAACGCAGACGCTCTCATTATGTGTGGAGGAGTGCATTCCAGTGCCTGTGTGTCAATGTTTTACAGCAAGGCAATTGTTTAGAGAAGCGAAAGTGCTGGGCATAGTACTTTTAACCAGCTGTTACCATGAATTAGAAATTATGATTGCACTGACATTCTTTTTCTAGCATGTTTAATTTATCTGTCATAAATTATGATGCCAACAGCAGCACATGGCTTGCATATGACAAACATGTGGCAGACTTTAGACATTATATTAAAGCATGAGAAATGAGTCACTTACAAATCTAAATGTAATCTAATTTTTAAAAATCTTGAATGCATTTACAATAGAGCTTCTCACAGTGGATTTCAAGCACCCCCACTGTCAAAGACAATGTTAGAAGGCCCCCCACGTAGGCTAAAATACTTTAATTCTGGTGCTTTAGCTGTAATGATGAGAAAGCTGCTTGTTTTCAAACGATTAACATAATTAACCTTGATTACTTCCGTAATTCCTGAAGTCTCACGAATTGTATGTTCCCACACTTTCTTATATATGAATTTTTCTAGTTGTTAGTGGATTATTGGATAAGGATTTTATATTAAACTATAATATAAATTATAATTAATATCTGATATATTAAGTTCTCATTTGATAAAATATTTTAGAGATTATATAAATAGAAAAACTTATATTATTGACATTTTAATGACTTTTACATGGCTTTTTCTTTTCACCATCATTATTTTGCCAAGCCTTGAAATCAATCTTATAAAATTTGCTCTGAACACAGATAAAATAAAAGATCGTGCAATGGTATCCCTTTAACATTTTTCACTCTTTAATATAATATATATATAATATATATATATATATATAATAATATATAATAATAGTCACTTTACAGCACACTTGGCGGTTTCTGCTAAAATAAATAATAATACTGAAGTTTTCTGGTCTTTACTGGTCTCCTAGTCTGGTCAAGCTGGTTTTAGAGAGGTTTAAAGTAGCTGACCCACCAGTTAACATCAGCTTGGCCAGACCGTGAGACCAGCTAAACCAGTTAAGAACATCAAACCATTGTAGCCTGGTTTAAGTCGTTGTTGTGTTTTCAGCTGAGTTTTTTAGTCCACCTAGTGGGCCGCTGGCCCCCCAGCACTTAATGAATTTGCCTAATAAAATCAAAAGTGTGCATATTTTTTTGGTAGTAGCTGTTCGATAAATGCTATGACTCACTCAAGGCTGTGCTTTATTTTCAATATAGTCATGGCTGAAAGGACTGAAGGCACTCTGCTGAGCATTGTGCGTATCACTGAACTTAATTTGATTATAATCACAATATAGTACAGCCTCTTACACTTTATTGCTCAATTAAAGTAGGCTAACAGATTCAATTCAGACTGGAATTCTTTGACCTTGATATATAGGCAATATCTGTAGTCATTCTTTGTACCAAAATTGTCAATATTGCATTGTTTCCAACCATAATTGACAAACGTAAAGTCATAACGATGATCAACTTAAGATGTATGATTTAGAATCATCTACGATCCAATTATGAGCTACGTGAGGGGTATCACAATGATTGCAATCAATGCAAATGCAGACCGCTTTTTCTTATTAAGGGGAAAAAAATCCCACAGTGCATTTTAGCCCATTTCATTAGAAGCAAAAACACCCAGGCTTTAGCATGACTATAGTGTCGCAGGAGCTATGTCCCGTTGAAAAATATGCTGTAGGAATGCATAAACACCTTTCTGCAGAATCGGATGTCAGCATCCTGGCACAAAAGAGAAAGGAATAGTTGAGAGAGCTTTCACACTGTATTTGATTGGGAATTGAGGAGAGCATTGCATGATTCATAACTGAAGCAAAGTTTTGAATGTTGTGTATGATGTGTACTGGCCAAACCAAATGCACTTGTGAGCTGGTTTTAAATCTAGGGCAAGTATACTATCAATCCTTCACTTAGTACATCTTCAGAGTTTTTATTTTAATTTTTACCATCCCTCGGACACTCTTTGACAAACCACAGTAAAGAACTTCATCTTCATGAACGCAAGAATAGACCTTAAAACATTTTGTTCAGTTTGTGACAATTGCTAGGATGAAACAAGGAAAGGCTTGTCAAAAAGCCTCTTCAGGGCTCCAGTCTGTGACCAAATGGTCACATTTTGTGACCTTGTTTTCTGCTGATGCTACTAAATTTAAACCCATGTTGATCTTGTGACACTACTGACTAAGTTTACATGGACATCAGTAATCTAATTATTTACCTTATTCTAAATAAGCCAATATTATGATTATGGTGTTTACATTGTTGCTTTTAGAATATTCCTTTCATGTTCCTGTTTTACATAGATCGATTAATGGCACACGTAATTACGTCCCCACGTGACGCCATCCGACTTCCCCTCCGGAATTTCACGTATAAACTAGGGATGCTCCGATCTGCCTTTTTCGCCTCCGATACCGATTCCGATAACTAGGGTTCGGTATTGGCCGATATCGATCCGATACAGTGAAGTTTTTTTCCCCCATTTAAATAAATGTAGAATTAATATATCTCTGTGTGTGGTACTGATAATCATTCTTTCACAATCTACTAGATACAGACTACTTCATTATAAAGAAAAATAAAATAAACAATAAATATGAAAAAATATAGGCCTATGTATATTAATAATCTATGATAAAAATGTATCATAAACTAGGTTAGCGGATAATTCGGCAGCAAAAATTATTCTAGAAAAATCACACAATAATTTTAGAAATCCAAACATTTAGTGAAAAAACAATATTTTTTCGGGAACAAATAAAAGTGCACTAAATATGGTAAAATGTTACACATTGCTATTTGTATTATAACATCCATTCATTAAAAACATTCACATCCCGCTACGGACACTTGGGGCAATTGAATCGCCATTGGGCTAGTCATTTTTTTGTTCTCGCCAGCTTAAATACTCTAGATATATATATATAATATATATATAATATCTATATATTACAGTGGGGTAAGGAAGTATCAGATTCCCCCATTAAATTTTTCACTCCTTTGGTTCTTGCAGCCATTTGCTGAAATCATTTAAGTTATTTTTTTTTTCTCATTTATGTACACACAGCACCCCATATTGAACGAAAAACACAGAATTGTTGACATTTTTGCAGATTTAGTAAAAAAGAAAAACTGAAATATCACATGGTCCTAAGTATTCAACCCTTTGCTGTGACACTCATATATTAACTCAGGTGCTGTCCATTTCTTCTGATCACCTTGAGATGGTTCTACACCTTCATTTGAGTCCAGCTGTGGTTGATTATACAGATTGGACTTGATTAGGAAAACCACACACCTGTCTATATAAGACCGTACAGCTCACAGTGCATGTCAGAGCAAATGAGATTTATGAGGTCAAAGGAACTGCCTGAAGATCTCAGAGACAGAATTGTGGCAAGGCACAGATCTGGCCAAGGTTACAAAAACTTTCTGCTGCACTTAAGGTTCCTAAGAGCAAAGTGGCCTCCATAATCCTTAAATGGAAGATGTTGGGGACGACCAGAACCCTTCCTAGATCTGGCCGTCTGGCCAAACTGAGCTATCGTGGGAGAAAAGCCTTGGTGAGAGAGGTAAAGAATAACCCAAAGATCCCTGTGGCTGAGCTCCAGAGATGCAGTCGGGAGATGGGAGAAGTTGTAGAAAGTCAACCATCACTGCAGTCCTCCACCAGTCGGGGCTTTATGGCATAGTGGCCCGACGGAAGCCTCTCCTCAGTGCCAGACACATGAAAGCCCGCATGGAGTTTTGCTAAAAAACACCTGAAGGACTCCAAGATGGTGAGAAATAGATTCTCTGGTCTGATGAGACCAAGATAGAACTTTTTGGCCTTAATTCTAGCGGTATGTGTGGAGAAAACCAGGCACTCTTCATCACCTGTCCAATACAGTCCCAACATTGAAGTATGGTGGTGGCAGCATCATGCTGTGGAGGGTGTTTTTCAGCTGCAGGGACAGGAGGGCTACGGGGTGTGTGGGGGTGTTGCAATCGAGGGAAAGATGAATGCTGTCAAGTACAGGGATATCCTGGACGAAACCTTCTCCAGAGTGCTCAGGACCACAGACTGGGCCGAAGGTTTACCTTCCAACAAGACAATGACCCTAAGCACATAGCTAAAATAACGAAGGAGTGTCTTCACAACAACTCTGTGACTGTTCTTTTATGGCCCAGCCAGAGCCCTGACTTAACCCAATTGAGCATCTCTGGAGAAACCTAAAAATGGCTGTCCACCAACGTTTACCACCAACCTGACAGAACTGGAGAGGATCAGCAAGGAGGAATGGCAGAGGATCCCCAAAAAAAACTTGTTGCATCTTTCCCAAAAAAGACTCATGGCTGTATTAGATAAAAAGGGTGCTTCTAACTAAATACTGATTCAAGGGTCTGAATACTTAGTACCATTTGATATTTCAGTTTTTCTTTTTAATAAATCTGCAAAAATGTCAAAAATTCTGTGTGTTTTCTGTCAATATGGGGTGCTTGGTGTACATTAATGAGGAAAAAAATTACTTAAATGATTTTAGCAAATGGCTGCAATATAACAAAGAGTTAAAAATTTAAGGGGGTCTGAATACTTTCCGTACCCAGTTTTTTTTTTTTTTTTTTTTTTTTTTGTTGGGGTTTTTTTTTATTAATTGTTTTTTTTTTTTTTTGTGGGGGGTATACAAAAAATATATAAAAACCATGACTTAGGACTGGTCGGGTGCTTTTTTTTTTTGGGTCTTCGTGTGTCCCCTGTAAAAAATTGAAGGAAAAAACACTCAACAATAATACGAAAGATATTAGTTATAAGATATTATTATTATGATATGAATTCTATTAATAAGAACAATATAAAACGCACTAAGGTTTAATGAGCTACTGGATTCATGAATATCAATCAGGTTGAGTGCGTTCGCTCGAACTGATTTGCTGAAATCAAAACAGGGACATAATAGGTGAGCACCAGCCAATGAGTCGTTTGCTCATTAGTTCCGCCCACTACCGGAAAACCCGGCATTTCTTAAAAGCTGAAGAATTCCAAAGGAACTCCGTTATTTTGACAGGAAAATAAAACAAAGAATATCGTTTACATGTATCACATCAATTCTGCATATTATGTAAGACTCTCTCGCTCTCTCTCTCTCACTTTGCGCGTGTGAGAGAAAGCGACGGCGAGTCGTGCGCTTTCACACTAGAGTTTACAGTACGTCAAATAAAGGTGCGCTGCGCATCCATTGAGATGAAATGATACCTAGCACAGATCGCTTGACGGAGACTGAAACTCTGAAGCACTCAGTCAGAGTGTTCTGTGAGTGAAAATATATCTGTGCTAAACTTATACTCAGCCTCCAACTCACACACTGGCGAGTAAAATCTAAGAATTTATTAGCCATTGGCTAATATTAGACCTCATTTAGTCGCCCAGAGTGAAGATTTAGTCGCATATGCGAGTGATTTACTCGCAATGTAGAGGGTTGATTCATATATATGTTTAAGTATATACTATAAAATTGAAATGCATTTCTTTTGAATGTATAGCATATTTTTTTAATAAGGCAACAACATATGATAGATACGATAGGACAACACAAATACAGTGCAGCACGAACTGTTTACTTATACAGTCTATGAGCACGAAGCACTTACAATGTGCGCATCCAGTGTGCAGAATGATGCGCTTGAAGCAACATGGAGTCACAGCCTGACGCCGTGTTGCTTCAAGTGCATCATTCTGCACACCGGATTCGCACATTGAAGCGATTCGTGTTTTGTTCTCACAGACATCCGGTAGCAAGTAACAAAACATTAAATTCCGGCAAGAAGATAAAGTCCTTTTTTCAAAATCATAGACATGTATTTACAAAACAAGTATAATGGGAACACAGAATGATATTGGAGAGAGCTTTACCGAGCTGACTGCTATAACCGAACGCGACCTTAGCTATCATATTGCTTCGGAAGTAAACACGACTAAATTCGCACAAGCGAAAAAAAATTCTCGTATTTGGATCGGTTCTCTCTGACCGATACCCGATCTGAGAAAAATTGCACTATCGGAGCCGATACCCGATATGATATCGGATCGGCGCATCCCTAGTTAAACAGATAGTTCGTCTTCGTTATGATGCCATGTACAGTTTTGGGTGTTTCGTTTTTAATTTTATGAAAGCTTCAAGTGCAGATAATTATTTGTACGTGCATACAGACGATGGTGGTGTTGAAGCTCTTTTATTTGCCGTTAAACGGTTGAGCACTGCCGTGTGTGTAATCTGTCGCAAAATGCGGCGAAAAGTCCTACACGACGGTAATAATGTGATTAAGGTGTTTACGTGTCTATTCTGCACTTCAGTAATGCGACTAAAGTAGGAGTACTCCACATGTCTTAATTCGATTTCGTTTTAATTCGAATATGACTTTAGCCGGATTAAGTTAATCAAAAATCTCTGTTTACATGGTAAATTCTTAATCAGAGTATTGTCTTAATCGTATTAAAATCTGAATATTTTTGTCCATGTAAACGTACTGAGTGTCTGCACAGTGCTGCTAGACTATAAGCAACATTTGAATTCACCGCAGATGCATAGTTTGCAGCCGAGATTTAGCTTCCACTTCTGCAACAGAATTCTATGTATAACAGATCAAACAGCGGCTGACATAGAAACAGAAGTAATTAAGATAACTATACCATGCGTTGTGGCATTATTTCAGGGTGTTGTTCAATGACTTTTCATTTTGAGGTATTCACATAAAAAAAAAAAAACACACTGTTTCTAGCACTTTAAAGCTCTAAAATGATCCAATTTGAATATTTTTTTTTTAAAATGTATGGGATGACCAAAATATACTGTGGTGAACAAACACATATGTAAAATTAAAAAATACATCAAATCACCATTATAACCAGTAGATGGCAGCAAAGGAGCACTTATTGGCTTATTAGTCATTCATTTCCACTTTTTGCTTTATATTTTGAAATTATAAAATCACTATTAAAATATCAAATCATCAAGAAATCAGATTTTGTCAGAGTTTTGCACTTTTTTGTGTCACAAAGTTCCTTGAAAAACTAACTTTTCTTCAATTTGCGACTGAATCACATAAAGCAAGTAAAGAGCGCTCCTTTTATAATCACTGAAGTTTTTGGTCCGTGCAGTATAATACTGTAGAATAATGGTAGAAGAATAATGGTACATTTAATTTTAATACGATTAGAATATGTATATATTTTCTATATAAAAATTTGATTTTGCTTGTTACTGTTAATAAAAGTAAATTTTGTATGCTTCCCAACTCAAGCTCAGTGCTTTACTGTCAGATGTGCATTACCAAGAAATAAACGTGTAATATTATTAGTAACTGCACTTATTAATGCAAAGCAATAGTAATTTTATGATTCAATTATCTTTATTTTTTATAAAAATGTGCCTCAGCACTACCAAAGTCTGGAGACCTGCTCTTAATCTTTATGACAGTGATTAACATGAAGGAAAAAAGGCCATTTTGATCTGGTTTGGTGTGCGTCTGGGCTGTAGAAAATGGAAAAGTGTTTCAGTCACTTTCATTCACCAGCGCTGAAGATCTATTTTGAGAACAAGCACTGCAGCATATATTCAGGCAGTTAGGCTATCATAAGTCTTCCCGCTGGGACTCGGTCATCCTGTCTCACAGATAAAGCTTTGTTTCCTCTTGCTATCAAACCCCCCCCCCCCCCCCCCCCCCCCCCCCCCCCCCCCCCCCCCCCCCCCCCCCCCCCCCCCCCCCCCCCCCCCCACCTCTGAGAGCTATGTAGGAGAGATCAATTGCTGTTTAGAAACCAACAAAAAGGTTATTGCATTTAGACCAGTTTTTTATATGAATAATTAATTATTTAATGTTTCAGACATTTGTCTGACTTGTGTGTTGTGACTTGATAGATACTTGAGCAGCCTTTTTTGACTTGTCAGTAAGCAACCACCCAAAACACCCTAGCAACTGCATAGCAACATGATGAAAACATTCACATCACTTTATCAGCCGTATAGCAATGCCCTGGAAAGCCAGCATTGTGCAACATAGCATTGTGATGGTGGTTTTTACAGGAAAAAGCTCACTCATATGTTCTTTATTCTTCACATGTTATATATATAATATATATAGATATTATATATATAGTGCTCATGGTTCCTTTCCTTATGGCCCCCCCCCCCTTTTTTTTTTGGCAAATCTACAGGATGATTCATGGAGGGTCAACTTCTGAATGGTTTAGCTGGTCCTACCATTATGAGTGCCGGTCCTTTGCTCTCTACTACTTGGTTTGCTCCTGATCAGAGAGCTACAGCCACGGCTGTTGCATCGCTTATCAGCTACCTGGGGTCAGCCTGCGCCTTTCTGATTGGTCCGTTGGCTGTCCCTGCACCCAATGGCACTGTGGGAAGCACCATCTACTGGAACCAAAACCACATAGGAGACAGGATACAGTTTGTTCTTTATGCAGGTACGGTATTGTCTGCTGGCAATCCAGCAACAGCATTCATTCTGAATCAATATTGTATTATTTGAAGCATTTGCCATACAGAAAAGCAATCACAAGAAAGCCATCCATGGTGGCTGTCCAAATACCACAATCAAACGTCTTAACATGGTTTGCGTTTATCTTGCTATAAAGATTGCCTCACATTGTTCTGCTTAACTGATTCAGAAAATTAAAACATTTTGAGAGAGAGAAAGAAATCTTGACAGTAATAGATTGATACTCTGCCTCTGTTTAAGTTGAAAGATGTTGCCGTTACTTTCGCACACAGAAAATACATTGATTTGCTAGTAGTTTAGAGGTCATTGGGATACTTACTGCAACACTGGGCATCAAGATGTAGCCACAGCACCGGGATTTTGACACGCATCTTTAGATTGACATCTTGGAAGAGATGCAAAGATTTGTCCAGTCTAGTAAAACCATTAGAGAAGGGCCAAGTCTTTAGGGATGGGCGGTATAACAGTATACACTTTGTGACAGTAAAATCTGGCAACTAGGCCTAGTAGATATTTTACTATACTATTTACAGCTTTTAAACAGCACTGAAGGAGTTCCCACTGATGCCACTGTTCATGTTTTGTGCTCATAAAGTTCTAATTAAGGAGAGAAAAAAATAAAATGAAATGAAGTCCCTTTCATTTGTAAAGTATTTCATTCAATGTAGCATTCTACAACATGATTAATTAATAATAAATTATTAATTCATATAAAATCATTCATATAACATTTATTTGAAATTCCATCAACTACACAACCATTACACGGTTTGTTTTTTTTATGTTTTTGAAAGAAATCTCTTGCTGTATGCTCACTAAGGCTGCATTTATTTGATCAAAACACAGTAAAAACATTACAATATTTCACCATTTATTAAAATAACAACACTTACAGTATGTTATATTTTTAAAATGTAATTTATTCCTGTGTATAAAGCTAAAATTTTCAGCACCATTACTCAAGTCTTCAGTGTATACATGAGCCTTGAAATGTATCTAATATGCTGATTTTGTGCTCAAGAAATATTTCTTTTTATAATCAATATTGTTTATTTTGCTGAACAGTTCAGTTGTGCAGCTCAGTGTTTTTGTGAAAAAGAACAGCATTTATTTGAAACAAAAATCTTTAGTAACATTAGAAAGTATTCGGTCACTTTCTGATCCATTTTAATGTGTCCTTGCTAAATAAAAGTATGAATATGTCATTAAATCGTTCAAAACCTTTGAGCATTAGTGTATATCTTGATGTATACCAAAAACCCCAGACCCCCCCCCTTATCGGGATATAAAATTATTCATTTATGATATAAGATTTGTCATATCACCCACCTGTACCCATTCCAGCTTGATAAGTCTGTATTTTATGAGAGAAAAGGCAGATTTATAGAAATGATATTGTAAAAATTAACTAGCTGAAAACAAAATGGGATCTGTCCAAGGAAACTGCACATATTTTATCATGTGGACAATGCCCAGACACTAAATTTAGGAACTCAACCCGAAGACTGTGCTGGCAGTGGCAGTGCCAGTGCATCCGGTTTTGAGATACTGTGTGCCAGCAGGTTTTTTTGGTGCTTGGCTGCAGCAATGCTTAATTATCAACTTGGTAGCACTGTCACAAATTCCAGCACTGGATGAGCACATTTGAAATCAGGAGCTTTTTGTGGACTAGGGTTAATGAGCTGATCGGTTGTTTCATTGTGCATTTCCTCCCTCTACAGGATTGTAATAAATCTGCTAGACTCATGGTTAACTCTAGATTAATGTGAGCCATCTAATGTCCGTTAATGATGTTGGTTTGGATACCGCTCTCTCTCTCTCATTAATTTGAATTTAGTATCTGAAAATTGCAGTGAAATGCCAGACGTGTTAAGCTCTTTTTCTAATTAACAGGGATAGATTAAGTCTGAACCCGTAAAATCTTTGTGAGATTTGATGTTGACACCAAGGCTGCATGATAAATGTTGTGTGTTTTTGTGAACTTGCAGAGGTTGGGATGATTGCAGCACTTTTCGTGGCTGTGCTGTTGTACTTCCCCTCCAGGCCACCCATCCCTCCCAGCGTGGCAGCGGCTAGCCAACGTCTCAGCTACAGGAACAGCATCTGCAGGCTGCTGAGGTAAAACAACAGTCCTCCCTTACCAGACTGCTCTAAATGTTTTGAACAGAGAAAGAAGGAATGGAGGTTAGCAAAGTAGGAATAGTTAAATTGAACATAAAAGTTCTAAGAAAAAAACATAGATATCTAACAGTTATTTTCCATACAGTAACAGTGGATGATCACAGCTGTCAAGCCCCAAAAAGGCCAGAAAGAACCATACAAGTTGTCCATATGGCTTAGCTTGGCCCAAAAATGAAAACTCTCTCATCATTTACTCACCCTCAAGTAATCCAAGATGTATATGGTTTTCGTTTTATCTGTAGTACACAAATAGAGATTTTTAGGAAAATAATCAGTCTCATATAATATAAGTTAATGGTCCCTCAAAGCTGACACAAATCACAAAACACAAACAACAGTAATCCATACGACCCCAGTTGATTATTCAATGTCTTCTGAAGTGAAACAATACATGTGTATGAAAAAAAAAATAAAATTCAAATATGCTACTTTTTAAAAAGTTTGGGTAGTAAAAATTAAAGGGGTCATATGATGCGTTTTCCATTTTTCCTTTCTCTTTGGAGTGGTTACAAGCTCTTGGTGCCATAACAGACGATCTGTAAAGGTTGCAAAGAATAATTCTTTATAAAATTCAGATTCAACCACGCCGACCTAAAATGGCTACGTCACTGTCACGATGTGGGAAGATTTGCATAACGCCGCCCAAATGTTCACGCAAAGAAGAAGGGTAACTTTTATTCTCGCTGTAGTATTGTTGCTGCCGCGCCATGTCGTGAAGGCGCTGGTGTGTTTCGTTTGTGAAAGCGAAACTACTTAGTTTGACCTTCCAAAAAAAAAAAAGGGAACCGAAAAAAAAAAAAATTAGCCGCTTTGTCATGCCTGGAGCTGATCCGTGCTGGTCACTGAGGAAATACATCAACTTCGAGCTGTGGATCGCCGGATCGTCTTTCACCGTGGACGAAGCGGAGTCCAGCCTGGGGTCGTCACATGTGGTTGCCGCAATCCCTCCGGACTCTCCTTCGTCGAATCCACCGGCCGCCGCTCACTCAAGCCCACGGCCTCCACTCACTCAAGCCCACCGACCTCCGCTCACTCTAGCCCCTGGCCTCTGCTCACTCTAGGCCTCCGGCTGCCACTCACTCAAGCCCGCCGTGTGTGACGCTGTGTTTCATTGTGAAAGCAAAACTACTTTGTTTGGCCTTCCAAAAGAGGACACAACGAAATCAGTGGTTAAGTTGTATTTACAAAAATGTTCCAGAACAGTTCAACCCAAATAATCCGATGTGTCCAGCGCATTTTATGGAGGACTGTTTCCTGAACCTGGGAGAGTAGACTACAATGCCGGCTGTTCTGACTCACAGACTATAAGTAAGTTTTTTATGTTTAAAGATTTTGCCACTGACGATTCAAACACGAGTTTTGAGCAGTGTAGAGTAGCACTTGTTGTTTGTCATTTCTCTGATCACAAATGCAGACATGGTTTTATGTTTACGCGGCGCGATGCAATGCATAGCATAAAAAGACAGTATAAGTCATTATAATCTGTAATTATGTCCCCACTGGATTCAACAAATGCCTCGTTTATGATGGGTTTTCATGTTTTTGAATTGTCGCTCTGTACTGACGGCATCATCACAGTATGGTAGGGGCGTAACATTTCCGTCACACACTTGAGGTATTCGGCCAATCAACCACTGGATAGCTGGCCAATCAGAGCACACCTCGCTTTTCAGACCGATGAGCTTTGTAAAAATCGACACGTTTCAGAAAAGCGGGGCATAGAGGAGAAACAATAATGTACAGTATGTGGAAAATAATGTGTTTTTTTTAACCTTAAACTGCATAAACACATTTCATTACACCAAATACACAAAATAATGTTTTTTTTTTTAGCAATGTCATATGACCCCTTTAAATGTTTTTGATTTTGTTTTTTAGTGGCACATTTCCTTTTTGGTGCTTGAATCACTAACTGTTGAATAGAAAAGAGCAATTCTGCTAAATATCTGCTTTTGTGTTCTACTGAAGACACATTATCCATCTGATTAATCAAACTGATTCGGAACGGCATAGGAATGAATAGATGATAACAAATATCTCCTGTCCCTTTAAATTCAAGTGCAATGATTGAAATCAAACCTTGAAAAGACTTGAGCACGACACATATTCTAGTTAAAAAAATTATTTATAATGAGAAGATCAGTGTTCTTCATTGGCATTCACAAGAGATTTTGCATTGGGTACATTGGACACAACAATGGACATATGTTATTTTAGGCCTTTTGTAACTTCCACATTCTGTATCCCTGATCTCAGCACGGTCTCTGAAATTTTATCATTGCTTTTACAAAAGAGAATCTTAATGAACAGGGTCTTGTCATTTTGCCACTCACCATATGCTGCGGTTGCCATTTAATACACATCAAAGAAGAGATCTTCTCTCTGCAGATTAATTACCAAGCCTTATGATGGCACATGCTGACCATCCTTAATAAATAGAACATCTTGATCTGTACATTTAATAACCAAGTGAAGTCCACAAAGGCCAGTGTGACCACAGTGGCACATTTTTACAGCTAGTCAGAATTCTCTTGATGTAGTTGCACCTGCAACGCTTGGGGTAGTTGCGATATTCACAGATCAAAGGAAGCCAGCCCTGCTTTGAATGCATTCTCACATCAACACTAGAGGAATTGGCTGAAATCTGTGGACTGGAAAAGACTGTTGGGCTTCCACTATTGTAGAGAGTCTGCAGTTCGACCCCCTCTGAGGAACGCCAGAACTTTCCCACTCAGAGCTGAAAGCAAAAAGAAGAACACAAATGAATGGACGAAGTCACCCCATTGGGACTGTAATGCTGTCTGGAGTCCCACCGATAGGCAGAATTCCAGTAGCCGTCTCACATTTGTATCTCAATGGAGCAGTGGATTGGTAGAGCTTTGTAAAACAGCTAGCCTCCAGGGACAGGCAGACAGTACATTAGATGCCGACTGGGGTCGTGTGATCATGATTGCATTTCACCACCAGTCTCTAAACTCCCAAGTCCTTGGCTCACCTTACTTGGTGAAACTTCTAAGTTTTTGAGCCTGATTTGTTTGTCGCAGAGAGCATCATTATGTCATTGTTCCTTTACGGGAACCATCATCCAGTGTTTGATTACTGTGCTAACAGTGAAGATTGAATAGTATTAGTATTGATGGCCTCTGTGTTAAAAATGGCCATGGATTGCAAAATCCTCATCTTGGGGTATTAGATCCCAACAGGGCCTGCCAAGGACAAATGGCACTTAGCTGATTATTGTTCTGGTTTGATGGCTCCTCCAAATTTGTCAAAAGAAGGGAAAAAAGGCTTTCTAATATCCCATAATCTAAATAAGCTCTTGGTGGGGAAAAAAGTGCATAGATATTGATCTCCTCCAGCTGTGAGGTTAATGAAATGGGTACAATTTGGAGAAAGGGTCCACCATCAACGCCTTCTTTTGCTTTTGCCCTCTTCACGGCCGCTGTAAAACCTACTGAAAGCATGCTTGGCTTTCACACTTTCCTGTTAATAGACTGGATGTAGATGGTAGAAGTTCCTTCACACCCAAGTGATTCATACCTGGAGGTAATTATGAGTAGCATGATATCAAATTTTCTACAAGAAACTATGGGTGCATTAATTTGACATCCCATTCATTTGTGAACTTACAATTTGCATCTTTACCTCCTTTCTTTGTCACTTTTTTTAAGCTGATTTTTAAAAGCAGCCTTTTTAAAGCAGCTCGCAGTATCTCAGTAGAGCTGCAATTGACAGTGCAAGAACTGATTTTGTGTGAAGTTTTAAAATCTAAAGCATCAAAAACTTTATTAAAGGTGTCATATGATGCTATTTCAATTTTTCCTTTCTCTTTGGAGTGTTACAAGCTCCTGGTGCATAAAGAAGATCTGTAAAGTTGCAAAGACTAAAGTCTCAAATCCAGAGATATTCTTTATAAAAGTTCAGAGTCAACCACGCCTACCTAAAACGGCTCATTCTAACACGCCCCCCACATGTCTACGTCAGGATGTGGGAAGATTTGCATAATGCCGACCAAATGTTCACGCAAAGAAAGTAGGTGTAACTTTTATTCTCGCTGTAGGATTGTTGTTGCCGCCGCCCATGTCGTGAAGTCGCTGTGTGTTTTGTTGTGAAAGCGAAACTACTTTTTTTGGTCTTCCAAAAGAGGACGATACTGTATTTGCTTCGTCATGCCTAGAGCTGATCTGTGCTGGTCGCTGAGGGAATACATCAACTTCGCGCTGTGGATCGCCGGATCGGCTTTCACCGTGGACGAAGCGGAGTCCAGCCCGGGGTTGTCACATGTGGTTGCCGCAAGCCCGCCGCCGCCGCCGCTCACTCAAGCCGGCCTCTGCTCACTCTAGGGCTCCGACCTCTGCTCACTCTAGCCCGCCGTGTGTGACGCTGTGTTTCGTTGTGAAAGCGAAACTACTTTGTTTGGCCTTCCAAAAGAGAACACGACTAGAAATCAGTGGTTAAGTTGTAACACATTTCACTCAAATATTCTGATGTGTCCAGCACATTTTATGGAGGACTGTTTCCTGATCCTGGTAGAGTAGACTACAATGCCGGCTGTTCTGACTCACAGACTGTAAGTACGTTTTTATATTTAAAGAATTTGCCACTGACGATTCAAACGTGAGTTTTGAGCAGTGTAGAGTAGCACATGTTGTTTATCATTTCTCTGATCACAAATGCAGACATAGTTTTATGTTTACGCGGCGCGATGCAATGCAACGCATAAAAAGACAGTATAAGTCATTATAATCCGTAATTATGTCCCCACTGGATGCAACAAATGCCTCGTTTATAATGGGTTTTTTAATGTTTTTGTCTCGTCGCTCCGGCCGGGACAAGGCATCACTATATGGTAAGGGGCATAACATTTCCGTCACACGCTTGAGGTATTCGGCCAATCACAACGCACTGGATAGCTGGCCAATCAGAGCACACCTCGCTTTTCAGACCGATGAGCTTTGTAAAAATCGACGCGTTTCAGAAAGGCGGGGCATAGAGGAGAAACAATAATGTACAGTATGTGGAAAATAATGTGTTTTTTTACCTTAAATCGCATAAACACATTTCATTACACCAAATACACAAAATAATGTTATTTTTAGCAACATCATATGACCATTTAAAACATTGAAGTTATTCCTGAATTTGAAATGAGATTGCAAACAAAATAGAGAATTGAAATTTACATACAGTATGCAATTTTAAAAGGAAGTGGAATTGAAACTGAATTGAGCTGAACAAAATGTATTTTATACTTCCTGTAGTTCCAATTTAAGTTCCAGTTCAGCCTCCTGTGGGGTGCAACAAATTCAATTAAAATCATTAATTAAAAAAAACAGTTCCTAAAATCTCAATTTTGCACAAACCTGGAAAAGCTGTTTGTGGAGTTGCATCATCATGCCTTTACCAAAACCAATGTGCAGCATTTGATTACTACGGTAGCAGTGATGATGGAATACTATTAGTATTGATGGACTTGAAGTTAAAAATGGCAGAATCTTGAGGCATTAGCTTCCAACACAGCCGACAAAGGACAAATGGCACTTAGCTGATGATCCTTCTGGCTTGATGGCTCCCCCAAAATCTGGGGCAGGAGGAGGGTGGTGCAATCAAACTTTTTTTTATTTTTTTTCGATCAAATCAAGTGTGAGAACAGTTTAAAGACTCAAATACCTAGTACCAAACTGCAACAAGTAAATTCCATACAGCATATTGCTTCAAAAGTTAAACAAAGTGTCTTTGGAGAGCCCTTGTGATTGGTTTCAGATGCTTTGTTGTTTTATGGGGGGGACGTTTCCTCTTGGGTAAATTCGGGAGACACTGTTTGGGACACTTGAGGGAAAATAGGTAGATAAATGGGTGATTGTAATTGGGTTGGGATTGATTTGAGGCCTGCCAGAAGCCACACATAAAGACCGAACTTAACTTCAAGAAGGATTTGTTGGCAAATAATGCTTGTTAGAGAGTCTCATAGATAATGTTATTTAAGAGTAAAAGTATTTCAGCTGTGCCCTACAGATATATGATTTATTTAAAAAAACATGCAGATGCAGAAACAAGCTGTCGGTTAGCATTTGCTGCAGGACATCAATAATTAAAAATAATCCCTAATCATTTTTTTCATCATATTTCTTTACTTAGTCAATATTTTATCATGTCATGCTCATTAATTTAGTCTGACTAAAATGGCAAGTGGATTAGCATGTAAATTTCAAGTTCAGTGGTGCATTTGCGTCATTTTGTTGTAATATTAATAAAGTTGTAATATTACATTGACCCCCTTGCTTGATAAAGTGCAGTGTCCTATTAAGAATCATATTTGGTTGAGGAAGCTAAATCCATGTAAGACAAAGCGCCACTTCTGGGCATGTCTTTATCCTAGCATTATGCTTCCCTGATATCTGCTTCTGCTATCAGTTTGTATGTCATGTATTTTCTGTATTCAGGAGACTTTTATCTGTCTGTCACTGGGCTGCAAGGTAGGAGGGGGGGGGTGAAGGGGGGGTGGTGGGGGGGGGAAAAAAAAAAAAAAAAAAGGGGGGGGGGTGGGGGGGGGGGGGAGGGAAAGGATAAATGTATGTGCCAGGCTGCAAGGTATAGGAAAGAAAATCTACAATCTTTGACTCTTTGCGAGATGCACAAGCTTTGATGTTCAGCTTCATGACAGCTCTGAAAAATCTGTTACTCTTTCAAAAATGGGCGTCATACACAGTCAAAAAGCAGCCTAGTGCCTTAAAGTGCTTTCATAGTGTTCTATTGCTAAAAGTTTTCATCAGTCCTCATCTTTGCTTTTGCTTTTGCTTTTTCAGCAACATGCGTTTCCTGATGATAGCACTCGCCTACTCCGTGCCCACAGGGGTTGTTGCCGGCTGGGCTGGTGTGTTGGACATGATTTTAACACCTGCTAAAGTCAGCCAGGTAAGACATATTCCATGTTCCATGCTGGGCCCATTTAGATGATTCATTATAAGTAATTAAAAAGGTTTTCAGGAAAAGAATGATGTCTAATTTATGCTTTGATGTTTAAATGTTTAATAAAACAATTGGATGTTATGAATTAATCCAAATATTGAAAGACCTGATTACTTTCACCCGGTCCCGTGTTTTTCAGTATGCTGTGTCTTAAGTAAGCTGCATTTATCAGATGTACAAATCATTTGCACCTTCTATGAGTTTAATTATGATTCAAATGAAATGTAATTTCCCTGGATTAAATGGTTATTGACTCATAATTAACCCTGGGAGTACAAACACACATTGAAGTATTGACTGGAAACTCTGACCGAAAAACGGTTTGCCTTTCTATACTTTCTCATTAAAAAACTGGCAGGCCTGAACGGGTGGACTTTGAACTTCAAAACAAGCTGTTAAAAACATCTAATTATAGTTTTGAAAATCCAGAGCTATCCATATGAAGATAGCCCTCTCCATCCATTCCCTTTCCAGACAGAGCTCATCAGAATCTAATCAAACATACATGCTCAAGAAGCTTTTATTTGCATACTCACAAAAGTACTCCATCTTTGATGGGCCATCCACAGTTTAATGAGATGAGCTCTCCACCTCAGAGTTTCTGATTCTCCCCAGCCTCCTCACATTTGCATCTGAAATGTGAGAGTTATGGGCCAAAGCAATCATGTAACATTCTGGGCCCAGCTGAAATACTGGCTTGCGGAGACAAAGATGATGTTTTCATGTCTTGCAGTTTATTTTCCAGGTAAACTAGGTGGTCTTTGAACTGTTATTGGAAAGAAAACCA
The DNA here is from genome assembly GCA_018155175.1 of Sinocyclocheilus anophthalmus. Taxonomy (NCBI): domain Eukaryota; kingdom Metazoa; phylum Chordata; class Actinopteri; order Cypriniformes; family Cyprinidae; genus Sinocyclocheilus; species Sinocyclocheilus anophthalmus. The sequence continues at coordinate 2,286 of JADLZN010000372.1, read as the reverse complement.
TGCAAGTCGAAAATAAAAGGCCGTGTTCTTTTTCCACGATATGTATCTGCTCCCAAAGCCATTGTGAGGCTAATTTGAATTTTTCCGTCTTCTCATTCAAGTCGCAGTTCTTTTTTTTAACAATTGAAAGTGTACGCCGCAAGCATTTCCTTCTCCTATTTTAATATTTCACTATTGTTGAGAAGGTCTTTTTTCCTAGTCATTTAAATTTGGTTGAAGAGAAATAAGTGTTATCAGACAAACTGAAATTATGTATAGATTTCTAGGAGCCCATTGTAAAAAGTGCTCACAAAACAGCAGCTTATTGATATTCCTCAAACATTCTGGTTAGGGATTTGTTCCAAACCTCAGACTCTAAGTATTAAACTTAAACATTTAATTCAGCCTGGACCACTTTTGAAACCTGACATTGAAAAAACTAATTTATGATTACTGCAGAACTCAGAAACATTAGCTTTGCTTGTAACCCTATATGTAAACTATTTACAGTATATGCGACCTTATTGTGAACTAACATTCATTCTAACTAATGTTCATTGTTTTTTCTTGATACCTAATCCATTGACCAGTGGGACTTTTTGTAAAGTGTTAGCAATTTACTTTACTCTGAATGATGTCTCTGTTGATTTTGATGGAAAGCAATGAAAAGCATCCAGTTGTCGTATGAAATGTATTTTGCAAATGAGGTTAGAAGCATTAGGAAGTTTATATTCTGAAGCTGATATTTAAGTTATTGCGTTTTGATCAGTATCAGAAGTCAACAACAAATACGTTTCCACATTCGCACACAGTAATTTGCAAATGGAACGGTAGAACGCTGAGGCAGTAAGCATGTAGAGTTGTACAACAATAATTAGAATCATTTAAGTGTATGGTCCTCCGCTACATTAATCAGCCTTGTCTAATTGCTTCATGGGAATGGCCATTAAGCCTGCGTACAATGGCTGCGCACTGATTAGACAGACATCTTTTGCCCTTGGAAAGTCGTTATCAAACTGAAGGTGCTTTGCTGGCTTTGAGAAACATTACAAATGACTGTTTTATCAGAGTTGCCTCAAACTGCACAAAACTAGGGCTTGGTTTTGTGGTGTGTGTGTGGAACTCTTTCGCCTGATTAAAACAATAGTTGTAGCAGTGTGGTTTTCTTTAAAACCCATTTCAGTGAGTGATGCCATGTTTTTTGCCCGTGAGGTTTCCAGTGTAAACATGTTAGTGAGCTAAGAGCATCAAGCAAGGAGGTCTAGAATACCTGGAAAAAGTGTTAGCATTCCCAGACGAATGTGATTTGTTTGATATTATTTTATACTGACACCATATAATGTATGATGTTTTTGTTTGTTTGGGCCGGATTTAGCACTTTGCCTAGTTGGGCCTTGTCACCCCTAAGTTTTCTGTTGAATCTGTTTATAATTGAGTTGTTTTTTTATTGATTCAGTGTTATTATTAGCCTGCTGGAACTCAAGTGATGACCAAAGCATTTCCTAAATTGCATAGACTTGTAACATAATTTTAATAAGGGTATCCACCGTATCATCCTTCTCCTTGTCCCAAATTCTAACAATTCCAGTGCACTATGCTGCATGACAGAAAAATTTGAATTTGGAATAATGGTTTGGACACACATGAGTTACACTTTTTGCCAAAAGAAATAGCATAGGTAATGATATCTCTTTCATTTTCTGGGGGAAATAACAGCATTACAGCAGTAGACATAAATCACAGAAAGGAAATGGCAATTAATACATCCAGGGGTGCCTGATCCAGAGGGCCAAACCTTTCTGCCACCCCCCACTCCCCCAAACTTGTGACGCACATCACCATCGGCTGATATTAAATTATGTAGTCTACCTTTGTTGGCTCGCATTAAAAGCACATGATATATTACATTCTGATTATATGCTATAATTTACTGTAGTTTTAGCACTTGATGCTTACCTCAAATAGATAAAGATGTCATTTACCCCTGCGGTAGAACATTTAATCAGCACATGTATCCTCAGACCATATAAATTCTCAGAGCAGCGGCACCTTACTGCCGCTTATTAAAAATGTGCTTGTCCAAAGTGTATAATACATTGACAGTATTAAGTAGGTGGTGAAATCTGAAAATGTGCAGTGCTGAATCTCCACACATAGTAAAATAAACATTACATTTGAGTTTGTATATTCTAGTAGGATGAAGCTGTCAAATAAATGTCGCGTGTCACACAAATCACACTTTACGAGACTGAACTTCCATTTATGTAAAGAAATACTCAATCAGTGCGTTATTGAGATTTTTAAAGG